>OY829518.1:15032988-15454120 GCA_963691665.1 Clepsis dumicolana | reverse complement strand
GGAACGGAGGGGAAAACATCGGTGAGGATGGTCGCGCGACCGCCGGGACTGACTCTGTGCGGGATGGTTGTGCGAGACTACTACGGGTGCGTGCGACATCGGGGCATGGCGGGTCGGTCGCGCGACGGCGGCCGAGCGCGTCGCTCGCGGACCGGAACTAGACCTGGGAGACATCATTACACCTGCGGTCCTAGGGCGTTCCGTCGGGCTAGAGGGGCGTCGGAGGGTGGGGAGGTCGAGAGTAGAGAGTCTAACGATGCCATGCCATGTCGCTACTAGAACAAGCCAGGGTCGGCGCTACCGCTAACAAACTAGAGTCGGAGCGGGGTCGTCATCAACGGAAAAGGGCCGCCGGGGCGCCCTCGGGCGGCCCGGCGGCAGCAACTCAGAGCGCTAACTGAACAGAACTCGCAAACGAAACAGAACGGGCGCGGCGCCGGGGCACTGACCTGGTCCAGGCTGGGCTCGCGCGCGCGCTCGGGCCGCGGCTCCGGCGGGCCGCCCAGCGGGCCGACCAGCGGGCCGTACAGCGCCGCCGCCGCCAGCGCCGCCACCACGGCGCGCCGCCACACGTCCACCACCACCACGCCGCGCTCGCCGCCCCACGCCATGCTGCCGCACCACACACCGACACGTCATCACAAACTCATATTTGAAAAACTGTATGCTGTATTTCGATCTGTCTTCATTTGAGAAGGCGACTATTGCCTTTATTCATAAACGTACTCAAGCCTCCATTAGCTAAAATAGGTTTTCTCTTCTTCTTACTAACGGAAATGTCAATGTGTCAAAAGAGAACAAACGAACTTTAACGGCACTATAGTTAAAATAGGTTTATGAAAAATACGGTTAAAATTAATTAAGTAATAAAGAATTGGTCAGTTGGCAGATCACCGGCCCGTTGGTCAGACGACATTTGGCTGCCGGCCGCAAGCTGCAGACGAGACGCGCGCGCGCTGTCGGAGTGCACTCACAGGCCGTAGGACGAGTTGATGGTGAGCGCGGTGATGGGGTGCGGCGCGCCCTGCTGCAGCGCCACCAGCGCGGCGTGAACCCCGCCGCGCGCCGCCCGTGCCCGCCGCGCCGCGCGCGCGCTGTCGGAGTGCACTCACAGGCCGTAGGACGAGTTGATGGTGAGCGCGGTGATGGGGTGCGGCGCGCCCTGCTGCAGCGCCACCAGCGCGGCGTGAACCCCGCCGCGCGCCGCCCGTGCCCGCCGCGCCGCGCGCGCGCTGTCGGAGTGCACTCACAGGCCGTAGGACGAGTTGATGGTGAGCGCGGTGATGGGGTGCGGCGCGCCCTGCTGCAGCGCCACCAGCGCGGCGTGAACCCCGCCGCGCGCCGCCCGTGCCCGCCGCGCCGCGCGCGCGCTGTCGGAGTGCACTCACAGGCCGTAGGACGAGTTGATGGTGAGCGCGGTGATGGGGTGCGGCGCGCCCTGCTGCAGCGCCACCAGCGCGGCGTGAACCCCGCCGCGCGCCGCCCGTGCCCGCCGCGCCGCGCGCGCGCTGTCGGAGTGCACTCACAGGCCGTAGGACGAGTTGATGGTGAGCGCGGTGATGGGGTGCGGCGCGCCCTGCTGCAGCGCCACCAGCGCGGCGTGAACCCCGCCGCGCGCCGCCCGTGCCCGCCGCGCCGCGCGCGCGCTGTCGGAGTGCACTCACAGGCCGTAGGACGAGTTGATGGTGAGCGCGGTGATGGGGTGCGGCGCGCCCTGCTGCAGCGCCACCAGCGCGGCCTGGAACCCCGCCGCGCGCCGCGCGCCGCCCGTGCCCGCCGCGCCGCGCACGCGCAGCGCGCCCAGCCCGCCCGCCCACACGCCGGACTGCGCACACAAATACACATGCAAACACTAACATCTCCCAAAATATGGTGGGCTATCAAGTGGATAAAACCTACATTAACTATATCGCCAGAGTTCCAATATATGATTCTAATGAAAAATCCATTGTTGTCAGCTTTACAAATCGTTACATAAAAGAGGACTTTATAGCATCTGCGCGGAGGAAGAAGTCGTTCTCCGCTGGTGAAATTGGTTTCCAAGGCACATCGCTGAGCGTGTATGTCAACGATCATTTGACACCGGCGAATAAGAAGCTGCTCACGTTAACGAAATCCACGTTGAAGGCTAAGCGATATATTCACATTTGGGTTAAACACTGCAAGATTCACGCCCGCAAAGATGATAATTCTAAAGTATATATTATTAATAGCGAGCGTGATTTAAACAAGTTGCTTTAGATTGGAATTCTTTTAATTTTTTGTCAATTCCTTTTAATACTCTTTTTGTTATTCTCTCTGTGTTAATTTTTAAGTTTTTTGTGCCAATATTGTATATTCCTGACTCGTACGCTAATCACAGCCAGATAAGTTTGAGTGTCACTGAGCGCCCGTGCTGCGTATTTTGTTCGGCGCCCGGGCGAATCGCTACCTTCACTTGTTGTTTATTTGTTGAGCTGGTAACGGTGTGCTCACTGCTTTGCGCTTGTCTCTTTTCTTCGCACTCATTGAATCTATTATCTATTGTTTATTTACTCTTTTTCACTCACGGTATGTTATTCTTGCGCTCTGTGGGTACTTCTGTAATTCGCCACAAGCCGAACTCGTACAGTTGTTTGCTGGGGTTTGAGTTACTGCTTCACACATACCTCATTATATGTATTCACTCCATATGTGGTGTGATATTGTATTTGACACGAATTTACGCTGTTTTGCATGTATTTAAATTTATAAATGGCTACTGTTGACTCGGTGGATGATTGTTATTCTATTTATTATCAGAACGTACGGGGACTTCGCTCTAAAACGCTAACATTCTATCGTAACCTTAGCTTAGTTTCTTATGATATTATTGTTTTAACGGAGACATGGTTAGTTGACGGTGTGTTGGATTCAGAGTTATTTGACGGCCGGTATGTCGTGTGGCGGCGGGATCGGGACTTAGCACTGACTGGGCAGAGTCGCGGCGGCGGTGTTATTATCGCTACTCGCAGGGAGTTAACTGTTACCCCGCAGCCGACTTTTTGCTCCTCGGCCGAGGATCTATGGGTTTCTTTAACACTTAAGGATCGCTGCGGTAGACCGGTCAAAGTTCATTTATGCGTATTATACTTGTGTAAACAAAACAATGGTAACACGTTTTCACAACAGCTATCTTAATTTCTTATATAGGTTAAATGAATTAATATTGAACCATCCAAATGACAAGTATCTCATAATTGGTGACTTTAATTTGAGCGGTATATTATGGTCGGCGCAAGGATTGTCAATGGCTCCATCTAATTATGTGAATAGTGACGAGTGCAGTCTAGTGGACGACCTTCAAACACATAACCTGTGTCAATATAACGGTATTTTTAATCACTATGGTAAGCTGCTGGATCTGGTTTTGTCAAACGATGTTGTGAGCGTTAGTGAATGTTTGAACGCCCTGGTACCAATTGATCCCTATCATAAAGCACTGGTTATCTCCATTAAATATTCTACCACTGATTCCTTACAGCCAGCTTCGATGGTTAAATATTTTTATAACAGAGGGGACTTTGACTCTATTAATAATGAACTATTAGGCATTGACTGGGATCGCGAGTTCTCGCAGCGTTCCATTGAGCAATCACTGGACTTCTTTTATGCAACGTTTAGAAGGATGAGAGATAAATTCATTCCCAAAAAAACAATTAAACCGAACATGCATCCGGTGTGGTATTCCTTCGGGCTGAAAAACAGCTATTAAAGAAAAATACAAGTTCTTGAAAAAGTACAAGATCTACAAAAATAAATCTGATTTAATTTCGTATGGCGTATTGAGAGACAGAGTTCGCAAATTGGAACGAGAGTGCTTTGATTCGTATATTAAACGTGTAGAAAATAACATTGCTAAGAATCCAAAGCAGTTCTGGTCCTTCATGAAATCGCGTTCCAGTTCTAAAACTATTCCAAGTAGTTTAAAGCATGGTGACAGACTGGTTAACAATGGTACTGATATATGTGAAGCTTTCTCGGACTATTTTTTCTCGACTTTTTCGACATCAAGCCGCAATAACTCCACTGCAAGTTCTATTTCCAATCTAATTTCCGACTCCACGGCCAGCTTGAGCCGCATCCAGGTTGATGCTGAAGTAATCGTTAATATAGTACTTAAACTTGACCCCTCTAAGTCGGCTGGTCCTGATGATCTGCCAGCTCAGTTTTTAATAAGTTGTGCGAGAAGCTTAGTTAAACCCATTTCGTTATTGTTTCAACGTTCCCTCTCGGAATGTTACGTGCCGTTGTTATGGAAATCCGCCTTCGTTACTCCAGTTCACAAAAAAGGCCCTATCACTGATATAGAAACTTATAGACCAATTTCTAAACTGTGCATAGTATCAAAGGTGCTCGAGAGAATTGTGTATGATCAAGTTTATAATGCTTTAATGAATTCTTTTAGCCCGAACCAACACGGATTCTTACGACGTCGTTCTACTGTGTCCAATCTTACCCTGCTTAACGAGTATGTTACCGAGGCTATGGATAGTGGCTCTCAGGTCGATGTAATTTACACGGACTATAGCAAGGCGTTTGATAGAATTGATCATGACATATTAATTTCGAAGTTGTACGCTGTTGGTATTCATGGTGATCTACTCAGATGGTTTTCCTCGTACATTAATAATAGATCGCAAGCTGTTGTCGTTAACAACTACATGTCTGGGTGGGTAACTATCCCTAGTGGTGTGCCGCAGGGATCTTTGCTTGGTCCGTTATTGTTTAACATTTTTGTTAACGATATCAGCAAGTGTTTTATTCACTCGCAGCTTCTGTGCTTTGCTGATGACATGAAAATCTTTGCGAGGATAGGGTCCAGTCATGATTCTGATTTGGTTCAGGCGGATCTTTCGAGACTGGATCGGTACTGTCAGGCTAATAAATTAAGTTTGAATCCATCCAAGTGTTTTGCGATAACTTTTACGCGTCAACGGGAACCTATCAGTACTACTTACATGTTGAAAGGTCATGTCTTGGATAAGATACCCTTTATGAGGGACTTAGGTGTAATACATGACTCAAAACTTCTATTTGATAAGCATATAGATAGTGTTGTTGGCAGTGCGTTGCGGTCATTAGGCTTTATTATGCGTAACTCATCGCAATTTACTCAAGCAAAAACACTTAAGGTTCTTTATTGTACCTATGTCAGGAGTAAACTGGAATATGCTTCGCAAATTTGGAACCCTTGTTATAAAACATATGCCGACCGGATTGAACGCGTTCGGAAGAAGTTTGTTAAATAACTATGCTTTAAACTTAAATGTCCCTATAAGTCGTCTGATTACATAGAAATATGTAAAAAACACCATCTCATTCCTTTGCACCGGCGCCGTGATATAGCCGATATTACTTTTATTCTTAGCATCGTCAGTGGCAGCATTGATTGTCCAGAACTGCTTCAGAAGCTGTCCTTCAACACACCCCCAAGACTAAAAAGATTCAATCCTCCTATTTTTCTTAAATTCACATCGACTAGGTACAGGCAGAACAGCTTTCTCAGGCGCGCGAGCGGTAATTTGAACAACCTGGTGAAGGAGATGGACATTGATATATTTAACTGTAACATCCCTTCCGTGAGGCGAAGACTAGCGATGAGGTGCTTTGATTGATGCGCCATTGGCGCATTAGTAAGTTATTTTAGTTTTCTAAGTTGTAGTTATTGGCTTGCTATTTATATTTTTTAGGATAGTGCAGCACTAACTCAATGTATAAACTTAATACTATTGACCTGCTGAATTCTCTAATTAATTTTGCAGATTTTTTGTAGAAGAAAAACAATAATTTGTAAATAATGAGTTATGGAGTGTGCGGATTCTACTTGGAATACTGTGGTGCTTTGTTTAGCATGGTGTGTCGTTTGATATGGTGCGCGCACCTCGTTTAAGTTTAGCTTAAGCATGTATTTCATCACTATTTGTGAGATCCTGTAATTGGCTCTGTGTTTCCATTCTCACTACTTATATTGTGTTATAAGCTGTTGGTTCTCCTTAAATAAATAAATAAAATAAAATATATTCAAGGTAGCCTGCAAGGTAGTTGCGTAACTTTTTGACAGTTTTTGTATGACTGTGACAGCTAGCTGTTTCCAATAGCAATTCTTAGCCCATACAAAAACTGACAAAATGAACACAACGGCGATTGCGAGCGAATTAGACATTACGCCATGATTAATACGCCTGCTGGACTTTGTAAATGTCAGACCCACTATGAGACTGGACTTTAATTATTAATTAGCCACAGTTCCCTTGAAAACAATTAAGCAAGTAAACACTTTATTACATAGAAATACAAACATTGAGAAAAATAGGTACAAGTATAAAAGCGGACTTATCCTTTTAAGGGATCACCATCAGGCAACCTTATAATAGTAATTTGTTATTATTGCAGGACTGATCACCTAGAATGAAACCGACCTGTGACAAGGCGTCAATTCTCGTAGTGACTGATATCAATATCTATCGCGATATCGTATGGTAACTTGAATGTACTTAGTTCTATGGTACGTCGAAATCAACGTAGGGAGAAGATCTCGAGAATTGGTGTCTGGTCATACATGACACATGACGTATGCATATTATTGGCACACGTAAGCCGTTGGTGTACACTCACTCTGCGGGCGTCGGGCTCGGCGGCGTCGCCGGCGCGGCTGCAGGCGGCGGAGCGCGCGCCCTCGGGCTCCGGCGACGCCTCCTCCTCCGCCGCCTCCGCGATCACCGGCACCTCCAGCACCTGCGCCCAACGGCCTCGTCAGCTACGGGGGGCCTGGCCAACAGACTGGGAGAGGGAAATGGAGGGACATTTAGTACGACACGACGGTCCGGTACTAAACGTTATACAAGGAAAGAGAGGAAGTGGAATGCGGAGGATAAAGGATTTGGATACAATAAAATACAAAATAGACTTCGTACCAGGATGTGAAAGAACCCGCATCGGGAAGAACGGACTGGAGGGATAATTGCATCGACAAGAGTGATGCTCTTAGACAAGATGATGAGATAATGAACCGTATTTAAATGTGTCAGCAAGGCATTGAGCAAGTCTAGGCAGGGAGACCTCTGTGATAAAGTTGCATAAGGCGCTGATTGTCGGAGTCGAAAGGTTAAACATGTGATTCAACGGAAAAGAGTTTCGACGCTTGTTGACAGTAGTGTGGAGAGATCCACTCGGTGTCTATTACGGTCGGGTCAAATTACACTTATAATTAACATTCTCATATTGGGTGTGAGTAAAGGGACAGATATCACAAATGCATTTCTCTTCCAAGAAAAAAAAATAAAGACAAAGTTTCATGTATGGAATTTCATCAAAGCAATTTGTGCGGTGTTTGCAGGCCGGCACAGGGCGGGGCACTGACGTGTGTCTCGGCGTGCGTGTCGGCCTTGCGGAACTTGAACAGCACGACGTGGCCGTGCGGCAGCGCCGCGCACAGCCGCCGCGACTCCGCGCACAGCGCCGCCTGCTGGATGGCCAGCGGCGAGTCCTCCGCCCCGTACGGCGCGCCCGCCGCCGCGCCGCGCCGCTCGAACACTGCAACACGCAACGCGCCGCGTCAGCGAGGTGCGAGGTCGCACAAGTCGGCTGCGACTGTCGTTTCGCCGAGTTTAATTACGCAGATTCTTGTTTCGCTGAAGACTTGGCAGACCTTTCTTTTGGCCGAGTAACGTTTGGTATAATTTCGTTTACGCTGTTTCGCCGAGTAGTCGGTGGTAGGAAGAAGTGATACGCAGAGTTATGTTTAGTTGATTAAACTAACCTAAACCTAATCCGGTATTAGGCTAGTTAGGTTAGAGATACGTTAAGGCGCGTCAAGCGCGCAGAGTAGGAACCGTCGCGTTACAGTTGCCAAATCGTATAATTTCCGTCGTTATAAGTTCCAATTATTGAATCTCAGCTTTCAGCTGTGGTTTTAATCACCAACAAATTGTATGCTTTTTTGCACATAAAAAATTCTACATGAGTAAAAAGTAACCGACTTACCTTTAGAACATTTTAATTTGTACAAAATTTGTAAGGTCCCTGCACTAGCGTCCCAAAACTTTATGCTACCGTCCGCGTGCCTGGAATGACAGAAAAACAAACAATTAACACTTTCCTTTGATTAAAGGACCTATCACAAACTTTGAAATGACACTCGCAGTTGCGTAAACGCGATCGACGCGTCAAATATGCGATTCTAATTTTAATTCGCCATAGCACACCTTAAGTAGTTTTCGTTCGACGACTATGTGACAACGTCAACAGAGCTCCGCTTGGCGGAGCTCCTACCCCGCGTAGTCCTTGTCCTTGACGGAAATCTAACCTGACCTAATATAGTAAATAGCCGTTGAACGAAAACGAATAGGTGCCCTATGGGAAATTTATATTCCCGCTGGCTCAACCAGTTGGGCAGCGTAGTTGTGCCGTGGATCAAAGACCAGCATGAGGTAGTGTGGTGTAGTGTGGTGTAGTGTGGAGTAGTTACCCCGTGAGTATGATCTCGCTGTAGGAGCAGGAGGCGGGCGCCCACTCGCCGCCGTCCACGGGCCACAGCTTCTCGCTGAAGCCCGCGGGCTTCTTGTTGCCCTGCCGCCCCACAGAGTAGAACGCCGGGATCTGTCAACCATCACATCACATTTAAAACCATTTGTACATCACACTAACGTCTTAAGTCTTAAGCATCAAACTAAACATTTCCATGTGACGTAGGCTGTTACTGAACCATTGAGTTACACCTTAGGCCTCATCTGCACCTTCCATCAAGTGAGATAGGGGTCAATCACTGGTCAGTTTATGGTAAAGGAAAAGCTTCACATTTTGACATTCGCATGGTAGTGATCAAACGGATCGCAAACAACGACGCGGATTACGGCGAGCGGGGTACTGAGTGTGGTATCACTTTGCAGTATTCGTCAGAATATTCGCTTTATCGAAAGGAGTTTCTCGGAGATGCAAACGAATACGAATCGCCAAACGAAGTGTAAGATGAAATCCATTTTGTTGGTTTTTTGGCAAACTGATCAACATCGACATTAATATAACAGTTTTAAATGATTCGCGGTCAATTGCATTAGACATATGAAAACGGGATCCCCGTTTGCCCCGTCCCCGTCGAGTTTGCCCGTGATCATGATGCATGTAACTGCTTCGAAATATCGGGAGCTCATCAAACTAAGGTAATCGCGGTCAATATCCCGTTTTCATTATGTCTAAGACATTGATATAGTTTACGGGAGCGGGCAAGCTCGCAGAGTGGAAAAATACAATTTCTAATTCAGGCAAAAAAATTACAAGGAGAGGTGAGGTTTAAAAACCAACAACTAGCCGATCAAATCAACAGATCAAAGTTAAAATCTATTAGCTAAAACAATAACTTAACCTAACCAACTTAGAAAAGTTGAAAAACCCCCGACATTGTCATTTCAAAGTTCAATATTTCAAAAACGGGTGAACCGATTTTAATTAAAGTTAGCTGAGGACCATCTCGATTAAACTAGCTTTCGATTAAAAAAAACCGCATTGAAATCGGTCCATCCGTTTGGGATACACACACCACAGACAGATACACAGGTCAAACTTATAACACCCCTCTATTCGTCGGGGGTTAAAAATGCGAGTTACCAGGTCGGAGGGGCAGTCGGCGAAGTAGGAGCAGCAGGTGACGGGCGACTCGTGCAGGTCCATGGGGTACGGGTTCTCGAAGCACGGGTAGCCCGGCGCCTGCAGGTCCACCACCACCAGGTCGCTCTGCAGCAGCACCGCGATCGCGTACGGCTCCTGGTACTCTGCAACCGTCACACGTCAAAATTCAACATTTCATTCAGCAAATAGGCATTTCAATGCTCTTTTACACGTCATTTTTCTTGAGTCTACCTTGAGTCTTTGAGTTGAGTTTTCGGAAAGACCATGATTGCCAAGAAGAATGCGCCGCAAGAAACTTAGCTTTCTAAAAACAAGTTAGCTACATACTTAGCAATTACAATAGATAACCACAGATGAGTTACACAAAGAAGACTCACAGTATCATTTGAAAATAAAGAAAAAAAAAATACAGTACATATTGTAAAAACAAATATAAAAAAATTGTTACATCGAATTTCATTGTTAACGTTAGGATGGAGTAAAAAGGATTGTAATTTTTTGTATTAAACATAATGTGAATCTACGAAGACATAGGATAGCTATCCTATATCTTAATTTATCCTATATTTTAATAAAAGGGACCTGTAACTATCAAACCACACCAAATAAGGGGAACAAGACGGCACAACCAAAACTACTACAATATCTCGTGACTTACTCTTGTCTGACATTGAAAATAATTCTGAATCCTCTTCAGCTATAAATAACATTAAAAAAAAACAAATAAAACATGGCACTTAAATAAAATTTCTTTATTCGGCACGGCGAATATTTCAGAATTTTCGCAAACATGAAATCTGGAGGCCTTGTCCGCAACTTCAATTGCGTAGATTTCACTTATCGCTTCTGTTACTATGCACTTTCATGGACTAGTACCCTAATGACGCCCACATATTCATATTATTATATCAACTCTATTGAAAATTTTTATCAAAAATCAAAAAAACATTTGCTCCGAACGAATGCTGCAATAGAGAATTTAAGGAATAACAAACTCATCCTCACATTTACAATATTAGTTTACTCACATTTAATATAGGGCGGGTACAGTCAAGGGCACCAATATATATACACCACAAAGTCCCACAAATATGTATACAGACCTTATTACTGCATCGGTAAGGTTGATGTATACATATTTTTGCAACTTTACGCGGATCCACGTCTTTGACTTTGACTGTACATTTATTGTATTAGAACGAATAGCCGTGGCGAAGATTCTAAAGTGGCGACCGCTCCTCGTAGACTTCCGGTAGTCGAAGTGCCTCTTTACACTTAAATAGAAGGACACTAGGTGGATTCAAGACTTGACCCCTGCAGAGATCCTTGTGAAACCCCAGTGGACGTCTTCCGGCTGACTTGCTGATGATGAATATTAATGGGAAAGTCCAGATGCTATTCTCTTATTCATCATCATCATCATGGTGTATTTTCGGTGATCCACTTTTGGACGTAGACCTCTTTCCTCTTCTTTAACTTTTGGCAATTTTGCGCGCGTCTCATCTATTATCGACCTCCGTGCCGTGTCATCCAGCGCTGCAGTGATCTGCTACACCCTCTAATGTCCCATCTGTGTTTCTATTTCGAGAGTCTCTCCGCCCCTCTGCAGGCTATTGAAGATTATAATTTATAACTGTGCTATGTACTGACCGGCTGTGTGCGGGCTCTCGCAGAGCGTGACGAAGTCGACCACGCTGTGCTCCATCTCTAGCACGGTGGTGGTCTTGCCGTTGAGCACGGTGACGCTGTGGGTGCGCCCCGCCTTGTCCGTCGGCAGCCCGCCCGAGAACATCACCAGGCTCTCGCTGGAACCGCAAACACCCCGGTTATAGCTTACGCAAACCTTTGATCTCGCAAATATTGGACACGACCATATACAATTACATAAGTTAAAGAAAAAGTGACGCTCACCCAGTTTTTGACGTTTTCCATTCTAATCTGTGTATAGGTTTACAGGGTTCCAATTTGCCATCTTTGTTCGCTTTCGCTGTAATAAAGAAAAGTAACTCATTAGATACAACTTTGGGAAATTCAGTGGTGAGATGGTGACAAAGTTTTTAAGTGACTCATAACAATTAGATGATGTAATTTTTGTAACCCCCGACACAACATGGCGCAGCCGGTACGATAGATCTTGAGATCTTGAATCTGACCTTATTTCACCAACTTTACTGTTGTCAGTTTTCAATGACAATTCATTGTCAATTGCTGACCTAAAGATCTTTTCTTTTAGCGCGCTTCATATTGGCAAAGAAATGTACTTCCCTATCTTTGTACTCACCGTGCGGGTAGGACAGCGAGATGGGCCTGGGCTGGCGCGTGCTCCACACGGCCAGCGCGCCGTCCACGTGCGCCGTCATGAGCTTGCCGTCGTGCTGCCAGGCGGCGGCGCGCACGCCCTCCCCCGGCCCGCCCAGGCTGCCGCGCCACTCGGCCGCGCGCGCGCGCAGGTCCCACACCACTACCAGGCCCGTCTCGAATGCGATTAGCAACTGGAAATGGCAAAGTTGATTTTTAAATCTTTGTACGCATTGGAATCAGTGTTGCACTGAGCGGGCGACTAGCAGCAGTCGTAATCGCTCGCCAATGCATTAACCCAGTGGCAATGCTGTTTAGAATGGAACTACATAAATGCTTCATATCGTGTAAAGCTAAACCTATCTCGCAAGAAACTGATTGGAATGCTCTGCAATATACAATACAACTGTGTATATACCTACAGTTAAATCCAATAGATGGTTGTTCTTTACTGCACATAGAGAGCAAATGCGGTTATAGTGAAATAAACATATCACTCGCAATACCTATACATATAACTCGTGTTTGGCCCGACAAGTTTCGGACTAATTCGTAGTTTTTCAGGGGGCAGACGGATCGAGAGAGAAAGGGATAAAAATCTGTACAAAACATTTCACGGTAGTGTCATGTTAAAAGTAACAAATGGTTAGGTACTTACTTTACTAGAATCCAAAGGGTTATCGCTGATTTCCACCACCGACCCGGGGTGGCTCTGTCTCGTACTGCAACAAGCAAACAAACGCCATGTCAGGTGTTGTCAACACAAATGTTAATAGCATACGTTGCATCACGTTAAGAGAAGTTACCTACATATGTTTTGTTTCAGAATCTTTAAAAGTAAACAGTTTGTTAGAGATGAATTAAGAACTCATACAGAAGACTATTAACCATTTGAACGCCATTAAAGTACGCCACATTCATAGCATATTTGCACACCATAAACTCATAAAAAGTAAATCTAAGCACTGTACTTCCAGTCTTCACAGTTCAACGTCGCACGCATAAATCTGAATAATGTTCGGCTGAAACAGGGTCCCCTGTTATCACCATGTCCTCGTACCTAACAATTACAATACTAATTATCTACAATTCGCAGCGAATATGAGCTCCGAAACTCGTTACCATAAATTGGAGAGCAAGTCTAAAGCTATGTATTATTATAAAGGCACAATTTGTTGAAGTGAAGAAACGTGACTTCTATTTAATTGGCCCAATTGTTTAAGAGCCCTTAGTTCACGCGAATGTCGAAGTTATGTTATTAATTTACAAACGACGTCCTCAAAAACTTGGCCAATTTATGTTTTTTATTTGTCAATTCACGTATAAAAATCAGCGACATAAATATGTTAGTAACTTCTAAACTCAGTTTTGACGTGAAAGCTTATTTTCCTAAAGTTAATCTCGAAAGGGTATCATTTTCTTGTTTGTCAAAGTGAAAGTAAATAAAGCAAGACTGGAGGAGCAGGGATTTTCACATCAAATAACGTTAAGAGGTCCCTCGACCACGGCAGGGCTGCCATGGGGGTAATTTAACGCGGTGGTTAAGCATAAGAATGTCACAGTAATCTCCACACTTCTATCCATGCTATTATTATTGCTTTTTGTTCGAATGAAAGGAATTAATTTAGTAGCCATTCGAGATTCGTACGACCGGTTCCTTCGAGAAAGTAAATTGTAAAAGAATTTCGTTTCTAAAAAAAACACTTCGTGCCAAGTTTCTTGCAGCGCATTCGTCTTGGTAATCATGGTCTTTCCGAAAGCGCTGATGTCTATTTTAGTCTTAAAAAAAAATTAAGTGAGCATTAATAAGAAAGAATCAAGTTTTGGAATTGATTAATTTTGATGTAAATATAAAACCTTGATGCTTTTCTCTAAAACAGCTTGATGACGCGTCGTTCATAGATATGTTATAATGTGTGGTAAGCCTTATATCACTGTGGATTAACATGGCAACAAATGAGGTCTGTCATAGTGTATATTTTGATAAATTTGTGCTATGGCAATTTCTACCCTGCTGTCAAATGTCTTCGGATTTCCTTTCCGTTCGTTCTCTTCCGTGTTCCGTGACGTTACTATGTAAAGACTGTGTTAGCCTGTAATGGTGCCTTGTTAGAGCTTAATCCATAAATACCAAGTCAATCTGTAATCATCTGTCCAGCCTCATTATACAAACATTATACAGTGTTATATTGGAACGTATTTGCTTATTCATTTCTCGCCCGCTGACCGCTCCCTGCTCTTCCGACTGCAAACCGCATGCCGCTCTGCTACAAGATATACATTTTTACACAATGGTGTCATGATACTCATGGTGGCAGCGATCCGGACGAACTATTATCATACTCCTGTCAAAATAAGCCCTGTATAGTAAAGATGACGGAACAATTCCTCGGTAGCCCTGGCCGGCGCCGGCGCTAATAAGCCCGTCGCGTCTAATTCAATAACGACACAGATCCGTCGTGACTCGCGGTTGAGGAACCGGATTGCCGCTGTGAGATTCTGTTGTTGTCTCTTTGTAGTCGTTAACGAGTTGCTTCGTAGAAGATGCCTCAGAAATTTTGCAGGCAATTGAGCAAACGAAATAAGTTTTATTAATAATGTTGGTCACAAATTGGGCAGTTGTTACAGCTGAAACGATAGAAAGGTTTAGCGTTAGCGGCCTTTTGCGTTTAGTTTGAAAGTTCAAAATTTTGACAATGAGAAAGAAAGAGTTGTTCTAAAAATAGTCTGAAAAGGGTGATGTCATAAATCATTCAACATTTCCAAGTTTCCAACATGACCATCTTTCCTTGTCCCGCAATTTTAATTGACAAAAACTTTCGCGACTACCTGCATTTTAATTACTCTTCGCGCTGACAGTGACAAATGTGAAGGAAGTTGTTTAGCTTGGAGCCGCCAGGCGCTAGGTGGCGCCACACGTCGCTCGCGTGGGCCACATCCGTCTTGCGGGCTACAATATTTCTGCGTTTCACTGAGTTTATTTTTATATTTTGTTGCTTTTAAATGCATACTATCAAACAAAAAAATATCTCGATATTAGGTGAGAGTTTTTGTCAGGTGCTTCTCGAGAAACTATGTGTACGTATATGAATGAACAAAGAATGGAGATTATGAGGCTATTAATGTTCACAAAGATAACCAGACCAGAGATACGAATACAACGTGATGATACTAACATACTATATTTTACATTCGAGTCAAATTCTTGCTAAGGAATCGGATCTATTGATGCATTAGAGCAGGTAACGAGATTTCCCCTCTGCCAACATTTTTTGACATTAAGTATGTGCAAAATGCGTGTTCTTGGCATTTGTGTGCAGTTGGTAGCGCGATGCCACGGTATGGTGATTTACGGCTATTTGCGTTTCAGTTTGAAATTTGAGAAACAATTTGTGTGAAAAGAAAGAAAGAAAGAAAGAAGACATTTATTCACTTTCACAAGAAGACACACAAATACATACTGATACTTATACTTATATTTGTGTGATACTTATGTTTTAGCATGAATTTGTAGGAACGTAACAAATTTTGACATTAGCGTAGACGAGTGCTGTACGTGTGTACCTCCTCCCCCTCAAAATATGGCAGAATAAATGTAGTGCATACTCGTAGATAAGCATAAGGCGCTTCCCGTCAGTCTGCTCTATGCTCTGGCCTATGAGTACGCATCTACAGCCCATAATACAAGTCAATGTTCCTACTTTTTATAAACCCCATGCCACAATATCCGCGTCTCCCCTCACAGATTGAGGCCCCCAGCTGTCGGCGCCGCGGCGCCACTTGTTGCGCCCCCTCCCCCCCTCCCCCGTCACCCCCCGCCGGCGCCACGTGTTGGCCACGGGGCTCCGAGACCTATAGTAGAGCGAGAGATACTTGGCTTGAAGGTGTCTAGGAAAATGAGGGGACCATTGCCGCCGTGAAATATTTCAAAATGGGCTAGTTCCTTATCCCGTGGGAATTTCGAAAAATCCCTTCATAATGCACCTCTAGGATACTCAAGGTATATGTTTGCCAAATTTCAAGTCTCTAGGGCCAGTGGTTTAGGGTGTGCGTTGTCTGTCAGTCAGTCAGTCAGTCAGTCACGGTACTGTTTTATAGGTATAGATCGAAGATAGATGGACTCTGTTTTTGTTGCCAATTTTGGGGCACTCAAATTAGGCGCGCGCACGTCTGCCGCGCGCCGCTTCCCGCTGGCAGGCTCGCAATACCGTTCCTATTTCAAAATGTTCCAAGGGCATTTCCTATGTTGTTTATATTAATGGAAGGGACTGAAAGGTTTGAAGGTTAACCTGGATAAGTGCGGGTCATTATTCGAACGTTTCAACACTTTCAACCGCCTTACTTTCGTGGACACATTTTGACTGAATTTTGGTGGCATTTCTGATGCCTCTTGTGCCTGTGATTTCCTCGGCTGTCTCTTTCTCTATACACCGACCGGAACGCAACAGTGCGAGCACTGCTGCTTAGCGGCAGGATTAGCAAGTATGATGGTGGGAGCGATCCGGACGGACCCCGGACAAGGTCCTACCACCCGCAGTACAATATAACGTCTGTAACCCTGATTTGAATAGAGCCCAGATCCTGTTCTTATCTCCATTGGCCGACGTCTTTGTATACATCTTAGGAACCTACCTAGTCCGTGAAATGGTAATTCGACATTCTCAGTTGCCCATTTCGTGGCTTTCAGTGAATGGGCCAAGATTAGCGCGATCTGACAGACGTAGAATGTGACTAAAGCGGGATTCACTTCAGGACCTGTATTAGTTATCTCGTGTTGTTGAGTTCCGAATTCTCAAATTTTCCTGATATGACTTTCCTATAAAGACCAAAAATTTGGATTGGAAGTAACATAAGAGCGAAATATTCATATTTGCTTCTTTGTCAATACTTTTTTCGATATTTATTAAATCCAGGGACGGACATGAAAAGTGACGCGAGATATTGTTATTATTATTCCAACCAAGAGCGATAAGAGTTTCCAATAAGTACAAGTATACCTAAATACAGCCGATTGACCTAATACAGCGCACCAAGCCTCAATAGTCTAAACTCCACGGTTACGAATAGAGGAATAAAAACGCACGCATTCCAGCTTCACCCGACCGAACCAACCCTAGCGTTTACTAGAGGTCTCGACCCGAAACTATGCGACCCGACAATATTAAACAAAATTATTCATCGGGGATCGCCGCCGGCGCAGCGGTGTTGCTTGATTTATGTCCGTCGGATATTAATTTCATTTTCACACGGCCTGGGTGTTGTTCCTACCTTAGGTTGCCTGGGAAATTCGCTAATCGCTACCTCGGTCGGGTAGACTGCGTAAAGGTTCCTGTGCGTGTACGTCCCTAATTAAAAGTTTATCGGATACAACCCGAATGTTGGTAATTTTGTTAAATTCGGATGAACTGTCTCGATTACGAAGGGAAATTTAGCACTTTTTACTGAAATATTGACATGGTTTTTATAGCGTTATACCGGTCATTCATGACCGCGAACATTGTCATGACTGTCAACACGAAACTTCAGGCTAAAAAAAATAGTGAAAAACTAAAATATTTGTATTGTACGTGTTGAATGTATGTAAATAAATTAATAAATGTCTCTCTCTCTCTCTCTCTCTCCCCCTCATTTGTAAAGTGAACAAGCAAACAAAAATACAAATTTACCCAACTTAAAATAATTAACCGACTTCAAAAAAAGGAGGAGGTTCTACGCTCCACTGTTTTTTTTTTTTTTTTTTTTTTTTTAATATGTACATCGATTACTCCGTCAATTGTAGACCGTTTTAAAAAAAAAAAATATTTGAAAGGGTATACTCCTGAGGTGGTCCCATTGTCACCAAGTTATGATCTGATGATGGGATCCCAGGGAAATCGAGGGCAACCCTCAAATTTTACAGGCACGTACTATGGTGTTTCATATATTTTCTAAGGTTATTCAAGTATTTGCGTCTGGTAGTCATCATCTCATGATGATGAGCTGATGATGGAAGGTACAACTCCTTAGCGGTTAGGAGTTGGAGGATAATTCTGAAAATGTTAAATCATTATTCGAAAGGGTATACTCCTGAGGTGGTCCCACTGTCACCAAGTCATGATCTGATGATGGGATCTCAGGGAAATCGAGGGCAACCCTCAAATTTTATAGGCACGTATCATGTGTTTCATATATTTTCTAAGGCTATTCAAGTATTTGCGTCCGGTAGTCATCATCTTATGTTGATGAGCTGATGATGGAAGGTACAACTCCTTAACGGTTAGGAGTTGGAGGATAATTCTGAAAATGTTAAATCAACGTAAAATTGTGAAATAAAAATCTTTTAACAAAAAAGTAAAACCGCCTTCAAAATAAAACATTAGAAAAAAAACGTAAAATAATCCTCTAAAATAATGATAAATAAATAAAATATAAAATAAAATGCGTTTATTTCGGACAACAGAAACTAAAGCCTAAAGTTTTATCGCCTAGCACTAAGCAGCAGAAATATGAAGTCGGTGCTTCATTCAAAGAATATTCCGCTCGCACCGCACCGACTTCATATTTCTGCTGCTTAGTGCTAGGCGATAAAACTTTAGGCTTTAGTTTCTGTTGTCAGAAATAAACGGTTTTTTTCTAATGTTTTTTTTTTCATTTTCAATAACTTCTTCTTCTTCTTCTTTTTTTTCTTCTTTCTTCTTCTTCTTCTTCTTCTTCTTCTTCTTTTTCTTTCAGGTTCCGGATCCTCTTACTTTTATTTGTATGTCTACTCTTTTTTCTGATGTCCTGTCAATCGCCCGAAGGTTAACTGGTAGAGATCCCTTTAAGGGATAAGTTCGCCTTTGTACATTTGCTTTTGTTCTGTTATCTGTATTTTTTTGTTTTATGTGCAATAAAGAGATATACATACATACATACATACTTCTAATCGAAAGGAAAACCAATAATTAAATTCAGTAACAGAATGTTCGCTAGCCGATGAATAGCTGGCTGGCCGCCGCCAACTGTTGCGCGCGATAAGCGTCCGGCGGCCATCTTGTTCCGCCATCTTGTTGACGCCATGTCACTCCAGACCTACTTTGCTTAACGGGGACGCGAGTTTCATGTTTAATAAAGGGAAATGAAACCATTTTGTTGGTTAATATTCTGTAGTGTCAGCTCACTCCCGGCTCATTGAGATGAACCACAGAGATGAGCCAAGGGAATATTCTTATAGAGCTGTGAAAATATTGAAAGAGGTATAAGGCAAATGTCCCTGTGTCCGACACTGTCCCAATGGTTAGCACCTTCTATACTTAACAATAAAGGTGGCAATCAGGGTGTCAAATATCGAAATTAACCTGTCAATCATTGGGATACTGTTTACCTTACTCCCAAATTACTTACTGTGTATTGGAGGGGTTGATGTTTCGGCTGTTATGCAAAGGCCGTGGCTAATTTCAAAAATCACTAATTAACTTATTGTCTAGAAGCAGGTTTCCAGCACCCAGAGAGTGCCCACCTAATGTGTATTTATACTTCAAATAAATAAATATAACTTGTACCTCTACATACATAAGCGACCACGTTTCCAGTTACAACTAACTCTATACGAGACTAGAGAACAGTGTTTCATTGACATCAGGGATGAATCTTATTGACTGCGACGTGAATGCGGCGGCGTGCCTGTCCGGCGTGTTTGCGGCACGGCGGCAAGCCGGACAGCTGGGACAGGCCGGGCCGGCGGCGGCCGGGCCGGCTGTGACGGCTCAGCAACTGGCTCGACATGACGCCTATTGTCCACGTATCGCTTTGTCAGGCGTCTCGACTTGTTCCACCGGTGAATTTCAATCGGCTACGCTACTGTCTCCGTCAAAGGCATTATCGCGAGAAGCAACGGTAGGTATTGGAATACCATAAAGAAATTCACAGGAAAACTCGAGACAAAGGCAAGGTGAATGCAAAAGCGAAATTGATAACGGAATATTTGAAACGCGGCTGTGACGCAATTTTCCGGCTAGAGTGACATTACAAGGGTGCTCGCCACGCTACTACATCGTCTCTTTAAGCTTCGCGCCGAAATGGTAATTCTTTATAATTTATATCGCTTCAAGAGAACACGAACAAAACGCGCCTTTTCTTTCGGCTCTCGACTCGCTTTTTATTGCCTCTCGAGATATACCTTTGTGTGCGGACACGTCTGCAGCGGACGTCGTTAGTACGCCGGTAATTTAAATCGTGGAAAATATCTGACAATGTCGCGACGACAACCCTGGGGGGTTTTAATTATCATAGCGTTACCATTGGCGGTTGGTAGTCGGGAGCGCGCCAATAAGGGACGCTGTTTGAATTCAGAACTAGGCGGCAGGTAACAGGGCTGGCACACGCCCGGGGGTGAGTTATAACGATCTTTATTGTTTATGCAGTTAACACTTACAATATGGCGGTGGCGGGAGAGCCCGCGGCGTACAACTTCGCCAATTAAGACGATTGTTTATGAAGCGGAGAGCGTCGGCTTAGCACCTACCCACACCTCGCGCGTCGCAGCCGCCGCCGGCGGGCGCGCCAGGATATCGTTAACGCGAATTAGCGAGGGAAATTCAGAATTATTGCCACATTTTTAAGCTTAAAAGCACGAACGAAAGTTAAGGAACAAATGAAAGTTGAAGATTAAATGACGGTTAATTTTTAAAGTTTTAAGTGCGACTTTCCTTCTGGCTTCGGGGAGCGCGGGCGGGGCCCGGGTCCTGATACAGCTCTGAGGAGCGCTAGTTTATTATGCGTGCGTCCGTGGAGATAAACAGAACACGTGTCGAGTAATGTAGTTTTAGGTGGGCGAGCAAACGGAGCGCAACCCGCGAGTGCTCGGCAATTTGAGGCGCGATGTTGTCTCAACAAACACGGCACAAAGGACTAGCGCGTACTCGCGTCTCTCTTCTAATTAACTACGTTAAACTCGTGTTCCAGTTATACTTGCACCTTCTGAGTGAATGTAATTTATCTTTCCATCGTCATTTTGGCTAATATAATCGCTCTGTGCACGAGGTGTCACGAAGATTGTGTTATGTAACTTTTGAAGCAGGTAATTTAGCGTGTTCTAATTATTTTCATTTTTTTGCATTTTACTAACATGTGTACACTTTTCAATATGGATTAGCATTTCTGAGCAAATAGGCATGTTTAAGATGACCATTGTGTTTAGGAAAAGAAGCGACATGTATAATTTTAAAAGAAAGTACCCTAGAAGTATAATAACATACATAGAAACATAATAATAAAACATAGAAGTATAATACAAGTACAAAATCATTTATTATGCTATCACACATACGAATCAACAGCGCCAATGTCTCACGTAAACTAATAGTCAACTAGAGTGACAAGACTTCACCCAATTTAAACCGGCAGTGGCAGGGTTGACCCGTTGCCGCACGACGCGTGACGCGGGGCCAGATCCCGCGTCAACAGCGCGAAGTGTTGACAGTTGACACTGTTGACACGACCAAAAGTAGTGTGGGACTGTCAACACCTGATCTAAACGAGGGAATGTTTACTGTCGGAAGCGCATTTTGACGTTTTATTTGG
Organism: Clepsis dumicolana; assembly: GCA_963691665.1. Classification (NCBI taxonomy): domain Eukaryota; kingdom Metazoa; phylum Arthropoda; class Insecta; order Lepidoptera; family Tortricidae; genus Clepsis; species Clepsis dumicolana. Next base: position 15,432,637 of record OY829518.1, on the reverse strand, counting down.
GCACAAAAGTGACGAAATTACACCTTCTCGTGCAATGACACCGTGCTTGTACTTTTTAACCGACTTCAAAAAAGGAGGAGGTTCTACGTTTCACTGTATGTTTTTTTTTTTTATGTATGTACATCGATTACTCCATCAATTGTAGACCGATTTTCAAAATTCTTTTTTTATTCGAAAGGGTATACTCCTGAGGTGGTCCCATTGTCACCAAGTCATGATCTGATGATGGAATCCCAGGGAAATCGAGGACAACCCTCAAATTTTACAGGCACGTACTACGTGTTTCATATATTTTCTAAGGCTATTCAAGTATTTGCTTCCGGTAGTCATCATCTCATGTTGATGAGCTGATGATGGAAGGTACAACTCCTTAACGGTTAGGAGTTGGAGATTAATTCTAAAAATGTTAAATCAACGTAAAATTGTGAAATAAAAATCTTTTAACAAAAACGTAAAACCGCCTTAAAAAAAAAACCTTCGAAAAAAAAACGTGAAATAATCCTCTAAAATAATGATAAATAAATAAAATAAAATAAATGCTTCATTCAAAGAATATTCCGCTCGCACCGCACCGACTTCATATTTCTGCTGCTTAGTGCTAGGCCATTAGTTTTAGTTTCTGTTGTCCGAAATAAACGCATTTTATTTTATTTTATTTATTTATCATTATTTTAGAGGATTATTTCACGTTTTTTTTCTAAGGTTTTTTTTTTTGAAGGCAGTTTTTGTTCTTAAGATTAGCAGTTTTTTTTCACGAGGTATTATAAACAATCAGTAAGTATCATTATCAACTTCCACGCTCCTTTGTAATTGTGTGAACCATTAAACAATGTACGAATAAACCAATTAAATGTCTACAAAACCTTTTGTCGACATTTATTCCGCGCTTCTCGCCCGCAGCTGGAGGTGTCAAAGCGTGGATGTGGCCGACGCATTAGCAAGCTAAATGGCAGCGTCATCTGTACAGTCGGCAGCAAAGTAGCTAAGCAACCGACGCGTTCACAATGATCTAAGCACGGCTCTATTGTTAATAGACATAAGAGCTTGTGCAGATCAGAGTTGCTTAGAAGTATCTGCTGCTGACTGTACACCGGCCGCAGGGAGGCGGCTCGACCGACGACTAATAAACTATTACCTACATGTACCATGTTGTAAAACATAGAATTTAATAAGTAACGTTTTAATTAAATCGCCCTCGGATCCAAAAAACTTTAATTTAAGGCACTTAGTTTAATAAAACCTTATCCAAATTTTAAAAGCCATCGTTGAAAATTCAACGCTAAAAGAGTAAAATGAAATACACGAAGTCTATAATACATCTGACGTTAAGTTAATTAATATTCGGGAGAAGAAGCGACCAGATTCGTAATTATTTACTACCTATATTAAAATAATAACTCCCGAGTTCTTAATTACTTACATAATATTAATGAGGACTTCACTTGTTTCCGTAGCTTAAACAAAATATTTTCCGCCATAATTGAAAATACCTTGTCGATGACACTTCCAAAACATCACATCAAACGAATTGAATTACAAAATTGTAAGTCAATTAATTTAATTAAGATCGGTTCCCCAGCAAAAAAATAATGAAACCTTAATAAGAAGGATCCGAAACAATGATTTAGAACTTCGCGCTCTTTTTTCCACACGTCTGTCGGACCACAGCGCAGTTGAAAAAAAATGACGTCCGAATGTTGCGAACGTCAATTACCTAATTTTTTTTTAATAATGCACGGGACGAGGGAACTTGTTGCTCATATTGCCGGCGGCGACCTGACCTGCCGCTGCCCGCACCGCGGCCGCAGACGCTCGGGCTGGCCGGTTACAATTAAAAATGAACGACAAATCCAGGCTTTACAAAATTAAATAACTATCTGAAAACTGAAGCATTGGGAGGTAAAGAACTTCCACCTTCGAAAGATACGGTTGGAACGTTCGATGATATAAAACTTTTGACTTCACTTCTCGCGAACTTAACTAACCGCTCCACCTATCCCAGAAGAGTTCAATAGTAAAAGTTAGCATGCAAGGCAGTGGTGAACTTTCACTTCTTTCTTCTTTCTTTTTTTTCTTTCTTTTCTTTCTTTCTTTTACTTCTGTGCAATAGTACCAGTTATATGCAAATGTAGGCTGAAAGTTCTTAGAGTTAAAACTATCCATGAATTAAAAGCAACTCTAACTTCTGGCGTGAATTAAAATTCAAACTGAAAGTTGGCATGTAGGTCAGTAGCGCACTTTCAAGGTATGCAAATTACGGATCGACAGCCTTCGATTAGTCAAAGTCAACACTTCTGTTAACTCTAGTTTTACTTTAGATATGTAATTTCAAAACATCGCCACTGGTTTGGATAAAAACCCTCGATTGAGACGGGACCGTCGAGAAATTCGGCACCATTTTTCAAACAAAATTAAATACATAAGACACTGCAGTTGTGTGACAGCGATTTTCAAGTATTAATGTTTAAATTACCATCACCTATTGAAGAACCGCCTAAAACAAGTACCTGATTCACCCAACAGCATGTAAATGTGCGCCGAAAGTTAGAGCTTTTGGGAATCCGGTCAAGGGCGGGCCGCGGCCACTACTGGCGACTCGCTTCGCTACTACAGCTTTCGGAAGTTCCGGGCTTTTAAAATTAGCCAGTAACATAATTATGAAGCCATGCAGTTGGTCAGTAACTTCCTGGTTACTGCAATACTCGCGACCTGACGATTTGTTTCTGGTAGAAAACCATTGGAAAATATCTTAGTCTGTATTTATGTACTTACTATAGGTAACTAAAAGAATATAACAATAAACGACGACAGACTTGGAGTGAATAATAAATAAAAATATCATCCGTCAAGGCGTTTTTGCACTGTTTTTTCAACCTTATTATAACATCGATGGTTTAGGGCAAAACCATTTTAATAATTCCTGGCTCCATGGCTTTTGTTCATCAGAAAGAAAGACAGACATAAATCTCGTAATACATTTACAGAAAAAACCTTTTCTTACACATCATGGCTCCGATATTCGTATACAAATTAGCGATCAGTTGTTGGTATTCACGCTGGCGCCCCTGGCGGCGGTAATGTGAACAAATTGCGCGCGTGCCCGCAATACCGGACCGGCAGCTGTTATTGATTACTTCTGTTTATTATTCCGACTGACTGTCCATCGTCGAAGCCATTACCATAACACAACTGAAACACTTGATTAACTGTACCTACAACAATGGCTGATCCAGGACAATGTTACAGAGATAAATTTACATTTTATTTATATCAAACGCTTGTGTCGAATAAAGAATGTAGCTCTATTGAATCGAGCAATCGAGATGGATTGCAATTCGTGTATGGTGCTCTCTTCAAGTTTTACAAACTTAATAAATGCCTAGCCTAGTCTGTTCCTGCCCATCTAATACGAAGAACGTTTGAGTCTCTCGTCTAGGGCACACAATAGGTACGATCATAACATAAATCTTCAATTCTTTCGTGAAAAAACATCATCCAAAAATTCGTTTCCATACAACAAGCACTGAAGTTCATGACACCTGATGAATGTCTTTAAATGCAGCTCTAACTTAGTCTGATTTTCTCTCACAAAAAATCCTTTTGTACCCTTTATCGGAAGCTAAAACAATATGGCCGCTAGAGCCCGCGTTTGCCGACAATACGCGTTCAAAAGGTTTGAATAACGTAAATAAGCGGTCTCACTGAACGCCCCTACAGAACTTTTGCCGATGCCTGGCGGATTCCTTTCATAGCGTACCGATAATTCCATTGGCGTAGTATTATGCTTTAGAACGATTTCTAGTGGGATGGCGGTCGTTTCTTTGATAACGTCATTTCACAGCTTCTGTCGTACAGTTAGAGTTTTAGGGATACAATTAAACTTTTGGCGATTGTAGAAAGGTGAATCGCTTTGGTTCTGCTATAAGTAATTAGAAAGAAACGCATTTAGGTAACACCTAACAAAGCTAATCGTAGCAAAAAAATGCTACCTGTGCGGTGTGCGAAGTCTTATTTAATCTCGACTGGCTCTCACTCAGTAAAATCACGGATTTAATATAGCACACAGCTTATTAAAATCCCCTAAAATAAATCCAGCCTTATTTAAAAGAAAACATAAAATCGTCGTTTTCCCCATTAGTCATGTTAAACGTCGCGGTTATTTGCGTAAGCCTGACACGCCGTGAGTTAAGCCGAAGCTTGGACATAATTAATACGCCCTCGGGGCAGCGCCGCGCCTAAATCGTAACTGAAAACTGTCAAAACGTACAACTACAATCAGTACCCGATTACCGAGCAATTAAATTGACAAGTGTCTGGAGAAATCCGCTAAGTATAAAGCTAAAAGTTAGCTTTTTTACTGCCAACGTTAGTACTCTAAGCAGGTTGAAATAAACTATTTTATCATTACCGTAAAATAATCGCAAGTAACAACATTCGCAAAACTAAAAGTTAAATCTAGTTAAATAAACGACTGGTTTTCAATCAACCAGGCTTGATGCATATCCGACTGTACAAACACGGGCTGAATGGAAACATAAATTGCTTCGGAATAAATTGGAAACTACCGCCATATTAATTCGCTTTTTGCTTTTATATCGTGTAATTACATGTCAGTTACATGTATTTTAATTAGTGCCGTGTAGTTTAAATGCTACGTACAAAAGTGGACTGTAAATTGGAAAGTTAGTTCTCTAAACTTCATTAAACTGTCTAAAAATTGTTATGGACGGACTTTAGAGTAAAGTCTCTACCAGACAACCCTAAGCTAAACATTAGGACTCCATCCCATTTAATTTTTTACTGCTCCCAAAGTTAAGGGTAATTATTTCGTTCATGACACACCACAGGTTAAAATGCAAGAGTTCTAAATATAGATTCAAAGGTCGGTTCTTGTCACATCAAGAACAAATACAATATTTGTGTATGACTAAACCGTGCACAATTTTGAATCATGATTATAAACATTAAGTTAAGAGGTAGGTACTACGCCCTTTTTGTTATTTTTAACTGAATTTAATACGAAAGGCCCCGTTCCCTTCGCGGTTGGACTGTAAGACCCTCTGTTCGCTGGCCTGCTCTCATTGTACGACATATCGTTAATCTTTTCAAGATACGAAGGTAAACAATAGGCACATAAAGCCTCTATGGCTATGCTCATTTAAATTGTCACGTAAATAAAATACATTTTCCAATGTATGGTATTAAAACTCGCGTTTATAAGAACGAACTGGAGGGAAATGCAACGACAAGGGTTTTACTCTTAAACATTTAATGAAGGGATTAGGAATATCAGGATAACCCCCGACACAAAAACAGGGGTGTTATGAGTTTGACGTGTGTATCTTTGTTTCTGTCTGTAGCATTTTTTAATGAAAATCTAGCTTAATCGAAATGGTTCTCAGCTAAATTTCGTCAAAATCGGTAGGGCCATTTTTTAGGTATTGGAATTTGAAATTATTCTCCAAGTTGGAGTTGTTTATTATTATTAACCCCTAATTTCGAAATACATATACATATTTTGAAGTATCTTTTTGTTTTTTATTTAAACATGAAGAATCAAAAATCTATAGAGGTTCGAATTCGATATATTTTTTAAATTTCTGTGGCATTGAGGGTCGATTGGTGGGCCATCTATAGATAACAATTTGTTAATCAATTCAGTCAAAAAATTCGTCAGTAGATCAAAACAAGAGATAGATGGAATATTGGGAACGGCTGTTAAACAACCGACCAATCCAAAATGCACCTCTTTCGTAGTAATAAACGGTCCAATACGAAGTACCACCGCCCCAAAATACGCTGCAATCGTGCCGCCATTACCGCAGCAAACGTGAGCCCGGAGCCGACTCCATCGCGAGACACAGCCTTTCCAGATATACCCACACGAGATACAATTTAAGTGTATCTCGACGTATCTGATATCTCGAGTAACGTAGTTTGGTCACGTAAACGCCGTGAACGGCTACTGCGTAGTTCGCGTATGTGGTGTTTGCGGCGGTTAGCGTCGCTCGGCGGTTTACAGGTTGTTCTGAACTAACTTTATGCCTGAATGGTACGGTTGTGACAGTCCGTAATCCTGCGATCGGTTTGAATTTAGGTGCCGTACACACTAAGTATAACGTAAGACAGACTTTTCATTAGAAACACTCTGTTGATTATGTCAAGCATTCTAAATATTGCACATTAAGTATAAGTAAGCTACATGCAATGTGAGTAAATATGTAAGGTAGGTAAGCTGATTTAACACAACCTCCTGAAAAACGGTGTCTTACATTCGCAATCAAAGATATATCGATTTGTAACTTTAAGCTCAGATGAGACCACTACAACTAGCAACTATGACCTCTTTTATTACCTCTCAAGCGCCATCACTCGCGGCAATCACGGCTACGCACGACCAGCGATCTAGCGAGCGAATTCTCTGACCATTGCAAGTTGAACAAGCTCACCGCATAGCGGTTGGTTAGCCACACACGTAATGTATAAGAAAACCGTGGCCGGGCCGTCAGGCAGTGTGTCGTCGCGGTGCGCGGCAATAAACCGTAACTCTGGAGGGTGGCTATTGTCGCGACGCGTAAACTTTACGAGCGCATCAAAACTTGCAGCGATACGTGATAATATGGAACTAGGGCCAAGCTTACAGTTAGAAGACTAGTATTGTCGATCATCGATACAAATTATGTTTTAAATCATAGGCATAAGACTTAATCCGATGGTAAGGTATGATTACAGCCAGCCATTAAATACTTAAGCAACAATTATCGGATGCTTGCAACACCAACAATAAGTTTCACCCGCATGGGCTTAATATTATTTCGGCGTTTGAAATTTGAGCCCTGTCAAAATACTATCGTTTTATTATTTAAGATAATGAATGAAACAACGAAAATACAAGAACAGTAAGTTGGAATCGAGCTAAACACCGGTCACCGTAAAACTTGATGCTAAATGTCACATATTATGTCATCAATAATAGAGCGACGGGAATAAAATAACGGTTTTAATGCCAACAAATTAGTAATTAGTTTAATTAGAATTCTCAGTGAGAACTGTTGAGGTAATAGGTACATGTATATTAGATATAGGTAGAACATAAGAACTATTGTACGTATCTATAACTGTTTGTTCTCCAATAAAACAAATAAACAAATAAATCCAACAAGGATATGTTTAAAAAGTTCCGACCATTCACCAAATAACGACTTCCATTGTGTTTTATTCGATAAATAACAAACAGTTTCGATACAGAGATCTACAACATCGATATGCGTAGTTATCATATTTTGTCGCATCCCTCATTACAGGGGAATTGCCACTAAACCGGAATGTATTGTATCATCTAATGGGAACATATTAATTAGTTATTTTGACGATTGTACCCTATGCTTTGTTAGCTGACGTAATCGGTTTGAGCTCTATGCCGCGTAATCATAGAATGGGTTTGGATTATATCAATGTTTGACAGTTGTTAATAGTTCATTTAAAGTATGTTCCGTGTAACTGTGTAGATAATTCTTGTTTGTACAGTCAGATTACTATACGAGGATGTTGTATGAGACTGAACATATGTAGAGAGGAACATTAAATACACCAAAAATACGCGCGAGTGTAGCTTTGCTACGGAAAGGTGTAAAGCTATGAAGGTGTAAAGCCACCATTCGAAAATGGAGAAAAACTATCACGAATTTGAAATACGAGTCGAGCAAGAGAAAATATTATTGCCCTTATTAATTTTAATTATCATAATCAGTCAAAACAGTTTATTTGAGCAATTTTTTCAGCATTACACATATTAACACGGTGGATCCCTTCGTTTGTCTTTTAATTATCGTCAAATCAAACAGCAATCGCATTGCGTACACTACCCTCACGAGGACTGCAGTTTGCAAAGAAACGAACGACGCGACGAACACTATGTAAGGCACGCCTTTATCTACATAATTATAAACGAAAGCCCATGAAGCTAAATCAAGTCCCAACGCTACATTACACGCTTCTCCAGTAATTTGTGTTTCACCGATAATTAATACGTAATTGATATACGCATCAAAGAGCGTGGTACACGATACACATTTCGGCTCTATCAAAACTGAATTACCCAAGGGGAAATTCTGTAAATCGGTAATGCCTGATGCAATTATTTGGCAAAGTAATATAGCAAAGGTTATGTTAATAGAAAAGGTTAAAGCGGGTTTTTGCAATGTTTGTAGGAGTAACCATTTTGTAATTATCGAGGGGTCTGAGTTTGTTCGTTCCTATTAACTTGTTTAATGAACCCTATTTTTGGATACCCTTTCCGGTGCACTCGTTTTAAAGCAGGTTAGAATTATTTTCTGTGTTAACATTACACTGCTGGACTAGGGGAGGCCTATGTCCAGCAGTGGACGTCTTTCGGCTGACATGAGGATGATGATGGTTAGGAATAATTAGTTATAACTCATGACTTTGTTAGGAATGACTAATTATGATGATGTGATTTGATTAAAGCAAGGATAATTTTCGAAAGTGAATGTCAATTTATTAAGAATTATAAAATAGAACTCGTTATATGAACGCCTGCCTTGTGATAATGTTTTTTCGAATACATACATATCTGCATTCTTCGTGTACAGTAATTTTAAAATGGAAAACAGCACATTTTACGGAAGTACAGCCAAACATTATCCTGTCTGATTATTAAAGATGGCACACGAAAAGACAGTGCCATACGATTTTTTTCTGGTCTTAGGCTCTAGTACCTGACTAAATAATGTTCTAACTGGAATAATATTAAGTTAAAACCAGGTTAATCGGGGGTCACATGCTTTACAAACAAAGCTATTCAGCCACTTCGCCCGCATGTAAAATCTATTCATAACATAATCGACTCTCACACATCGAGGAGCTAGCTCCAACAAATTGCAGCCGTAATACATAGTTGCAGGATCCAGGCTCGAGCCACGACCGCCATTTTAATTAAATCTGCTAACTTTGTGACGTTAATTGTTACCCGACAAAACAACATGTTGTGTCCATGAAATTGCGAAATTTATACGCGAGGATATCGAGTTAAAAGTTTGAAGTAAACAATAAATTTTGCTTACTGTCAACCTTCATCAGTTAGAGAGGCACCACAGGAAGAGGCAAATAATTGTATCATTATCTGAAGCCCATTCAGTTCCCACTACTAGGCCGAGCACGAGTTTTCGAATCCTGCGTAACGTTACGTAATCGTATCGAAACCGAGAAACTTCATACAAAATTTTAGTTCCAAATACGCTCACGGGCGGGCGCTGTTCCAAACGTAATACAAATTTCTCGATAACGTTACTACTCGACTACGTTACGCAGGATTCGAAAACTCGTGTTCGACCCTCTGCCCACAAGGCTCCAGGAATATGTATAGAATGAGAGGGTTTGGGCTATGGTAAATACTAACAGTAGAACAGTACTGGTATAATGGTCTGAAATGGGTTAAACCACTACTACCACTAAACTCCGTGAAAATATATGGCAATTACTGAATAGTTTCAGCTTATTCTTGTTTCGACTGTCCTATATCAATCGCTCGAAAGTTAACTGGCAGAGATCCCCTTAAGAAATTACCTTCACCTTTGTATATATTGATGTTATCCAGTAAACTGTAATTTGTAAGTGTTTCATGTGCAATTAAGATTTATATATACATAAATACATGTACAACATCGTGGTAGGTACAAAAGTAAACAGCAATGACCATGAGATAGCAGAGTGAGAGACCCAATGGTCTGTGCAAAGGTCGACATTTGAAAAGGGTGTTTACTACAAAGCACTTAGTAGTTTCTTAAGTCCAGCGCAAGAAACTCCGTCTGCTTCAAGATCTCCAACTATTACTAGAGTAAAGAAGTCGTAACCATCGTCTTTATATCGCAAATCGTCTGCTTCAAGATCTCCAACTATTACTAGAGTAAAGAAGTCGTAACCATCGTCTTTATATCGCAAATCGTCTGCTTCAAGATCTCCAACTATTACTAGAGTAAAGAAGTCGTAACCATCGTCTTTATATCGCAAATCGTCCGCTTCAAGATCTCCAACTATTACTAGAGTAAAGAAGTCGTAACCATCAGTCTTTATATCGCAAATCGTCTGCTTCAAGATCTCCAACTATTACTAGAGTAAAGAAGTCGTAACCATCGTCTTTATATCGCAAATCGTCTGCTTCAAGATCTCCAACTATTACTAGAGTAAAGAAGTCGTAACCATCGTCTTTATATCGCAAATTCTTAGACGCATTAATGCGAAGTAGGTATTCAGTGCAGTTCAAACACTCACACTAAAACTGCAGACATCCATGAATTAGTAATTTTAGTTTCATTTACGTCTTTGAAAAAACGTACGTACGTACGTTACGTTTTTGATTATTTTTCTTTGCATTGTCATTGTATGTTTGAAAAAAGTATTTGCAATTCTAAGCTCTTTGAAGTAAGAGTCCGTTACTCTCTAGCTCTCTTAATGCAGGAATTATTAATGTTTTAGGTATTTAAATTACAATTTTATAACATCAACAGTTCAATGGTCAGGCAAATAAAGATTCGCCAACGAATCAATGTTTCATTCTTTTCACGACACAAACCAGCAATTCTAATAACCCTTCCTACACAACAACTAGCAGAAAACAAAGTGTTTTTTTTCTTTGAGTAAGTAGTTGTGTTATAAAAGCGTGATTGGTCGTGAACACGCTACCTGCCTGCAGCTCTCAAGCGGTCAACAAAAAGGGCTTCGACGCAGCGATGGGATTTTAAATCGGGCTTCCCGGGGGCCTGTAGCCTCCGGGCTAATGTCATTTTGGGCCTGATTGCCCCCGGGGAGCGCTTCGCGTTTTGCGCTGGAGCGAGGCCCAGGAAAAACTAGTTGAGCTTGAATAAAGCATGAGCGCAACATTTGTTGCAATTAAGACGCGGTGCTCTGGTGTAACTATGTGAATTTCGGCTCGTTGCGAGGTAAATTATTTCTACGCGAGAGAACTGTGTTCTCAGTGAGACGGCAAGCCGTGGTCTTATCACAATTTTTTCCACGAAATAATCCGAGTTGTCTACAGAAAACTGTATTATCAATTCAGTCAATTGTGACGTTTAGCGTCGCAAGTGTAATTTTGAATTAAGTTGGAGATAAATAAGGGTAACTACAAATATAAAATTAAACAATTTATAAAAAAAAAATTAAAACACCGGCCAGGTCGCGGGTAAGTTAGATTCAGAGATGGGTTGAGCGCACTGACTTTAGATAGTAGGTACAGAACCCAGAAGGGGTTCACTTCCCTGCAAGACGTATTCGCCGCCGACGGATGGACACGTACGGGAGAAAATCTGGAACCCCGCAGTCTCGGTGTCATTTGTGTTTGATAATTTTCTAGTGAAGTGGTAGTTACATGAAAATTGACGATTAGAAGAGGCTGTTGAAGGCCAATCAAGCATTTTTCTTTCAGTAGGTATAAAGCGTGAAAAACTGATAAAAATCAGACAATATTCCACGAAGTTCCACCAAAGGCTTGACGTTGACAGGCGCGATTAGGCCATCCAACTAGTTTGCATTAATGATGGAGTAAAAAGCAAAGCGCTGTTCGATAATTAGCTAGCGAGGGGGTCGCGGGGTCGCGGGGTCGCGGGGTCGCGGGGCCGGGGTCGGGGGCCGGCCAAGGCTTCGTCAGCTGACGCGATACAGTCACACATAAACCACCACTATATTTAGGCGCGAAACATAATGGGCGGTAGCGCTGGGCTTGAGAAACTTTCCAAAACGAACGAAAAGACAGCATCGTATAATGAACGACTGAACTATAAGTATTTCCATATAAACTGTCAATTAATTCCACGTAGAACGACCTTCAGATTACCCCGAACACTCAAATCGCCGCGTCCGCAATAACCGTTGTCTCGAGTGTTATCAAATTTAACGGTTCCCGCTACAATGTGCCGTTAGGCCGGTACGCGGCCTTATCGCGCCGGACAGTGTCTATCAATTACCGGACCGGCGGCCGGCGGTCGCCGCGGCCTGCGGATTATGGTAATGGTCCCGGTTACCGTACCTGGGGCCCACTGTATTGGTTTTAAGTTTTGTTGACATAGAGTTACAGACAATGGGATGGTGTTATAATGAATTTATTAAGGTTTGGTCCAAGTAAAAAAATACGAGCGTTATAACAAACATTTATATCAAAACAAGAAAGTCCTTTTATCAGCAAGCGGACATCAGGCTACTGAAACAATATACATAGACTTATGGCAGGGCTCCTATATGCCTTTTTGTTACTTTATTTATTACAACAACATTATAACCCAGGTGGATGATCAAACTGTCTTTTTAATTTAATTTACTTGTGCTTTGCATGCTTACCTGTAGGCCGAGCACGAAGTTTTGAAATCCTGCGTAACCTTACGTTATCTTATCGAAATCGAAAAATCTCACACTAAATTTTAGTTCCAAATACGCTCACAGGCGGGCACTGTTCCAAACAGCATACTAATTGCTCGATAACGTTACTACTCGAATACGTTACGCATCAGGATTCGAAAACTTCGTGCTCGACTCTCTGAACGAGAAAACTTAATACTCCGCTCTCAAAATGACAGTGTCTAGAAACGAATCACTAAAAATACATACTCCATAGTAACATCCATAAACCATTCTCCATAAATATGAAACGAGCCTGTGAAATCGTCCGGGCACGTGCTACACGAGACACAAACATTCAATTCTCCTTGGATATGTGCCGTAAAAATTAAATAATGTCTCAGGTGAGGAAACACTTCCGCGGGATGAAAACAACGGGAGCAAAACACAAGAGGCTTAGACTCAAAAAAGTAAAAAAAAAAAACAACTTTCCCGACATGTGCACTTTCTCTAAAAGTGCACTTTCCGAAAAATGTAAATTCCCAAAATGTACACTTGCCCATTAAGGGCACTTTCCTCGTAAGAGCATATTCCCAAAAAGTACATTTTCCGAAACGCACACTTTCTCGAAATGTGCGCTAAAATGTACATGCACATTAAAAAAATAAATCATCCGTCGGTTACATGGTATGGATGGAGTGCCAAATCAAGATGAATAAGTACTTCGTTTTCCAATTTTTATGACGGAAACTGCTCTTTTGGAAAAGTGTACATTCCGAGAAACTGTACCACCTGAGAAATTGCACTTTTTGGGAAAGTGTATCAATTGGGAGATGCACTTTTTGAGACAGTTCACCTTTCGAGAAAGTGATCTTTCTAAACAAGTGCACTTTAATAGAAAGTGCACATATCGGGAAAGTGGGTTTTATAAGCCTAAGCCAACTTCGATATTACTGCTTTATATAAAAGTGTGTTCGTGAAACGTTACAATAAACCGATTTGTAGAGGCAGATACAAATCACGTTTACGTGATTGGTTATGGCGTGTTCAGTGGTTTATTCGGTTTGACGGGGTCATTTCAGAATAAAACCACCACGTCTAAAAATTTTACTCTCTCAAAGCGGTTGTACCCAATTTTATACAAGCGGCGCCTATTTCACCAACAATTGTCAGTTTTTAATGACAATTCGGTGTTAACTGCTGACTCGACGAGTATTTGTTTTAGTGCGCTTCATATTGTCAAAGAAATGTAGTTCGAATTGTCATATGAAACTGACAATTGTTAAGATGGTAAAATAGGGGCCTGTTAGGATATTAGTTTCACCCATAATTGAATGAACCGCATTAAAGACGGTCACTCCGTTTAACTCCGCGATGCTTTACAGTCAAAGGCAAGATTAGAACACTCTATTTCAGTTTAGGGGCTTAGAGCAAAGCTATAACTCGAACGAAAAGAAATAAACCCGATGATACTACAGAGTAAAGATATGTTACATTCTCCTAGTAAATTGTGTTCGAAAAACGAACCGGTTGCTTGTGGTCGTCGCGTCACTTTCGTACTCGTATTGTAGTTTGAATTGAACTGTCAGAAAGAGTGGTCAATTGGGTCTTTTATGAGTCTTCAATTCGGGCGCGGTAGTAACATAGGTATTTACTTCCTGTTATATTGTAGCGACCCTAGCGCCACACGCGAATGACGTCATCACTATCGCGCTAACGAAGTTTCTCAAGTCGGATGCATAAATACAACTTCAACCTCTCTTCCTTCGGACTTCGGTCCACAGGCATAACATCTTTTTTTTTTATATGATGGAGCACGCTTGCCTAGCAAATGCCCATTCACCCTAGACTTGAAAATGGCCAGATTATAGTGTTCAGGGAACACAGACACAGGTAGGGAATTCCACTCCTTAGCCGTACGGATGATGAAGGAAGAGCGAAAACGCTTTGTGCGGATTTTGGGAATGCTGACAACATAAGGGTTCAGACCTCGCCTACTTCTGGTCGACCTGTGAAAGAAAGGAGCTGGTGGAATAAGGTCGTGAAGTTAACACTCACCGAAATGTAGCCTGTAAAATACCGAAAGGCAAGCTACTCTTCTGCGATGGTGAAGGCTCTGGTGACAGGAATTCACCTCAGAGACGTCTCCGATGAGCTTATTCGCTCGCCGTTCCACCGAATCCAAAGCAGCCAGCTGATATTGGGCAGAACCGTCCCAAAGGTGGCAGCAATACTCCATGCAAGACCGGACTTGGGCTCGGTAAAGACTGAGGAGCTGCTCCGCAGTGAAGTATCGCCTAACCTTGGAAAGGATACCCAGCTTTTTCGCGGCGGTTTTCGCCAAGGATTCGATGTGACTCCCAAAGTTCAGTTTAGCCGAGAGATCTAAACCAAGGAGCTGAAGGTGGTCGGATATCGGCACAGGCACACCCCGGTAAGTTGGAGCCAGGTTTAAGGGACTCCGTTTTGTGGAAAATAAACAAGCCTGAGTTGTCGAGGCATTAAAACCGACCAAATTGGCTTCGCCCCAATCGGACACCGCCTGAAGCGTTCGGTTTAAGTTGCCTATCATAGCATCTCTAAGAGCATTGGTCTCTGAGCCACTAGCCCGTGCACCGGACAAATATGAAGCGTCCTGAGGACCTCGCTTTGCGAATACGAACATCTCTCATTGTATGTTCGCAACGAGGTACGCTTAGAGGTAAGTGATGTGCAGCATCTAGACGCGAACTTTCCGCAAATAGAGAAGCAAACAAGTCTGCTTTCTCCTTAGCAGAATGCGCAAGTGAACCGTCAGGCTTCTGCAGTGGCGGAAGCGACGAGCGGCAAAAGTTCGCCTCGACCGACTTGGCTAGCGACCAGAACGCCTTACTCCCCGAGGGCAAAGAAGCAAGTCTGGCGCCGATGCGACCAACGTGGTCAAAGCGAGCCCTTCGCAGAACCTTTTTGCATGACTTGGCGGCTTTGTTAAAGGCTTTCTTCAGAGCCTTACATTCCGGAGCTTTTTGTCTGCGACCGTCAGCCCAGGCCTGGAATGCGGTGCGTTTAAGCGCCTCGGCACTAGCACACCCCGCATTATATCAAGGGCGAACCCTGTTGTCGTGTGACACGTCGAAGTAAGGTATGAAGTACTCCATAGCCTGATGTATCACCTCAGCAATCGCGTCTGCGCAGCTCGACGGATTTTCCGAAGTAAAGCACATTTTCCGCCAAGGATAGGAAGCGAAGAAGTGCCGCATCTCATTCCAATCTGCTGACTTGTATCGCCATACTCGCCTGATGCCCCGAGGGCTAGAGTCGGTTGGGGAGTGGACAGATACAGACTTTACCAGACAGGGGTCGGATGTTCCTAAAGGAGCACAAACCGACACTTGGTATCTGTCAGGTTCTGTAGTCAGCAGAAGGTCCAAACAATTGGCAGTATGGCCATCAGCGTCAGGAACCCGCGTAGCGCACGTCACCAACTGCGAGAGATTAAGCGACATTGCAAAAGCATGTGCTTCTCTTCCAGCATGGTCGCTCTTCTGGAACGGGAGTAACCACTCTTGGTGGTGGGCGTTAAAATCCCCCAGAAGTACAAGCTGCTCCTTTGGGAACTGCTGCAGGGCCGCCTCAGCTGAGTCGCTAAGATAAGAGAACAGCCTGGTTGTCTCTCCATCTCCACTGTGCGATCAATAAACACAGGCGTAAAGGATTTTCTCCATACCTGTGTCGACCATAATCCACATAACAGAGAAACTGGCGACTTCAAGATTACGGAGACGTCGGCAACGTCTACTTGGAGAGAGAACTCTCTATGGAGTCTTTCCAAAAATATAATTCAAAAAAACCCTCGCCAGTGTCACCTGCACAGCGTAGTTCCGTCCCGCCCCCCGCCCCCTCGCCCCAAATCGCGGCGTAACTCGCGCCGTAAACGTTACTGCGCCGCTGTTACGGCCAAATTGATATTTTTACCGCGGCAATACGCATCGCCTCATAAACCGGCTATTGTGTGCGAAGATACGAGACGATACGTGGAATTATTGCTTATAACGTTACAACGCGCTTTTTCACTTCCCCAAATCTCTATAGACGTGTGACAAAATTTATTATATTTTCGTATCAAAAGCTTGAAAATATAGTGTCGAAGAGAGTCGTGAAATATTCATACTGTCTGTCATTATTATGATTTTCATCACGAGATTGTGTTCCACTGCTGAGCAAAAGCCTCCGCTGTTTCTGCCTTTTTATCAACCAGTCCTAGAAGAAATCGAGAAGTCCTATAGCATTGGTACATTTACCAAAGTTACCTCGTAATTTAACATAATGACCACGGTTGAAATTTTCAGCGAAACTGTTAAGCCGTTCAAAGACGAAGGCTTTTCGGCTCCCAATCGTTACGGGGCCAATATCCCGGGCATTGTGTGAACTGGCCTTAAACCCGTAATGCGGCCTTATTACAGACCTTGAAACGCGACCCATTTTAAACCTTACCTTTAACACACAGAATTCAAAACCAGCTGCAAATTTTCGGAACAAAGGCCACATCAAAACTGGTTTTCATGGTAGTCCGAGTAAGGTTTAAAATGCTTTGTTTATGTTATTTCGCAAAGCCATTGTCCACTGCGGCTTGCGGCGAGCTTAAACACATTCGCGGCTCAGAGTCGGGCATCACATGTGGATTGCGTCCAAAGGTTGGGGTTAATGTCTATGGATGTACAATTTGCGGAGGTACAACCAATTCTTATGATATCGACACGAAGTGTTTCACGTTATGACGGAAGAAAATTATAAATCTAATCTTTTTTGGTTTCTGGCACGGATATTACCTATGTTTATAGTTAAATTGAGAAATGTTTTCACATGTGAAAGTGTTCATGACCCGAACATAAGATTGAAATTTGCCTGACACGTGAAAAACTTTTTTCACTAAGACCTATACTCTTATAGATGCGGACTGGTAAGAAAGGGTATGGCACAAGTGTCGAATTAAAAAAAATCGCGTTAAAATTGTGACATTCGTGAAGAAACTAGCGCCATTGGCATCTCTGAATTTCTCATACTATTTGACAGTACCTGTAACACAAACGCGATCGAGACGTATTTTTGGCAGTTGATTACACTAGACGCTCAGATTACACCACATCATCACGTTCGTCGAACTTAAATCATGGAGATGAGGTGAACCCGTTCTCGCATAAAGTTTGCATTTTTACTCAAAATATGAGATTTCTGAGCATAAACCAGAATTTCAAACAAATTGTTTGTGATGAGATTGACGCCATTCGCGAGGATATTGTCTTTTAAATATTAAAATTCGTATCTTCATGCATTTTTTTAAGCTAACGAATAGCATATTAGACATAAAGTATATCATAAAAGACAATATTGGAAAAGTGAGAGAACGCAGGGAATTACATCTTAAAGACTAATGAATAGATGTAATATCAGCAGGTGAAGAAGATTCTTTTGAGAGAAAGGAATACCTACCGGTTTTTCCACTGACAAAACTACACTTTAATTAAAATAACAATGGAAAATTAAAATACTTACCTAATTTGTAGATAGTGCAAGTCACACAAAAGATAACAAAAACAGCGTTCAACATCAATAACGTTTACATGTTCACTAAAAATAAACACCAACAATTTGAATGCCCATAAACGCCACCTCATTAGCGAGTCGTATCGCTATTTCTCCGGCGATAATTGCAGCTTGTTAAGTAATAGTTTGTGATCCAATTTGCTACTTTTTAAAGTACCTAGGTAATTGACTTGATCACGGGACCATGGGATGTGAAAACATTGGGGACCCGTCAGCAGTTCAGAATAATCTAAAGATAATTATATACCCAACTGAAAACCAGTATCATTCAAAAGCTACGCCGACCGCAAAATTGATTACTGAGTGGCGACCATTTCGATGCTTTTTTAAATAAAAAACGTGTTTACTCCATTTGTCCTTAATAGATTTCCTGCTGTAGGACCCGAGAGAGATTTTTTTGAGCTACAATGTCCTGTAAACCACATAATATTCAGACGGCTAGGTATGTAGCGGTTTATAAAGTGTGTGATCGACGAGCGAGCTTTACCGCTAGTCGCCCCTTTTACAAGACGGCGGTTTCGCCGTGATCCGCGTTACCGGCGGGCCATAAAACCGCGTTCCTAGGTCCGAGTACGAATATTCGAAACCTGCGTAACGTAATCGAGTAGTAAACGTTGGTTAGTTTTTATGACGCCCGTGAGCGTATTTGAAACTAAAATTTAGTACGAGGTTTCTCGATCTCGATACGATAACCGTAACGTTACGCAGGATTCGAAAAATCGCGCTCGACCCTCTGTGTTCGCCCGTCGACCACAGCCTTAAGCCAAGTCAGCTTGTGTACTCACACCTCGATGGCCTTGTTCCAGTTGATGACGTAGCCGCTGAGCGCGAACGTCTCGATGTTGACCACGTGGACGTTGCCGCGCTCCGTGCCTACGTGCACCCACTTGGACTGCAGCGGCAGGTGGAGGCACGTCACCCTGTGGACAACACAGACACAGTGTTACAATAGCTGTACGTGACACAGAAAAGAGGGGCCTGCCCTATTACACCAACGTTTGAGGTACAAATATCCGATTACAATGAAAATTCCATCTACATTTCGTTGCCAATGCAGGGTGTTTACAAAAGGGTGTACTATCCGAAACCCAGTGATAGTACTCATGAAACTGAGCAACTTTTCCCAAGGAACATGGGTCGAAACATAAAAAAATATTAAGAATTTCCATACAAAATGTCCGATCAGCAGAGCTGACACAGATGGTATGAAGGGACCAACATTTTTTTTTATATTTCGACCCATGTTCCTTGGGAAAAGTTGTTCAGTTCCATGAGTACTATCACTGGGTTTCGGATCGTATACCCTTTTAAACACCTTGTATGAAGCGCACTAAAACAAAAAAATGTAAAGCGACATTTGTAAGGTTTGTGAAATAGAGGCCAGCCATACTGAAACCTCAAATTTTGGCATAAACAATGCTCTCATGATACTCGGGACTTAATCGCGTAAAAAAAATAATATTTGAATTTGATTTTTTTTTTTTATTTGAATTTGGAGTCCCTTCGAGACCATGGACGAACGTCGAGGTATTTAAATTCAAATTTAAATATAAATGTTTTTTACGCGATTAAGTCCCGAGTATCATGATAATGTGTGAAAATCGTGAAAGTTTAAATCAATACATAAACAATATTTTATATATTTGACATAAAATGTACACCTACTTGATTATGGGACCTGGGGATGGGATGAGACAAGCTCCGTTTAACTGTAACGACCCAAATTTGGTATTTACTATTCAGCATGCTAACGGCGCCGCCACCCCGTTGCATACAAAATACGCTGTTTGCATAAATATTAGTCTCTCATTCTCCTTTAGCTGAACAATTTGCAAGCGCTCTGAGCTCAGTCAATAAGATTTTTTTGAGAAAATATACATGAGTAATATTGGTGTGTTTAAGATAATACTACTAAGCTTATGCCCCGTGATTCACCCCGGCAGGCAAAGAAATAGGGAATTCGGAGAAATATGTTTTTAATGCACTTCTATGAAACTCAAGGCGCCAAATTTTAAGTGTCTCTATCTAGCTCCAATAGTGCCCATGGTTTAGGCTGTGAGTTGACTGTCTGTTAGTCAGTCAGTCTGCAGCAGTACCGTTTCATATACATATAGGTATCGATTAAGAAAAGACGAAAATAATATCTGTACATTCCTAACCAATCAAATTGTGTAAGCGCGAATTTGTTTTGAAAATATCTGTTTTTTGTCTGTATTGACAGACAGCCTGACACAGAGACACCCCGCTCACCCACAAAGCTCACTCAACAACTTCAATTGAATCACTCCCTCTTATAACCCCCACTCGCCCAACAAAGCCATCTGCACATTTCAAACAAAACGCCATTTTTAATCCTCTGCCTCGAACAACTGTACGTGTAAGTAACAAAAGAGTTTCCCTACTCTGGGGTGTATCCACAACAGGGTTGTCCCTACGTGCGCACATCCCGCTTGCGGTATACCGCATCAGTATCAAACGTACACCTAATTGTCAACCGTAAGGTTCAACGTTAACGTGTATGTTAGCACCATTCAACAACATTAAACTTTAGCCACAAAATGAACCTTCGGGGCGGTTTTACGACGGGTTCAAAATAAACGTTCCAATATTTCATACTTACATCATACTATACTAAGTACAGTAAATGTTTTAAATGGAGAATTAGCGCGGGGAGAGATATATCATATAGTCATTTATAGCTGCGTAATAAAACATTCATTCAATTTTTTCCTCTAATGGAAAAGCTGAACAAAGTCCAGACGTGTTCAGAATAATCCCATTGCATGACAACCCTAGTGTTAGGTATATGTTAGCACACGTTGGTTCGATTGGTTTGTGTGTGTGAGGTGTGGACGCAATAGGCTTAGTGAAACAAAAGCTATCGAGCACAGAGGCTCGGCGCGGCGTGTTCACACGTGTAGGCTGCTGTCGCGGTATGTACGAGTATATGTAGTGGCTATGGAACGGGCCTGAAAGCCTGAATACACTTGATACATTTGTATCGACATAAGCTTCTGTATCAATTGTTTATTCGTACGTTCAGCTGTTTCAAAGTACACAATTAATGACAACTCACGACTTGGGATTGTTTAGGTCTCACAAGTGTTTGCGAATTAGATTTGTATCAATATCGAAATATCCACCGAGTCCCTTCAACATGGCCATGATCACAAATAGATCAACATCAGATACAGTTGTTCAAAAATAATGTGAACATAGCTTTTGCGCCCCGAAACTGTTGACTGAGTCTAGTACAAAATTCACGAAAAATGTGTCCCAGTTCGACGCTAAAACAGCTTAGTCATGTATCTTTGAAAACGACACCCTAGACCAGCACCACTATCATTTAGGTGCGTTTTCACTAATGCGGAGCTAAGCGGAGAAAAACGGCAAAAAGTGCTCCGCCCAGCTCCGCATCAGTGGACACGCAGCCTCACGCGGCTCGCCGCACCGTGCGGCCGCCCACCGCCGCCCCAGTCCAGTTAGTTAGCTCTCGTTTATTATATCACTGAACAATGCACAGTTAATGCACTATCGGGCTGTTGTTTTGTGCGGAAATCGCAGCGTTAGACGCTTGCGTTGTGATCTACTTTTGCCTTGTTCGTTCAATGCTGCGTTCACACCGTAAAACAATGTTTGGTAATTGAGTATCCGACGTAAAATAATGTGCGTCAAACGCATCGCGTTCAACGTAGCGCTTATCGCATAAAACAACCGCGCGCTTTAGTTGCAACGTCTATACATACAATGTTTTCTTTGGTTATGTTTTTTGTGCTTTCGAAGGCAATAAAAAATATACTAAAAGCAGTGACAGCCTAGTGGTTTGATCTATGGCCTCTCACGCAGAGTCGTGGTTTCCAGTTTGAGTTTTTCGGAATTTATATGTGCATTACATTTGTAATTTATCACGAGCTTTTCTGAGAAAAAAAATCGTGAGGAAACCTGCACGCTCCTGCGAAGCAATTACAAATAAAGAAATAAATAAATTGGATGGTGTGTGAAGTTCCCAATCAGCACTGAGCCCGCGTGGGAACTACAGTTTTGTCCAATCCCTCTCATTCTGAGAGGAGGCCTGAGCTCAGCAGCGGGACGTAAAATAAGGCTGGTGATGATGATGATCAAGAAACTATCGACTTTCAAAATTAACTGCTGCTATGAATTTTAAAAACCTTAAACTGCGGTCTACAACTAAATAATACACTTAATAAATTGGGAAAGAGCTGATTCAAATCTTATTTAAGTTGTGTGCTGTTCACACCCCGTGTGTAGATAATTAATATTTGGCCATGTTACTCCACAATACATGTATCTATAGCGGTATAGCTATGTATGCAATCAATTTGTCCTACATTGTAGTCGCTACGACGCGACGGACAAATGCCAACATGGATGCTACGTGTAGCGCAGCACTGCTGCATGTGGGCGTAGCGCTCCATGGAGCGTGCTACGGTGCCGGCGGCTCTACCATGTGCCTAGCAGTGCCCTAAGCACGACTTGTCGAATCCTGCGTTACGTTACGGTTATCGTATCGAGATCGAGAAATCTCATACTAAATTTTAGTTCCTAATACGCTCACGGGCGGGCGCTGTTCCAAACGTCATACAAACTCGTTATAGTTTACTATTCGATTTTACGTGACGCAGGTTTCGACAAGTCGTGCTTAGGGCACAGATATGCTTTGAATATCGAGTAATGTTTTAGAGTGGTAAATATTCATTTGAGTGTCTATTAAAATTAAAAAAAAAGTACATACCTGCCACTTCGTCTGCGTAGAATTCGTCTATCGCTATTCAGCGGAAACCATGCAATTTTTCGGGATAAAAGATAGACTAAGTTTTAATCTACGGTATAAACTATCTTCATTTCAAATTTGATCCAAATCTGTCCAACCATTTCAGCGCGCAAGAGAAAGACACACACACACACACACTTAAAAGCACTTATAATACACGATGCATATTTCTTTCGACATTATGGTTTAACATGCCCCCTTAAGCCTTATCACTTTCAGGGATAAGTTCGCCTTTGTACATTTGCTTTTGTTCTGTTATCTATTATTTATGTTTATGTTTTATGTGCAATAAAGAGATATACATACATACATACATGCTGTTAATTGTAACCAGGCAGCGTACCAATTCCCCCGATTTCCAGATTCCCACTTTGCGCAGGCAACATAAAAAGTGCCCTAAACACGACTCGTCGAATCCTGCGTCACGTAAAATCGAATAGTAAACTATAACGAGTTTGTATGACGTTTGGAACAGCGCCCGCCCGTGAGCGTATTTGGAACTGAAATTTAGTATGAGATTTCTCGATCTCGATACGATAACCGTAACGTAACGCAGGATTCGACAAGTCGTGCTTAGGGCACAGGACGCAGCGGCAACGCAGCCCCGGGCGACGGGACACTGGCAACACAGGCAGTCCGGGTTCCCACTAGTACCATTATTGAAACTAGAAATTGAACAACCATACAACCAATGGAACTATTGAGGACTTTTGCCACGTCGACGGAAACAGGCATGCGATTTGCGATCGATTATTACCGCGAAAACACGCAAAAAAGCCGTGATAGCCTAGTGGTTTGACTTATGGCCTCTCAAGCAGAGAGTCGTGGGTTCAAACCCCGGCACGCACTTCTGAGTTTTTCAGAATTTATGTGCGAAATTACATTTGTAATTTATCATGAGCTTTTCGGTGAAGGAAAACATCGCGAGGAAACCTGCACACTCCTGCGAGAAGTCATTCAATGAAGTTCCCAATCCGCACTGGGCCCCCGCGGGAACTGCAGCCCAAGCCCTCTCATTCTAAGAGGATGCCCGTGCCCAGCTGTGGGACATAAATGTGCTGATGATGGTGATGATTACCGCAACACCAGAAGCATCACACGCGCGTAATTGTCACCGCATAACCTTTTAATACCACTTTTGAATACCCTCATGGCTACTTTTAACATAAAACTACCGTGAGACTCAAACATAGTGAAATAAACGGATCACTCACGTATGTCAGTCGAGTATAACTTGACATGTTTCGGACTAATCCGTAGTCCTTCCTCTGGGAGCACACGCCACGCTAGTGGCGAGACGTAAACCCCGCCGTGTAAATCCGGCGTGGCGTGTGCTCCCACAGGAAGGACTACGGATTAGTCTGAAACATGTCTAGCTATACTCGACTGACATACGTGAGTGATCCGTTTATTTCACTACCCTCATGGCTGACAGGACCTTAATAACGTACTCCATACTCCTATCCCTTGGACTCGTTGGGCCTAAAGCGCTTGCGGCTTTGGGACATGTCTAATCCGAAGTGAAAACGCGACAATTGTCTGTCCTGTGCCCTAAGCACGACTTGTCGAATCCTGCGTCACGTAAAATTCGAATAGTAAACTATAACGAGTTTGTATGACGTTTGGAACAGCGCCCGCCCGTGAGCGTATTTGGAACTAAAATTTAGTATGAGATTTCTCGACCTCGATACGATAACCGTAACGTAACGCAGGATTCGACAAGTCGTGCTTAGGGCACTGTTTGTGTCTCGGCGGCTGTCTAACCCCATTACATAGCAGTCAGTTACTGTAAGGCGAGCCGAGGCTGACGCAGCGTGGCGAGAGAAACAGTCTAGAATGGAGAAATTTAAGTACGGCTTGCTTTAATGGAAAATACATGTTTGCTTCTTCTTACAGGAACAATTCTCTAGCGACAGCACAAAGACACCGACATAATATTACCAACATTTTCGTATTCTTCTGTTTCGTAGTTAAAAATACGCTCATTTAATTTTTTTATACAAAATACTAACCAGCGATTGGGCCCCATCGCACCTGACTCGCTGGTTCAGTACTAGCCTATTCACTCTAGCCTTAAAGAGACCTAGATCGTAACTGTCTGGAAATACAGACGACGGAAGCAAAGTCCATTCCTTCAGCCATTCAGCTTTTCATTGGGAGCAATTCTGTGCGGTGGTTGCCAGATAGCAGATAGCTCCAATTTAGTCCGGCTACTGCGGTTTCTAGCTCCGTCAAGTTTCGCCACGTTATTTCTAAGGGTCGAGCACGACTGTACGAAAGCTGCGTAACGTTACGGTTATCGTATCGAGATCGAGAAACCTCATACTAAATTTTAGTTCCAAATACGCTCATGGGCGGGCGCTGTTCCAAACGTCATACAAACTCGACAACGTTTACTATACGATTTTACGTTACGCAGCATTCGTAAAGTCGTGCTCGACCCTCTGGACGACATTTCCTGCGATAGCGATACTTTCGTGTACCTGTGTACATATTGCGCGAGAGATTTGGGAGAGGAAAACGGAAATATTCTGTTACATTTGATTCCGCTTCCACTCTTCGATTCAGCCTTACGCCACGCGGTTCGAGAGTTGGATTCGTATCTCGCGATAGTGCGTCAGAGTGAATAATTCATGGGCTAGTGGCCGAGTGCTGCTGCAAATACTCTTGACTCTTAAAATACCAAGGTTGTTCGTTTGCATAATCATTGATGAAAGTCGTGAATCATTAACATACACGAGAAACAGAGTGCATTCATGTATAATAAAGAGGCCACATCAGTGCCCTAAGCACGACTTGTCGAATCCTGCGTTACGTTACGGTTATCGTATCGAGATCGAGAAATCTCATACTAAATTTTAGTTCCAAATACGCTCACGGGCGGGCGCTGTTCCAAACGTCATACAAACTCGTTATAGTTTACTATTCGAATTTTACGTGACGCAGGATTCGACAAGTCGTGCTTAGGGCACAGTATATTTGAATTGTACTGAAACGGATATTTGTCCCGCATTATATTTATCATATCATGAGCATAAACCGTGTAATTATTTGCCATAGAAAAGTTTACCTAAATTTACTCCACGAACTCCATTCCAATAAGAATTTCATTCACTACGAGTATACTAATATCATTTAAAAGCAAACATAATATGCAATAAACTATTATTATTATTAATAAGCTACTTTTCATATGGAAAATTAATCATAATCAAATTAGCGGGCAACAGTTAGTTCTGCCTGATTCTTAATGAATCGGTTACTTATCTGAAACACTAAAAACCGTTGACCGAATTTCATTTATTTGTCCGGTTTATTTTCTGAAACGAAATATTTCAGGATTTTTATAAAACAAACTTAACCTAACCTAAAGAGTTCTACACGATGGTCTTGAAATAATCCTGAAATATTTACAGTTTCAGAAAAAAAAGGCATTAGGGCAACGAAAATTTCGGACAAATGAAATTCGGTCAGCGGTTTGTTGTTTGAGAAAGGTTACCGAATGAATCACACTATTAGACTAATTTCTCCAACGACGTAAACATACGTCAACTAAAATAACACACAGTTACAAAGTTCAATCAACTAAATTAACATACAATCGTCATATTATTAATTCGATGCCATAATACGGCTTATCTGAACCACGGCGGATGGGCGCAAACACAGCGGGGTAATTGCCAGGTCAGATTACGAGGTGGATACCTATACAGTATACATGGCGTTAACGCGAGGATCAATTGTTATAGTTATAGCGTTGCATATTTACTTTAGTAAATCTGATCTCATATCAAATCTATAGCTATAATATAATATAGGTATCTGATCTGCAAAGGGCGGCCGATGGATGCGATATGGTGACGAAAGCAGAAGATGGATAAGACTGCTATTAAATTTCGAGCAATATTTATGTATAAAAATATATGGACTGAAAATATCTAATACTAGCTTATGCCCCGCGGCTTTGCCCCCGTGAAATATTTCAAAATGAGCCAGCTCCCGATCCCATGGGAATTTCGAAAAATCCCTTCTTAGTGCACCTCTAGGATACTCAAGGTACATGTTTGCCAAATTTCAAGTCTCTAGGGCCAGTGGTTTAGGCTGTGCGTTGTCTGTCAGTCAGTCAGTCAGTCAGTCAGTCAGTTAGTGAGTCACGGTACTGTTTTATAGGTATAGATAGAAAAAAAAATATGATTAAGTTTTTAAATACGAGTATAATAATAACAATAAGTATTTATTTCAACAAAAAATCTTTACAAATTTTTAGTTCTTCAGCTGTCTCCACACTAGATTCGAGGTGTCTGTGACTGTGACGCGGAAACCAGATACAATTGACAAAACTTAAAAATAGTTTCTTTTAATCTGATTCCAATTTAAATTATTGTAATTAATTTTTTTTTTATTTGTAGGTACTGTTTTTATAAAACAGTGTTGGCAGCAAACATCTTTTGCAATTATGTTAATTTTTTTTATCAATTTTAGCCATATGCATATTACTTATATCATTTGACATAATTTTGACGTAATTTGCATCCGTCAGCCGCCCACTGCTGATCTGATTTAATTGCATGAGAATAAATACTCAGCGCAGACGAGGCTATTTTGCATGACTACATGTACTGCACTACTTCGCGGACTAATTTAATCGATTACTTGTAAATAAAAAAAAACATTCTCCCATATATTCACAGCCTTTTTTTAGGGTTCCGTACCTCAAAAGGAAAAAACGGAACCCTTATAGGATCACTTTGTTGTCCGTCTGTCTGTCTGTCTGTCTGTCTATCTGTCTGTCTGTCAAGATCCTTTTTCTCTGGAACGCGTGGAGGTAGCATGCTGAAATTAATATCAAATACTCAAGCCTGCGGTCCCTTGAAGCTGTGAAAAAATCAACTTTCCAAGTGAACGCAATCAAAAGATACATTCATTAAAAAGGTGGTTTCCATACAAATCGCCGTACTGAGAAAACCTAAAGGGTACTTCCAGTTGTCCTAGAAACTTGAAATTTGGTATGAAGGTAGCTCTTATAGCACAACCACTCCAAAAAGTCTCAAAATCTTAAATTTTTATGTCTGTCTGTAGATTTCGCAGACCAATATAAGATGACCCCACACTGTGTACATTTTGCTTAGGAGCAGGGCTCTGCTAACACTGGACTTCTTAAAACACTGGGGAAAAGCGTTAAAATCTTTCTACGGAACCCTTGTGCGCGAGTCCGACTCGCACTTGGCCGGTTTTTTCTTATGAGAATGATTATTTTTTGAAAACTTCACGGGGATGCTCACCCAGACTTACTCA
This sequence comes from Clepsis dumicolana, assembly GCA_963691665.1. Taxonomy (NCBI): domain Eukaryota; kingdom Metazoa; phylum Arthropoda; class Insecta; order Lepidoptera; family Tortricidae; genus Clepsis; species Clepsis dumicolana. Next base: position 15,404,619 of record OY829518.1, on the reverse strand, counting down.
ACCCCTGGCTGAATTCTAGACGGTTCATTAAAACGAAACCTGTATAAATATTAACAAGTCTCTAGCCTCTGGTGATGTTTTAAATGAGCTGTACTCAGAGAAAAATGTTTCTTCAACTTGTCTTGAAATAAAAAAGTATAGCAAATGGTTCGTTTTCTTTTTAATACAGGACGACTACTACGAAATTCGAAAACCGAAGTTCGTGTCGTATCGTCCCGCTTACTCTCGTATTAAATAATATTAGCTTGAGCGGGACGATATGATACGAAGTTCGAATTTTGCACTTCGTAGTAGGGGGGCAGCTACAGACAGTGCTCTGGAGCGCAGCATTAAGAATCCTTTTTTTGAAGATTCATTTATAGAATGAGATATTAAAAATAATTATTCATCAATGAAAAAACAAGTAAACGAATACAAGCTGTTTATTTAACGTTAATCGCTTTGCACTGGCAGCAAAAGCAGCATATCTTATCGTATTTGCATAATTTCATGCATTATGCGAGTTGCGGAATTCAGCAACTCGCACAATGCATTGTTTTATTTATTTTCAAAATCATCAAAAATAACTCAATCAAGAGCGTGGAAAGTTATTTGAACACATATTACATGTAATTCTCTCTACGTCACAAACATTTACAACATAAATAGAAATATTCTTTAGTTATTGAAAACCACAAAACAGTACAAGGAGATCACAAAAAAAGATGTATGGTAGACAATAGACATGTCAAGAGGCATTTCATCTTAGCTCTCTAGGTTGTCAACGCATCTGCGAACTCAACGGGGTTGCGGGTGTCTATAGGCAGTGGTGATCACTTACCATCGGGTGAGCTACTTGCTCGTTTGCCTTCCTAAACGTATAAAAAAATAGGCGGTCTTATCGCTTATATATTTAATTACATAAGCACCTATAATTTTTTGCATTTAAATAATATACAAAACAAACTGACATTCTCGCAGCTGATTTGTTAGAATAAGGATGCAATTACACTTGCTTTTCATTGCATATGACCAGTTTGTTAATAGTTACAGTAATTTATTTTCAATGACAACTTCGTCGATCAGTACTGATAATGATAACTCCGTCTGCCTTAAAGTAGGTACTTAGATTTTAGAGTCTAAAATATAAGTAGTCTAAGCTGACTTATTATAATAGATGCTGGTAATTTATTTCGGGCCCTTAAGCATGTAATTGATGTAATGTAACCTCGGCGATTGATTGTCCGGCCAGATGCGTCGATTAATTATGCTCCGATAAGGCGGATCTAGCATTAACTTAGTCTAACTGGATCAGTAACTAATACCCCAATTAGAATTGCTAACTGTAACAGATGAGATAGACAGTTGTGACGTATCACATAAAGGTCGTATAAGTAAGTTGTCGCACGCGACTTATTTAGTTTGTGTCAATTTAGATTAGGTGTATCTTTCCTGTGGGAACTATGGAATTTTCGCTGATAAAAACCTATATTTTAATCTGGGTTATAAGCTAGCCATCTGGCCGTTTCACATCATATTTTACACATTTTGAGACTAGTAGTGTTTTCAATGTGTTTTATAACGTACTTTTTTTTGTCTAAAGTGAATTTCTTTCTCGTAACGGCTATGGAACCCTACACTGAGCATGGTCCGACATGCTCTTGGCCGGTTTATTGTCTTTGATACGTTACCTCGAAAACGTAAACACAAAATTATATAGAATAGCAAAATACACAAACGAAAACTCAGCAGCTCCGCCGAACCTGGGAATAACGCAGCGAATCCCTTTATCCTTTCGATATCTCCTACAGCCGCAAAATTTGATTACGAACCAGATTAAATCACGATCCCGTCACGACAGGGCAACTCTTGTTTTGCTCATCATTAATTCACCCCCCTGTCTAGCACTAAGGGAAGAACAAAGAGGGGATGCTCAACTCATCGTCGGCGTTTTGAGTTGACAAAAGAAGGTCTGATTCCACGTCTCCAATTTGATGTTCGAGGGATTATTTGTTGGAAATGTCTTTGTTAAAGTAACAATCGTGCGCGATTTGCCGACGGAATAATAATTAAGTGTCGTGCTTAGTTGTGGAGAGTCTGACAGTTAAGTTTGTCGCGACTCAGCAATTGAAAGCTGTCAATTTGTTTCTGTTTATTTACGAATAGGCTGTTTTGGTCTTATATTGAAATGCTATGATTGAACGTATGTAACTGATTTAATTCAACGAAAATCAGATTATTACGAAGAGAATTAGCTGGTAAAACAAGCATTGCATATTGTCCTCTAGTCTATCAATGCGTTTACAATCTCTTTGGTATCATGGTTGTCAGTGCTGTGATGATCACTTACTCGCTATAGCGGTCGAATACACCACTTCTTTTTGCCAAACCGTTTGCACAAATGCTATAGTGTGGTGGAAGAAAAATATAGCAATTGCAATGAGAGCTTCGCGAGTCAAAAATCCACTATTTTCGCTGGTGTCGCTTGCGGTCTATCTGTCACTCTCCACCAATGAGAGACAAGCTACTGGCTTATGATTGGTGGAAATTGACAGATAGACTATCTTAGCGGATTTTTGACTCGCGATGGCCCCCATTGAGAAGATGCTCGCGTAGACAAGGACATCGCTCGCACATGACACCCACATCGATGGGCTCATAACGAATGCTCACCTTTCCCTCTGGAACTTGAGGCTCTGCACCCGCTGCGGCACCTTCTGGCGGAAGGTCCAGAGGTGCAGCTGGTCGTCGGCGGTGGCGGTGACGAGCGCGCCCTCGTTGACCAGGAACTGCGCGCGCAGCACCGCCTCGCCCGCCTCGTGCCGCGCATGCGCATCCACGCCTGGTCCGCCTAGACTGTGACACGAGTTCAGGAAACATTTGGACTATGTTTCTGGCTTAAGTTTCACTAGAGCTGTCATGAATGAGTTGAATGTAACTAATGTCACTTAGACATACTTATATATACACAGGGAAATGACTTAAGTCTGTTAAACGACCGGATAGCCTAGTGGTTAGAGACCCTGACTATGGAGCTTGAGGTCCCGGGTTCGATCCCCGGTCGGGCCAGATCTTTGTATGATGAATACGAATGTTTGTTCTCGGGTCTTGGATGTTTGATATATATATAAGTATGTATTTATCTATATAAGTATGTTCATCCGTGATCTAGTACTCATAGTACAGGCTTTGCCTAGTTTGGGACTAGGTCAATTGGTGTCAGATGTCCCATGATATTTATTTTGTTTTCATTTATTTATTTTTGTCATCGGTTTCTCATATTACGTGTGTCAAATAAAAATAGTTCTCCGTTCCGCAAAAAATGAAGCCTCTACAGGCACCATCATCAAACGAAAATCAAAGCTTTATGCAGAACAGTCCCCTATTTTTGAAACAATACCCTTAGCATCAAACCACACACAAAGCAAATGAAACAACAGCCCACGTCGAAACTCAATCACATTAGCCGTGACAATACACTAGCGGCGCGTTGCCGTTGCTATGCCCGCGCGTTCCGTTCAGAATCAGACGGGCACCGGAGCAAACAGCATTGTGCTATTAGAGTTATGCAACTGGTAGCTGAATGGAATGTGTCAAATTTACCTAAGCCCCTACAAAATCAATCTTCCACCTGAGACAGCAACGCCTACGTTCTCCGACAATTGTTAAGTTAAGCACATAGAATAGGACTCTATGGAGACGTGTGGATGTTTCCCGAGCTGCAGCCGAATGCGCCCGATCCAAGCGGAGATAGTTTAATCAAGTCGAGTATTGTTGTAAGCAAAATCAACCGTTTTGAGACGGTGTGAGATAATTGCTGAAGTAACGTGTTGTTCTTCGTTTAAGGAACTTAGAGAATATAATTACGGAGGTAAAATAATAAAATGAGTACGCCATTCCTACATTTCTCTGTTATAATTATGATCTCTTGATAGAGGCAGAGAATTTACAAACAAAACATCAGCAATTACTGCACCAATTTTTGATATTAATCAAGTTAATGTTTGTAAATAAATATTTAGCTATGTGAAGATCTTCTGTAGCGAAGAGTCAAAATATTATATAAACATATAACCTATAAAACCTACTTAGCTGGAACTTAACATAACAATGTGAGACACACAAATACACAATCGAAATCGGCGGGGATGATCATCATATTATTATACGGCGTATACGAATGTTAATTACGAACATCGACATTTGGAACCTATAAAACATAATACCACCATACCATTTTAGAAGGAAAAATTGAAGGACAGAGAGGAAGAGGTCGGCCTAGGCGAAGCTACTTGGACCAGATAAAGGAGAAGGCCGGTGTCGTGTCGTATCAAGAGGTCAAGGAACTGGCTCATAGGAGAGATGATTGGAAGAAACTCCACCGACAAGAGTGTAACTCTTAAGTTTGATGATGATGATGAAAACACCCTTCTACTCTTCAGTAAAACTATTGTAAAAACTACAAATCGAAAACCTAATCCACAAGTAATTTACCTAACGTTCCCATTTCGATTTAACATGTAGCAAACAGTCGTCCACATTGTGTAAAAGTTATTACGAGTACGAGTTAGAGAACTCCACAGTTTTACTGCCAGAATATACACCAACAAACGTTTTCAAAAACGAAAACTTTTACAGTGTTTATTGTATTTCCGCTGCAGTTCCTTCGTACGGCTGAAGATTAAACCAATTTGCTGCATCCCGGTTCAATTGCATTTCCCACAGTTAAGTCTTCATACTCTTTACCTCCTACACATATTATCTCTTCCATAGTTTAACAAAGAACTTATTTTACGACTCAATTCTCTTCCTAAACCTGAAAAAAGCTTGTAATTGAATGGCGGATTTTGTGGCTCTGTTACCTCGAAATTAACTAAAGGTATTCCTTTTCCGACATTAGGTTATTTAAATTAGATTTGTAGCGTGGACGAACCAATTACGGCTTTCGTTCAGATACTAATTTAGTAAAAGAGAAGCATCATTTCGCTCTTAAAAAGTTAGGGTTCGTTGGCACTACGTTTTTGCTACCGAAAACTAATTGTTTTAGGACTCGTGATTATTATAATTGTATTCGTCTTTTGATATTCTTTTTTATGGAAATTGTGTATGTTGTAATCAAATGCTCAATAAAAGTACTAAGTTGTTATAAATTACTATGTTAAAGGTTTTTACACACAAGTTACGGTTAACTTTCGTGTGAAACTATCATTCAATTAAAATTAAGCTTAGCCATTTCAAACGAAACTTTTCTCAAAATCTAACACAGAATTTCGGAAATTCACGTTAATTGGTTCACTTCTGAAGCTCCAAATATCTAATTAATTTTGTTTGCTTCATAATTCGGGAGCCTCTCGGAGTTCAAACATACTTCGGTCGGCAGCCGAGCGCGACGCCTCGTTAGAGTTGGACCCGATGGCCCGGGACAACTTTGCTTTGCCACCAAGTTTCCTACTTCCACACCTTTGTTTCTTACAGGTGCAAGATAATGTTTCCTTGTTTCAACCGACAAGTTTGAGGAGAGTGAGTTATCTACCGAGGGAGCGTGCGAATCATGTCGTTACAATGCTTGTTTATTTGCATGCTTGTAAATTTAGGTTATAACTAAATCTTGCAAGTTAAATTGGATTAAATTTCAAGTAGGTAATGTTAGAAAAAAAACTGGTATTTATAATTTTTTTTCAAAAACCTATCAAAGATGAGGGACATGAAGTTTTGTGTGTTTGTAGTCTCAAAAGTTAGGTGTGTGTAAAGAGATACCAAAGTAACTTTAAATTGAGACCTTTTCTGTATTACATCGTCGAAAAGACAATTAAACGGTTTATCTGTTGGTGAGACTTTTAAGGTACCTAATGTCATTCGCATTCGTAACAAATAAAAACATCACTCTCAGATAATAAATAAATTTTGTTCTATATTGTCAATAAAACTTTATTATTAAAAACTTATTATTATTATAATACTACTGACCCTGCAGGACAGGTTATGCATGGAAACCCCAAAAAAGATTAGGAGACGTGAAAACATTTTCCAACAATCCGACGAGCGTTCGTTATTTAAAAATTACCCCTTTGTAAAGAGTTGTTCGAGGCAACGCTTTAATCGCTCGTTCGGGTTTTAACGAAACGCCCACCTTTAATTACAGCCTGTAAACCCCTTCCAACTCTTCAATCCAAAATACCTTTTGAATGTAAAGTTGGAAGGTGCAATTTGGATCGTTTAGGCGGGTGATTAGACATGTGCGCCGGAGTAGTAATCGCGAGTTGCTAATTATCGCGGATTTGGGCTAATGGGAGTTCGCATTTAGCATAAATCGAAAAGGACAGTTTACTGGACGAAGTGGGAAAATTATTGCATGTTTTATCTAAGGTATGTACGTAATGTAGTTAGAGTAGTTAGATACTTGTTAGATACTATTAAACTTGTGACCGCCTGAAATGTGAAAGGAAGGAATGTGACGGGCTCACATGCTAGTCCAAGAATACAATCTGTACACAATGTGTGATGAAGTAGTGACGATTTCACATTACAATTCTCTATTTCACTCTCTATATCCCGCCGCTAAGCAGCAGTGCTGGCACTGTTGTGTTCCGGTGTGGAGAGTATGATAGCCGGGGAAATAACAGGCGCAAGAGGCATTTGATCTCAGCCTTCTAGGTTGGCAACACATCTGCAATCCCTCGGGTATTGCGGGTGTCTATGGGCAGTGGTGATCACATTAACATCAGGTGGCCTATTTAGTCGTTTGCCTTCCTTTTTGTACATAAATATATTCACCAGATGTAGATTTTTAACATAAAACTACTGTGAGACTCAATCATTGTGAAATAAACGGACGGAACGGATAACGGCGTGGCGTGTGCTCCCAGTGGAAGGACTACCGATTAGTCCGAAACATATCGAGCTATACTCGACTGACATACGTGAGTGATCCGTTTATTTCACTATAGATGTAGATTTCATGAATTTCAATAAGACTGAAAAATAAATACTACTTTAAAGTTCCATGTAAGATACTATCTCTGCATCTTCCAGAACAACCCAACACAGTACAGTAAATCTTATTTTATGCTACAATTTCAATATATTGCACAAACTACGATCCGGGAATCGTGTGGGCGTGGCGCATGGTGTTCCCTCCGGGTGCTCCGGGGATGCTGAATCAGCATGTACGAGATACCGCTGCCTCAGCGCAAGATTTATGTCTTCATTCTTGATTTAAGGAACTGGATTTATTCGGAAGTGGACGTTGTCGTGTGATTGGGTCGTTTTGACCGGAATAATTTTTACTTAGTATAAATCGAAAAAGTTTCCGTTAACCCTATGAAGAGTCCTACGTCATTGTTAAGAAATTATGAAGCGCGAGTTGACGGCCGAATGGCCGAGTGGTTAGAGGACTACGAACCTTGAGGTCCCGGGTTATAGTATTTTATGGTGAATACGAATAGTCTTGGATGTTTTCTATATACATATTTAAGTATGTATTCATATATTGTATAAGTATGTTTATCCGTTTCCTAGTGTCCATAACACAAGCTCTGCTTATCAAAGGACTAGGTAAATTGGTGTGAATTGTGAGTTAAATACGTAAACTTAAAAATCTTAAAGCTCTTGGGATACTCCAAAAAAGAGGGAACATGATTACGTTAACAATAGGTTGACGCAGAAATTCCAAACTAATCAATTACATTAACACTACAGAATAATTCTCCACTAGAAATAATTCCCAAATATCTACCGCAGCAGCATTGCGGACTTGTAAACACAGTTACTGAAGAGCAGCTACTTAGCTTGAGAGTCAAATGCATCTTGCATTCACAGGAAACTAACCAAAGTGCAAAAACAACAAGCAGCCTTTCCTCTTTCGACATTCGTCGCAGTCCTTCACGTCAAAGCAATTACATATTACGGGTTGTGTGCCCACATCCGGAGTTGCAGCGGTAGAGACAAACAAACAAACAAACAACACGAGCATCGCAAATGCTCGCCAACTCCAGCCTCGGTGTTGACTCGGGACGGCCTCTCGGGTGGATTGAGACCGTTGATGCAATTGCATAGGACTGCTGTGGGCTGATGATGCTGATGATCTTAAGTATTTAATAGAGAATTCGCTTCGTTTTAAACGTGGCGAATTTCTAGAGCACGGCAGATCTGTAATATTTGCAAGAAAAATAATTTAATAATTTCTTGATGTTTAGATATTCTTACATAACAAAATGATCTAATCAGTTAGAATTTTAGACAAAATAAAACGTTAGTATCTGCATAACAAATTTAATCTACTTACATACAAATTACATACCACGTCATTACTAAACATTAAAAATCATAATCAGCAAATAGCGCATTGAGGTGCCAAATCATATTTACATGAAGAGATTGCTTTTCAAACCGACATCAGCATGGAAAACTTTGTAAAATGTAAGCTTTAAGACTTTACAAATAACGCGACAGGATACAAAGGCAGAAATATACACAAAGAAAATTCGAGTTGTCTCTTCGGTAAAGTTCGAAACATTTTGCATTCACCATTCCCAAGCTTCTCTGAATGTAAAAGTCTTTTCAGAGCAGCCACAAAATAATAAGTATAAGCAACATTGCCGGTGGGATCGACCTCAATTCAATCACATTTCGACATAAAACTTAGCAAATTTTTGATCACAATGGAATATACTGCAGCTTTGACTTCGAGGAGATTATATTCCAAAGCTGAATTCATAGTTATGACGATCAGAAATATTTATCTATTCATTTGTTTCTTAAAATGCTTATTCTTCGACTGATCTCGGATTAAGACAAATGGCAAAACAGGCTGACATGCACAGACTACACAGTAGATGAAAAATTTCGTTATGGTTTGCGATATTGCTCGAAAATTAGAAAAATCGTTGCTGTAACTTTTTAAACACAATTTTCATTCGCAGCAAGCGTAATAATATCTCCAAATGACGACGCCGTTAATACCAAAGCACCTCCCCAAACGCAGATTTATGTTTATTATTCAAAACGGGATTCAACAGCCTCCACTACGAATGGAAACAAATGCGTGCCGCGCGCCATTAAGGCAGCATGGAGATTGCGAGTTAGTCTTCATTATGGGGTATTATCCACACTGTGTCGAAAAAGTTTAATTGCCCAGTTCATGAGTTAAATTAAAAAAAAGTGGTATCGCCTGTTTTAATCATGTTACAAATCGAAACGACAAATAAAGAAGCAAACCGAATTAGCAAAGACCGTTTGCCGTCGGCGTTCGTTTCCTTCTCGATCTGCAGCGAATATCAACATCCCCAGCCGTTGACCCATTTGCGAGAAAAGAGCTAATTTCCGTAGACGCTGCACGAGATAAAATACCGGCCAAGTTGTTTATTAAAAAAGTTTCGCTGCACGGCAACGCTTAATTATTCAAGCTGGCATCGGACAATGCTTTCCGTGTCGCCTAAATTATTTATGAAAGTTGAAAGGGAAGTTGGGATTTAGTGCCGTTGACAAATTCTATCACGCAGGTATTCTGTTGGACTGCGGGCTGACGCGGTCTTGATAATTCTTTTAGACCCGGAGATTACGAACCATTCCAAGAAAAATGATTTTCTTTCAGAATCTTTTGCTCAATAAGTGAGTACCAAAAAATTGTTCATTCTTACGTGGACTCTATAATAATTCCCCGCCAGCTAAATTAGAGCGGAGTAAATTTCTTTCAACAGCTCAGTCAATAACTTAACCGGCAAAGACTTTGAAGTAACTTTTCCAATTTCGCATTTAATCTTTATATAATTGGACAATTTGGGAACTTGAAAAAGGAGCTGTATACGTTCGAGGGTGGCCAAGGTTGGGTAATTACCTATGTAGCCTTCTACTCGTGGGCTCGCAAGGCCATTTTGGGGAGAGTAATGACTCCAATTTTACATATCAATATTTATTTCTTGCAACCTTGTCAAAAAAAAAAGGATTGGAAATCTAACAGATACCTATCGGCGGTCTTTTATTTACAAAAACGTGATTTTATAGGAAACGAAATAACGTTATATTGTTATGTTTATATTTATTTAGGAGGTATTGGCACTTCACGTCGCTAAGTATGTGCGTGAGACGACAAGCTCACGTCACATACAATACAATACATAAGAACTCTTTATTGAACACCACATAATAAACAAAACATTAAAAAAAGCACAAAGGAAATGCAAGGTAGCTATGGGCGGCCTACACACACCTACATGTTTCACGGTACATTTGGTTGGAGGAAATGAAATACGACACGCGGCACACGTTTACGCGGCTGCGTATAATTTTTACCAGTTTGTACAGGTGAGTGATAAATAAATGAGGTTGGTTATCTGCGAAAATAAGGCCCATAGTAGTAATGTATACAAGAACACTGCGATGAAATATTTCTCGACAACTTTTCCTATCTACATGTAGCTTAGCAAATATAACATAAAAAAATCAAAATCCCACAGGAATAGTTTGCCTTGCAATCTTTCGCTGCGGCAGTAACTCTCCGCCTGTAATTAATTACCTCATTCGCTAACTACTATTAAAGGGCCTACTCGCTTGATTAAGGGTAATTACAATCACTCAAGAGATTGTTTGCAACGGGCTTGTAACAGGCCGGCCGAAACTTTGCGAGGCGAGCGATTGTTAATTAATTACATTGCGTGTTATGGCAATTAACCGCTGCGCGGTAAGTATCTCCAGCGCGCAATGAACAGGGAAATTACTGAGAGCTCGCGCGTAGGGCGAGGAAATTTGATTTGCGAGCCGGACATGCGAGAGAGGCCTGTTTGTTCTAATATCGTGTACCCTTTGTCATGTCATGTGAAAGTGATAAATCGTCCGTGAAGATAACTGTGTATTTATTGTTTCTGTCACCAGCGGGCTTAGTATAATCTTTGTATACATAGACTTAGTATAATCTTCAAAAATAGTTTATTTGTGAAGTCATATAAAATCCTAAATTATTTAAAGCAAGAAAGAAAAAAAATATTCAACGTACACAACTCACAAATATAAAAAAAATCTATGAAAAGACGTTGAACAGGAGCCCTCTCAGCATTTTGCCACGGGGGAAACAACGGCGCTGGTTTTCAGGAGGGACTCCGACCGATTTATGTTTACAAATATTTTAAACACCCTTTAAGTATCAGTTTTTACAGTATCCGCTTCTGTAACCATACAAGCCTGTTTACTTACAGTTGCTTCTTGACCCCATTAAATAAATTAAAACACGTAATATTAATGATACGGCGACTTGTTGACCCTCTCTTTATAATTTCAATTTATTACAGTTGACACAGCAAACTCGGTGTAACTGAAACTCCTCGTCCATAAATTACCAAGTTTCGGACGGAAACGCCAAATTAAAATAAAACTCACAAAAAGGATCAAAACTTGTAATTACAAGATTTTAAAGTTACGCTGTTCTACCTTTGTGGTGTTGCGGAGTTTTCGGGCTATTTACGGAGTTGGCTTATCGTTTTTGTTTTACAGTCACATTTAACGTCTCGGGGACCGAGACGAGTTTTGTTTGTTGAAATTTTAATCAGCACTTTACTAAAGGTCAACTTGACTTTAAGCAATACAATATTATATTTCTAAGGTCAAGATGTCACTTATTTTTATTTATTTCGGTTAATTTTTTCGTTTACTTATCACAGAGACAAATAATTCAGACCCCCTAGTTAAATAGTGAATAATTTAGTTTTATTATTTTTAGTAGTACCTAAAAAAATCTAAAGAAACCCCGCCGTTGGTATGTATGTATGTATGTATGTATGTATGTGTGTATGTGTGTATGTTGGTCATCACGAGGCGATTAAAAAAAGCAATAATCATTATAAAATTAGCCGAAAAAATTCCGGCTGAAACACAAACAGAGCACCTGTCAGCGTTATTAAAAAATAGCGCATTAATTAAAGAACAAATTAAAGATGGCCGCCCGGCCCAGTTTTTGCGAAGCTTCCCCGAGAAATTGTCCAAAACGTGGCCAAATTAGAGATCAGGCGCGCTTAATAACTTTTTAAAAAGGTTATTAAGATAAAATGAGAATTCCGCCAACATTTTTTAGGGATTTCTGGGGATTTGGAGTGTTTAAGGTTGGGCACTTGAAGTAATAATCCAAATATTGGGAAATTACTTTGGTAATTTTTCTACGAAACGGGAACTTTTTTTACAATGATGAAAATTCCCAATAAATTTTAAAAGCCTTTGTGTAATAAAGTACTTTGGAGCAGAGTATTTAGAAGCACCATATATTTTCAATTGGACGTACCTATGGTGCAGAATTGGTTGAAAGTCCCTACGAATTTTTTATCGTAGACACCTGAGGTACGAACGATTCAAACAAAATAAACTCACGATTTAAAGTAGTTTTGCGCAGTTCGAAATCGATACTTTTATTACTTAAATTTAAATTAAATTACTAATATTCTTGTGAAAGCGCTGAGGAAAACCGTTAGTTAATTATAAAATCTATCGAATGCAGGCATAACTTAATCGCATAATGTTATTTTAAGGCGTTTGAAGCCGAAGTTTGCTCTAACTTCATGAAAAGCATATTTAAGTTTCACAGCCAGCTGAGGTAGCAAGTATAGCCTTACTCAGCAGAAATTATAGATCGTTCCAAAGTTGAGAGTCCTGGAACGAACTAGAGATAACTTGGACAGCTCAAGAACTTGCAATCTGGTAAGTAATGTTTAATAAGTTTGTAACTTATAAAAAGAGCAAGGTGCGGTGCCCTAAGCACGACTTGTCGAATCCTGCGTTACGTTACGGTTATCGTATCGAGATCGAGAAATCTCATACTAAATTTTAGTTCCAAATACGCTCACGGGCGGGCGCTGTTCCAAACGTCATACAAACTCGTTATAGTTTACTATTCGATTTTACGTGACGCAGGATTCGACAAGTCGTGCTTAGGGCACTGATCACCGCGGGTTTTTTCGCTCATTCTGATTCTCTCATCTCTCTTCTCTTCTTCAACCTTTTACTACCCAATGCTGAGTATAAGGTCTCTTCCATTTTCTTCCAGGTTATGTGGTCATATGCCCATCAGATTAGGAGGTTCGAAAGTAAGGGTGACTACGGAATACTTTTATCTGTCACACACACTACACAATTTCGGCTGTGAACGTGGAAGCCATCGCACGCTCGTTGGAGTGCCGTACTCCACAATGTCACATTTACTTTGACACCGAGCTGCAATTTCCACACCACCAATAAACTTCTGATTGCTCGGATCAATGACTTTCCATGTACAAGGACATCGCATCGCAACGCTGTCAGTGGGAGTACATACACAGGTGTACATAGAAGCAAACTAAGTACACTGCGTTGACAGTCACATGTCGACCATTGAGCCTCAAATATGCCAGAGTGTGCTCGAAAAAGTGCCGAAGTAATATACTCACAGTATGAGAAAAATATGGTGTGGGCTAGCACCAATATCATCAACTCTGTTTATGAACCATAACACGCTAAGACGGTAACATTGAGAACTGAAAAAAAAAAAATTCTGTTGTTATTGGCATAAATCAGAGAACGTCACTTAAAGCGTGCATTAGTAAATGTCAAATACTAAATTAACTACCTTTGACTGTGATTGTGACATTATTAACTGCTGCTTAATTACCAAGCATACTTTCGTGAATAAAGATAAGTATATGCGGCAATTGGATACAATTTTGACAATTAATTAACAGTCGAAGCATGCTAGGGTGACATTGGAAAAGCGTGAAATATTCTTCCTGCGTTTTTTGTATGAGGAGGTCCTTGTGCAGAGAATGGCATTGGCACGGATACCTACCACAAAAACTTAAACGCTGACACCACCTCATCCTCTCACGTCGCGATCGCAAACTCGTCCCTTAATCGAATAACAAAACGTGCTCAGTAAATCCAACAGCTCCGCTTGCTAACAAAACGCGGCGTTCCGGTAAATCAGCCCGCTCGCTGAGTGCGCGGTGCGCTGGCGTCGAGCCAACCGCTATCGCTTCGGCAAAGATCGCCTTTCTTCGAAGATTCGTTTTATGTGACATTTTGGTACGTGCTAAAGGTTTTAGGAAGAAGCGATGATTTTGTTACTGCGCCAATAGGGAACTTGCGTAAGAGAATAAGTTTGCTAAATGCGCCCATTACGTTTAAAGTTACAGTAGTACCTACAATCCTACAATACCTACATATCCAAAACAAAAAGAATTTTGCGAGGAAAAAACATATTACCTACTTGAGTTAACGCCGAAAGGAAAGAAAAACAAAGTTTGTTTTATTATAAATAATATCTACACAAAATTTTATTTTATATTCATGATTTAAAATGCACAGGAAGGTCAATTTAAACTCAGTAAACAGCCCTTTTAAAAGCTCAATATCACTAAATTTACTAAGTAATTCCATTAATTCTGACTATTGTAGTGATGCGAAAAAAAAATAGAATGTTTGGAGATAGACAAGTTGACAATCCAACTTGGGGAGAGTTGATTCGCTACGCTACAGCCTACTGATATAGGTTATCTAAGAATAGAAGGTTGCTCGGACAGGCACAGCGGCTTCCTAATGAACTTTTGTTTCAAGAGCCGTAGCCGGTTTAACTTCCATTGGTGTGGTTAGTGGGAGCGACAGAATGATAAGAAGGCCAATTAATTGAACACGACATTTATTGAAGAATTCAATTATAAGCCAAGCCGGCACGCTTGGGACTAACTAAACCTTATCTAAACCGGTCGACGCGCACTGAATCTATAATGTGGTGAAAAGTCCACACGCGCGCTGGCCAGCAGTAAAGAGAAATTGTCTGTGCACTTACGGGACTCCTCGGTCTACCTCGGTGTTGGTGTGTCGTATCAGGCTACGGAAGTCGTAGCCGGCACGAGTATGTTCGGAGACCCTTAGGCCGTCAAACCCTACTGGCAACAGCAAGGTGAGGCCCGGGGGACAGTCAGACGTAGCCCCTGGTGGTGCAGACGCGGCACAGCGCGCAGGTGCGCGGGCGGGCGTGGAACCCTTGGCGTCGCAGAATTGCCACAGAGTCCGCCCGCCGGAACTCTGGTCCTACGGGAAAGGCTCGCGCTGTCTCGGCGAGGCGCGTAGTCGATGATGGAGGGCTATTAAACCCTTGGCTTCAGCACGAATGCACTGGGCCGCCCACTGGCCCAGGCCTGCGGGAAATCGGACGCGGTGGCGCACGGCGCGCGGCGTCAAAAACTAGAAGGCTTTGAAGTCCTTGGCATCAGTGCGAGCACACTAAGCCGCCAGCTAGCTCAGGCCTACGGGGAAGGTGAGAACGGCAGCGCTCCTCGATGCACACACGTCACTCCGCGACACATATACGCACTCCTCACAAACCCTACTGACACTGCGTCTCAGAGGACGTCACAAAAATGTTCACAGCCTGCCAATGCATCGGGTCTGGTGCGACGCGCTTACGCGGACGCGTGGGTGGTTGGAATTACATCGCGGTACCGCGTTTGCGCTTATTTACGCGGCGTTTTTACGTCAAATTACGCGCACGAGTGACATGCGCCCACCCAGGAAGGGGATCGCCGCCAGACTGTCAGTGTGACAGATCACGGCCAGGGAATTCAGGAACGCGTTTCGTTTGACGGGATGTTAAACTCTCGTCAGCCGCTTAGTAACTTCCAAATTTAACAAACTACCACGGCGCTACGCGCAGACGTGTTTTAATTGTATACGAGCACGCGGCGGGTGTCCCTGATAATTCGTGGTAAGACGAAGTTTCGAGCTTGTACAACGAGTCGCGGTTAGTGTGCGATGGAACGAAACGTAGGTTCCGCGAAACGGAACGCTCTGACAAGGTGTCAAAGTTTTTCTCTCAAAACAACTACCTACTGTTGTTATAATTAAATTTCTGACGTTCGTGTGACTGAAAGTTGCTGAAATATGCTTTGTCGTGTAAAACCGAGACTACAGGGCGATAGCGTGGCTTTGGGCGGTTAATTTGGTACCTGATATGTGTCTGGGCACGTGTTATTCTAGTGGCAATGTCAGTTTGAAGTTCGACAATAACACATGGTGTTTCCGCTGAAAATACAGCGTCTGTGATTATTGCAGGCCTGAAATGTGCCTGCCACTCGTTAGATCAGGAGACCAGCTATCCGTGAGTACCCATGTCTTACACCAGAACATGTTATTCATTGAGATATTAACGTGTCAAAATTGGAGCTAAGAATTAGGTTAGGTTGTAGTGATTCTCACTACACTATCATAATCCAAAACTAAAAAAAGACACCTAATTCAACACACGTCTACCTTCACAACCTTACCTTACAATATATCAAAAGGTCCTCGAGACAAAATTGCCGAGCTATCGTGACATTGACAAAGCCCCGCGACACGACACGGGCGCGACACGATCGCGATAGCCCAGGTGCGGCGACTTGGCGACACGCCAGCGAGAAAATTGGGCAATTTAGATACGGGGCAATAACCCGTGATGACTTCTGTGCCCTAAGCACGACTTGTCGAATCCTGCGTCACGTAAACTCGAATAGTAAACTATAACGAGTTTGTATGACGTTTGGAACAGCGCCCGCCCGTGAGCGTATTTGGAACTAAAATTTAGTATGAGATTTCTCGATCTCGATACGATAACCGTAACGTAACGCAGGATTCGACAAGTCGTGCTTAGGGCACTGGTGCCTGCCTGAATGGATGCTGAATTAATGCGGAGCTTAATGACTAGTTTCTTTGCTAGTTTGTTAGGACCACAAATTTGCACGTTAATTTTGTGAGCAAATTTTTTTTGGGCCCATAGGGAAAGAATGTATGGGAAAGTGTTTTTTTCTAAAAAACTTCACAGAGATGTTCACCTAGTCATTGCTCAATCGCTTGTACTTTTGCTTGCGGATCATTTTGTAACATCATGTATTTTTTTTGGATAGAGTCCTTGTCACAGTGTTTCAAGCATGGTAACCATTTAACAGGTGTAAAACTTAAAATGCCGGTATGTATGCAACAAATTTTCCCCGGCGCTCAGTAACGTTGAACGCCTATAGTTTAACTATATTTGTGAGTGTGTGTAGAATACATAAGTTTTAAAAGTTTTATCTATTGCTTGTTTGTATGTGTACAACACGTCTAAGCAATAACGCTGTAGGCAAAAAGTATAATAATAATATCGATTTCAATGTCCGGGTTTTTAAAAACAAGTGTGTTGGTTCGTGACCGCGGCCGTTACAACGCAAAGGCATGACGTCAATGTAAATACAACCTGTGTTTTACACGATCACGTCCTGATCTACTACATAGTTTGGAGTAATTTTACATTTACCCATTCATATTATTAGATCGAACGTGTAAATTAGTAACTGTGAAACTATATCAAATAAAGCGGTAAAGCCTTTTAAACATATACTATTGTAAATGTCTGTTTAACAGTTATATGAAATTAAAGTATTACAGCCGCTATTAAGCAGCTTGAAATGCTATGAATGGTTTATTGAATTATTAAAGCTATCTGAATAATACAGCGAGCCTCAACCCGTATGTATCTTATTAAGACAGTCTAACGTTGTTCCGAACAATATCCGGCAACTTGCCACTCAACGCGGCAGAAAATTAATTTTCCCAAAACCGTGTAAGCCTATATTATTACACACGCCCCAAAATCCTATACAAAGGCACAGCGCACAACAGTACCCAGTGTTACAAGTAATTATGTATAACATTAGGGTATTTGCATTCTAAATGGAGCTTCACAAAATACCAGGATTTGAAATCTTTGCAGATGAAGCGATGAAAAGGCATGTTAAAAATGCTAAGACAGCTTTCTTCGACATTGAACCCTATAGGGATTCGGTTAAGGTTAGGGTTGGATTGTAGGGTAGGGAGGGTAACAGGAGTGTAGTAAAGAGGGAAGTGACATCCGGCTATTATCCGTTTAGGGTCGGCGGTCGTCCGGCGTCCCGGGGGACCATGCGACCTTGTACCTAGTTTTGGTACTATTTCAGAGATATTTTGCTGCGTTACAATAGCGCATGTGGGATGAGAAAAGGTTAGTGGGACGAGAATAATTAACCCTTTTCTACGTGCTTGCTTATGACAAAGATGTTACGTGTTGAATATGTTTTCATTTAATTGACATGATAATTTATAAATACTTAATGTGGCATGTTTTACGTACTTGTGCAAGTTCCCTATGGCGCAGTTGATAGTATCTCAGGGCGCTTTATTAGGGACACAAGTTTTCCTTCGCTAATCAAACTGTCGACTTCAACATAGCTGTCAAATTCTTAGCTTAACCACACCGAGTAACTCGAGTCATCGTTAATCAATATCGTCAAACGCCGCCTCAAAGGCAGCATCGGCAATCTTAATTATAATTATGTGTGTATTGTGATCTAAATTATAATTAGTATCGTGTTCGCTTTGAAGCCTCAATATTAGTAGGCTTTGATCAGGTGTTGGGGAGGGGGATGACTAGTTCCTTTGTGTGAAGTGTGAAGAGTTATTTTCGGCTAGTTTAGGATGGTTCGTTCAGACTATTTGGAAATCAAAATATTTGGAAGGTCTAGTTCAATAGATAAAATGCGCCGAGGATTATTGCGAAAACAAGAGCAAAGGTCGCCATGACGCAATGCCACCTGGCATTCACTCGGGGCTGTGATAAAAATGCTGTTAAAAAAAATTAAAATAATCGATTTATTGATTATTTTTGTTTTTATTTTTATGAAACATTCATAGAATGAAATTCAACATACAATGACAATGCAAAGAAAAATTCGTTAAGCAGCTGGACTTGAACCAGCAACCTCGGTAATCCGTACCACGCTCCACCAATTAAGCTATACTTAACGTTGGTGTACCTAACGAATTTTTCAATGCCTTGTGTCATATTTTATTTGGAAGATCTCTCCTCAGCGCCATCTATGAGTAGCTTAATCAAGCAGCTCACCCACTACGGAACTTCTACAGTTACGCATTAGTGGCAAGAGATGGAGCTATTCTATTGAAAAATTCGTTAGGTACACCAACGTTAAGTATAGCTTAATTGGTGGAGCGTGGTACGGATTACCGAGGTTGCTGGTTCAAGTCCAGCTGCTTAACGAATTTTTCTTTGCATTGTCATTGTATGTTAAAAATGCTGTTTGTGTTAACTAAGTAGTTTATTCTTAATATTACTAGGTAGTTAAAAACCACCTAAACAAAAAATCTTTCAGCCATCAGTTTAATGGCCCAGCACAGATATGAAATCGATGCTTCATTCGAAGATTATTCCGAACGCACCGCACCAGGCTTTAGAGGATTATTTCATGGAGGCGGATTTACTTTTTTGTTAAAGATTTTGTTAGTATTTCACAATTTTATGTTTAAAACATAAACCACTGCAACGATTTTGATACAAGTTGTATAATGTGTTGTTACATGGAACCATTTCCGAACGATTTTCAAACAAAAAAAAGTCATCAAAATCTATCGATGATTGGCAGAGTAATCGCCTAACAAACAACAAAAAAAAAACAATCTAACAGAAAACTTTCTCCTTTTTTAAAGTCGGTTAAATCAAATCAAATCAAATCAATTTATTTGTCAGAATACGGTTACAAAGGTTCTTATTGTCTAATATTCCATGTGTATTCAACCTGCATGCAGGTGTACAAACATTCAAAGTCCTATTGACATAATGTCTAACTAAGAATGAGTAAATTAATGTCAATGGTAATCACAATGTCAAATGGATATTATTATACTATCTTTACTCGAGTCAATTGTATCATGTCAAATATTGCCTTATACTATAATAACAATTTTCTTGAAGCCATTTTGTTAATTTCTTTTTGAACAGAACTTTATTTTTAATTTTAATGTCTTCAGGCAATCTGTTATACAGGACTATGCACATATTATAACAGTAAAAAGTATCATAAAGGGTGATCACGATCAAAGTGGCAGTGCCTTCCTACGGACAGTGTATTTGTGAGAGGTGACATTTGGCGCCTTCGTTTGCCCTACAAACATCGGAAGTTTATCCAATTATGTGTTTGATCATCATTTATCCAATTATGTGTTTGATCATCAGTTATCCAATTATGTGTTTGATCATCAGTTATCCAATTATGTGTTTGATCATCAGTTATCCAATTATGTGTTTGATCATCAGTTATCCAATTATGTGTTTGATCATCAGTCAGCCGAAAGACGTTCACCGTTGGACATAGGCCTCCCCCAAGGCTCTCCGCTCAGACCTGTCTTGTGCTTTGTTCATGTATTTGATGCCTATTAATATTTTTTGTGTTTAATTGAACTCGAAGCGACTCGAATAAGACACACCCTTAAAGTCAAGATACCGTTCTTCAACGTAATTAAGACTACAAAAATGAGAATAAAGCCGTAGTAAGAAATAATGAATTACCCCTCAGTCCCACTTAGCAGCGTTAGCACCTCCACGTAAACAGGTTTAATTAAACATGGCGGCGGGTAAGTCGGCGCCGGATGACTCGGGATCCGGCGCTGGAGCCGGTCAAAAATACCCGGTCCTATAGTTCCCGGGGCACAAATTGGGGTCACAGCCTGACTAACACTAACATGCATTAATTAAAACATTTAGGAAAGATGAAAAGTCAGGCGACAAGACACGTGGGGCTCATTTGTTAGGGTGTTGGTTTGTAATCTAGGATTAAATAATAAAATATGGGACATGGGAAATAACAACACATGGGACAATGACACCAGTTGATTTGTACCAAACTAGACAACGGATAAACAAACTTATGTACATAATGAAAGTAGCTTTCGATTAAAAAAAACCCGCATCCAAATCGGCCCTTGCTTTTATGAGCTATGATGCCACAGACAGATACACAGGTCAAACTTATAACACCCCTCTTTTTCGTCGGGGGTTAAAAACACACTTAAACACACACTCAACCCGGGACCTCTAGTTTCGTAGCCAGGTCCTCTAACCACTAAGCCATTCGGGGTCGTTACAGGAAACCAAAAGAAAATGATTTCCCGAAAGTTCGCTGGGCTTATGTGCTGATACAATACAACAAAACTAAATATCGATTTAAATAGGTAATGTAATGTCTCATTACGTCATCTTGATGCCAGCCAACGCTTGATCAACTTTAAATAAGTTGATTATTATTATTATATCAAAATTTTCGTTTTTAATACAGGTCGTTTTTGCCGCCTGTACATGTATTGTTATCCAACTTGTATTTCCATACCAAATTCGAAGTCAATCAAAACACTGGAAGTGGACAGAAATTGACCTGAAAGATTTAACCCGAACATAACATAAGTAGGTACATTGCAAGTTAGTAAAAATCTTCTAAATTACAAATAACTTCTAAAAAGAGTACCACGTAAAACATGGATAAAATCTTTAATAAATGTAGCCATTACCAGGTTCAGAATAACAAGCTAATAAACTATATAAAACACGTATTAAACGAGTTCATCAACTTGCAGAATATTTTCCGTAGCGGCTTATAACCTAACCAACTTAGAAAAGTTGAAAAACCCCCGACATTTTCTTTTCAAAGTTCAATATTTAAAAAACAGGTAAACCGATTTTAATGAAACTTAGCTAAGAACCATCTCGATTAAACTAGCTTTCGATTAAAAAAAACCGGATCGAAATCGGTCCATCCGTTTGAGAGCTATGATGCCACAGACAGATACACAGGTCAAACTTATAACACCCCTCTTTTTCGTCGGGTGTTTAAAAAACGACAGACAAGATACGAATAAATTTTTCCACCGGCCGCGCTCCAAAGGATCGGTCATTAGCAGCTTTATTCTTTGTAGTTTGTTCTCAAATACTCAGCAAAGCAACATCAAATTGGACAAAAACAAACTTCAAAGCAACTAAATGTTTGCTCGAGAAATACGGAGCGAAAAAATCGAGAAAACACCAAAAAGCTCGGAAAATGCTCAGTTAAAATAGTAAAATGGAGTAACGGTTTCATCTCGGGTAATCCGGAGCCGGACGGAGTATTTGAGACGGTTACGGTCCGGCGAACGTCCGGGGGGTTTAAAAAGCTTTTTAAAAGCTGCCGAAGTGTTTGATGAGCGCTCGGAAGCCCAACTATCCCGCTTGCAACGATGTGGCAAGTCATTTCATGAGATGAGTTTCATGATGGTTTGGTAGACAAGTATTCTTACTAATACTAATACTGCAGAATTATAATGTACCTTCTATTTTTGCTGAGCCGACATACGCGTTAGAAAACACTGTAAGTTTCATTTAAAATCATGAAAATTTAAGATTTTTTGCCATTCCGTAACTAAAATTTCCATAGAAAATATTCACGGTAATACGGAGTTACATTAACTGGTATTTAACAATTTTGTTTACATTAGCACACGTTTAAATACAGTAAATCTGTAGCCACTTTCAGTTTGTAGTCTGCCGCACTTGAATTTGAAATAAGAGTAGAGTTGGAGAAAATTACATCCCTAATTATCACAATAGGTAAAATATCTAATTAAAGCAATTAAAAGATTTGCACCATTTTCGAATGGTACTGGTAATGGTAAAATCGGGCCTTAAGATGAACCCTCAAATGAAACACCCGTCTGTGCTGGCGCAGGTTGGAGGCAAAATGACGACGGCAACACAGCTTTCAACACTCCAAATTTGTTTATGCAAGAACTCATTTTATCATTTTACTCATACGAGGCGAGCCCAAAAGGAGGGTTTCGTAGACTATGACGTATTTTACGGAGCGAAAGTTAATAGGATAAGTATAAATATTTATTTATTTTGAACTGATCTACACTAGCACATCACTTGTACGGGGATCCTTTTTGTTTTTCATCTGAACGACAGCGATTTAACAACAAACATTTGACAAACACGGCCCAGTGAAGTGTTGCCCTAAGAATAACACGTATCCTTACAACTTATAAAAAAAAACTCAAGTCACTACTGCATTCTATAGAGACGACCGTTCTCCGAAGTTCCTAGGAAGGCCAAAAGATACAAAATTAAAGTTCAGGTTGTTTTTTTTAAACATCATTATCCAGGTACGCCTGCACCCAACTTGCACATGTTAGCAACGAGATAAATGACCTTTAACTCTTTCACTCAGAATCCGATAATTAAACCGAACAACTTTCAGATAACGCTAAGGTGAGCTATCTTAACGATGTAAACAAATGAACTACCAAAAGTTTTATTCAATTTATCAATGATATTGCAAAATATATTATACGTCAAAGCAGTTAGTCACAATTTTGTTTAATAGACATAATGTTCGTTGAGTGTGGTCAGTTGATTGGCATTCAAAACATTGGTGATATGAGTTACAGTGTTGCAGATGACAACAACGATTATTAAAACAGCTGATTTTCAGCCTATTTTGTAGGTATATAGGTCTGTAAAGCTTATGGGAAATGTGATAACGCCAATGTTTAGGTTGAAATTAGTGCTTTGGCTGACTGTAACTTAAATTTTAAACCAACTTTTTGTATTTACTTTTACGGTTTCCCGTTCGAAATTATTTCAAAAAATCCAAACTGAAATGTACAGAAACTCGAGAAACATAAATTCTCATCAAACCATGAATGTACTTAAATTTTAATCACAGCTACACATCCATGCCAAATTTCAAGTCAATCCGACCATTGATTCGAAGTACCTCAAATTTAATGTACTTTAACATGCTTTATCACATGACCAAAGCTTATAAAACAGATTTGTTCTTATTTTAAAGCTCAACTACATACGCATACATGTACATAAGCAAAGTACACGTAGATATAGAGCTACTAAGAAATAAACAGACTTATTATGTATTATGTACTAAAATTGTAGGTAAAGTTATAACATGTGTCGGCATTTCCTCTTGGTTGATCGTATTATTAGTTTTATTGTTTGCGATAAGACTGATTTTGTAAATAGTCAGTGTGTACTTGTAGGGTTTAATAAATCTCACGACTTTTTAAATTACCTCATTGTGCACCTGTTATTAGTTTAGTCAAGCATTTTTTTTGGAAGATAATTCATTGCGACAGCTCCACTTATCGGGTTAATTTCACAGTGTAGAGTCGACTTACCCCTCTCGTTCTAGCTTATACAACTAACAGCATGATAGAAAAGGATACATTCTGAGGTTGCCGCCCTTGTCGCCGATGGCGAGTAGCTTCTGAATGGGGTCCCATGCCAGCGCGGTGGGCGAGAACGGGAACCCGTGCCGGAATGTCTGCAACAAAGGAAAGTCACGTGAATAACACAAAAATAACATTATAGGTATTCTCTAAATATATCTTTCTAAATTTACCAACCCGATTAAGTAACTTCGTAAGTAAGGTTTCCATTACGCAGTAGAAAAAATGAACCCAACCATTTTAACAACTAAAATAAAACACAATAGAGAAAGAAACCTTTGAGCGAGTCGCGTGATTAAAAAGTTTCTTGTTCGCACGAACAAAGCGAGGCTCTTCCGCTGACCTCAAGGACGTGGGTTCGATTCAAACCCAATAAAGAATGGCTCGTACAGGAAGCCCTTACTTCTATAAATAAAAACTCCTATTTTAATGAAAAGCTAATTTAAAAAAAAGAGATCGAATTGTGGTGTAATAACATAAAAGTATAGTTATTCATATGAAATCACTTATAATTAGCTTCGATTCTTTTTTAGGGATCCGTAACCAAACGGCAAAACACGGAAAAAACCGAATCCTTATAGTTTCGTCATGTCCGTCTGTCCGTCTGTTTTACCTTATATTGAAGTACTTTTCTTGTCTTGGACTACAAACTGAAGGTACAGTCGATCCATGTTGATTCCTGATCCACCGTAGACCGTTTTCACAGTTAGTGTCATAATGATTTTCCCTGTCAGGCAATACGATGTCAAAAGGTTCCATATGGGTCACGATTCAGTTGGTTCGATGGCACATTGTCAAACAATCGAGAACCTAAATCTCCGGCCCACCTTCGACTTATCAAAATAGATAGGTTACCAAGTGAACTCGCAATGAAGTCACCGGTCATCTCAGTGTGTTTTGGTTACACCGATAAGGTGCGAGGAAAGTATAAAAGCTGTCGGCGGCCTGGTCAGAGCACACTCGAGCTGTCCTCTGGTCACCATGAAGTTCCTCCTGCTAGCGGCTCTCGTGGCCGCCGCTTCGGCGTCTGTCGTCAAAGACACCCGCTTTGATGACACCATCATCGGCAGGGAAACGCTTGGTGATCCCTCTTGTATTATTTGCTCTTGCAACTGTTTTATATTTATGTGTATTGTGTAACGGTTTTTTATTGTTGGGGTTTGTCTGAGGGTGTTTTGGGGTCTATGTTTCTTCAGCCACGCTTATCCAGAAATTTTAACCAGTAATCGAAATTAGCATAAGTAAAGTTTCAAAGTACTAAAGATCATTCTAGAAATCTGTTGCTCTTACTCCTATTTTGCATTACTATAAAAGTATATCAGCATTTTTTGTGTTGGTCATAGGCAATTGTCTGAATGTTCACCAGCTGCCAAGCGATATCGTTGCATTTATCTCTATTTGCCCAAAAAGTATAAATTTCGCTATGGGAAGATTTTTCAATCCCCATAAGGTCTTATCCCACAGATAGTGTATGGATATTTCTGTGGAACATTAAGTGAGGGTTGGAAAATCGGCCCTAAGGAAAATAGGTTTATGTTAAAAGAAAATTTTTAATGTAAGTTTTTTTGCCGACCGCACTTGCATTATCACCTTATTTTACGAATTTGATTTACTCGTTCTTGCTAACCATTGCTCGATCAGGATTATAAAATTCCTAGACCTATCCAGACTCATCAGGAAAATCTGAACCATTTTCTTAATTAACAACCCTGACCATTGACTGGTTTCTATCAGTACTAAGGACTAGAGGTATAATCGAATACGAGTTCACCAGACGATCGGATAGCCTAGTGGATAACCTGGCTATAAAGCTTGAGGTCCCGTGTTCAACACCGATCGGGGCAGACATTTGTATCTTGAGTCTTGAATGTTTAATATGTATTTTAAGCAATAAGTACGAGTATGTACTTATCCGTTGTCTAATAGCCATAGCTTTGCCTGGTTTGGGAATAGGTCAATTGGTGGGAATTCCGCTACGATATTTTCATTTTATTTATATGGTATTGTCTTGCAGTGAACGTGGACGTCAAGGTGAAGGAGCTATGCATCATGAAGCTGCTGAACCACATCCTGCAGCCCACGCTGTACGACGACATCCGCACCGTGGCCCGCGAGTACGTGATCGAGGACAACACAGACAAATACCTGGTAAACACTACACCGCATGGCCCGCTGGTAGTAAAACATATTTAAATCGAGACTATCTTTATGCCTATGGCTTTGTTTCGAGGACTTTACAGCTAGAATTCACTGTGCTATGCCTTTTGTTTCTTTATTTTTCCGTATAGCTGAACCATTGTTCTTTTTCGCAGAAAACCGACGTGGTGAAGCATTTCATTGAGATGTTCAAGATGGGTATGCTCCCGCGCGGCGAGATCTTCGTCCACACCAACGAGAAGCACATCATGGAGGCCATCCGCGTGTTCCGGCTCATGTACTTCGCCAAGGACTTCGACGTGTTCATCAAGACCTGCTGCTGGCTGCGCGAGCGCATCAACACCGGCATGTTCATGTACACGCTCACCGCCGCCGTCTTCCACCGCAACGACTGCCGCGGCATCGTCCTCCCCACCCCTTACGAGATCTACCCCTACTTATTCGTCAACAGCGACGTCATCAACAAGGCGTTCATGATGAAGATGACCAAGAAGGTCACCGACAACGTCCTGGCTAACTACTGGGGCATCAGGATGAACGACAAGAACGTGTGCTACATCGACTCCCGCAAGGGCGTGCGCCACACCCTCGGCAAGGATGACAAACTGAATTACTTCACTGAGGATATTGACCTGAACACCTACTTCTTCTACTTGCACATGAACTATCCCTACTGGATGGACAATGAGGTGTACGGCCTGCACAAGGAGCGTCGCGGCGAGGTGCTGATGTACGCTTCGGAGCAGCTGCTGGCTCGTTACAGGCTGGAGCGCCTCTCGCACGGCATGTGCGACATCAAGCCGATCAAATGGGACGAGAAGATTAAGTCTGGCTTCTGGCCCAAGATCCGCATGCACAACGGCGAGGAGATGCCCGTTCGCCAAGGCAACATGGTCCTCCTGAACGAAGACAACCTCAAGATCAAGCTGGTACTCGACGATTTCGAGAAGATCGTCCGTATGGCTATCCTCACCGGCCGTATGGAACGCGTAAGTTTCCACTCCACCTAAATAGCAAAGCCCATAAAATTTAGTGGTTTGCTACGCCTTCTTTTGAAGTATGACGTGCAATTTTCTTTTTTATTTTGCAGCGCGACGGCACAGTGATCACCCTGAAGAAGGCCGAGGACTTCGAGTACCTGGCGCGTCTGCTGGTCGGCGGCATGGGCATGCTCCACGACGACGCCAAGGTCATCCACGTCACCAACATGCTCAAGAAAATGTTCGCTTACAACGTCTACAATGTTGACAAGTACGTTAACTATCTAACTCAATGTAACTTATTATTTTCTCGTAATTAATAGAAAAAAATATTTGATTCCACGGAATTAACTAGGAATTAACCAGTATTGCCAGTTGTAAAAAAAACTTATTTCGATTTAAGTATGGAACTCAGACGATTGCAGAATAAAAGTGCAAATTATTTTACTTCACAGATACACGTACGTGCCCACTGCTATTGACATGTACACGACCTGTCTCCGCGACCCGCTGTTCTGGCGCCTCATGAAGCGTACCAACGAGATCGTCAAGCTGTTCAAGCACCTGCTGCCCAAGTACACGCGCGAGGAGTTCTACTTCCCCGGCGTCAAGGTCGAGTCCATCTCCACCGACAAGCTCGTCACCTTCATGGACGAGTACGACATGGACATCACCAACGCCCTGTTCCTCGACGACGCCGAGATGCAGAAGAAGAAGTCCGACATGCTGTTCGTGGCCCACCAGCGCCGCCTCAACAACCATCCCTTCAAGGTCACCGTTGACGTCGTTTCCGACAAGGCCGCCGACGCTATCGTGCGCGTCTTCATCGGCCCCAAGTACGACTGCATGGGCCGCCTCATGGACATCAACGACAAGCGCCTCGACATGGTCGAGATCGACAGCTTCCTGTACAAACTGGACACCGGCAAGAACACCATCGTGCGCAACTCGATCGAGATGCACGGCGTGATCGAGGACAGGCCGTGGACCCGCCGCGTGTGGGACCACAGCGTCGACACTTTCGGCGTCATGGACTCCTCACGCGACCGCGTCATGGTCGACAGCTGGTGGCACAAGACCAGGACCGGCTTCCCGAGCCGCCTGCTGCTGCCTCTCGGTCGCCGCGGCGGTTTCGAGCTGCAGTTATTCGTCATCGTGACCCCGGTGCGTACCGGCCTGTTACTCCCTACCATCGACATGACCTTGATGAAGGATCGCCGCACTTGTTTCTGGACCACTTGTGTGGACACGATGCCGCTCGGCTTTCCGTTCGACCGCGTGATCGACACCACCCACTTCTACACCCCGAACATGAAGTTCCTGGACATCCTGGTCTTCCGCAAGGACATGGACCTCGCGAACGTG
This sequence comes from Clepsis dumicolana, assembly GCA_963691665.1. Lineage (NCBI taxonomy): Eukaryota > Metazoa > Arthropoda > Insecta > Lepidoptera > Tortricidae > Clepsis > Clepsis dumicolana. The sequence continues at coordinate 15,376,072 of OY829518.1, read as the reverse complement.
AACAAGGAGGTGGACATGTCGGACATGGTGATGCGCCGCGACGACCTGACCTACCTGGACAAGGACATGTTCATGAACTGGACCTACAAGGACGTCATGCTCATGAGCACCGACAAGATGATGCGGATGTAAATGTTCAAATAATACTCTATCTAGTTCTTAGTGTATTAATTCCAATAAAACACTTCTAGCAGTACCATTTAATTTAATTTGACACCCCCTTGTATAATACTCATTAGGAACACCAAAGGCCTACACACCTATTGAAGATGAGTCAAGCATTGCCTTGGCGTCACTAATTTTGACGGATTTGCATGTTTAAAACAGCTTCATCTACTATTCGAAAAGTAGCAGGCATAGAATCACCACAAATGGTTAAGATCGTCACATTTATCGTCACAGTGTTTTAACTGTGAATATTGTTATAACGTTACGGTTGACTTAAGTAAACTGGATGAAACCTTATATTAAAATTTAACGCCCTACCAAAATTCATAGTTATTCATTGAACGAATCAGGCGTTACTTTGCGGGGCTCCATATTTATGAACTGTTAATTTGCTCACCCGCGACCAAACACATTTGTCTCATAGAGTAGCTGTAGCCAGTTAATTTTTTTGTTAGTTCACAATTATAGATACCCTCATCAAATTTTACGATAGCAATTCCGCGGGTTATGGGTTACAAAGATAAGTGCCCTTGCAACGTTTTCTTAACTGTAACTCCCATTTATTACCGCAAAACATATACATAAACAAGACTTCATTTAGTTGAGATGCATCCTGATAGGGTATAACCACAACAATCTATACCTATAAAACAGTACCGTGACTGAGTGACAGACAACGCACAGGCTAAACCACTGGACCTAGAGACTTGAAATTTGGCAAATATTGAGTATCCTAAAGGTGCACTAAGAAGGGATTTTTCTAAATTGCTACGGGATAGGGAACTAGCCCATTTTGAAACTATTTACGGGGGCAAAGCTGCGGGACATAAGTTATTATTACATAAACGTAAAATAATTTTCATAAAATCTGTAAATCCAATTGACTGCTTTCTGTATCGTATTCTAATGAATTCATTGTGAAAGCGATAACCCTCACCCTAACTCTTCTGTTTTTATTCAGCAAGGTACCAAGAACAGTTGATTTGTCTACAAGATTAATAACAAAGTGGGTACACAGAAAAACACAACAACATTTTAAAGCTGTTGTCGCAATCGAAACAATACAAATAAAATACAAGAACTCTTTATTGGAACACCATTTATATAACAAAACAGAAAAAAGGTACAAAGAAAATACTAAGTAGCATTGGGCGCCCTCTTATCGCTAAGTACAGAGCGGTTGAAAGGCAAAGAACGAAAGTATTTATAAAGTTTTAGGTACCTATAAGTTTATTTATAGGTAAGTAACGAAATTACATAGCACGAGCGTAAAATACACATAGTTACAATAAATTTCGATAATAACAGAATAAATACTTTAAACTTTTCAAAACAAACTTTTTACCTATCCATAATAGGTATTTCCATGTTAAATGAAGTTATACCTGCTGTCCGTTTATATGTATACATTCTGCAGCTGCCGAGTGTTACATCAAAGAGCGCATCTCGCGCGAGGCGTGACGTGACGCGGCGGCGTGCTACACAAGGGCTGCCAACACCTTTGTCAGTGTGACATTCGTTATTTTTAAAGGGTATAATTTTTCAACAGAATTTTTGTTACAGTACTTCATTGCATAATTTACAAAATTATCGAGCCCAGTTTTATTATCAGCTTATAGGAAACCCTTGTTTTGTGCAAACGAGCAAATGGGTCACCTGATGGTAAGTGATCACCAATGCCCATAGACACCCACAACCCCGGGGGGTTTGCAGATGCGTTGCCAACCTAGAGAGCTAAGATGAAATGCCTCTTGTGCCGGTAATTACAACGGCTGTCTTGCTCTCCACACCGGAACACAACAGTACAAGCACTGCTGCCTAGTGGTAGGATAAGCGAGTACGTAGTGGTAGCAATCCGGACGGACCTCGCAGAAGGTCCTGCCATAATAAGAGCTTCAGCGCGATCTTGAAGTTTAGATAAGTTTCAATATAATGCAACCTAGAACAACAGGAAAATTAACCGACTTCAAATACACCTAAATAAATTTTAAACTAGCGATCGGATTTTGATAAAATATGGAACCACCTCGGAAGTACACCTTTTCAAACAAAAGAAAACAATCTGGTTTATAAATCACGGCGGAGTTCTTAGATAACAAATATTAAATTATTTCACAATAATACGTTTAAGAAAAAATTGCAAAACTGATTTTGATACAAAATAAGTGGAACCACCCCGTTCAAACAAAAAAAGAATCATCAAAATCAATACCCATCATTGCTGGTGCAATCGCGTAGCAAACACATAAAAAAAACATGTAGTCGAATTGAGAAACTCCTCCTTTTTATCGTCGGTTAAAAATCGGTATAGAAAATTGATAGCCCTATTTCATTCCGCATAGAGGCACAGCGCAGCCGCAACGAATTGTGACTGACGGTGAACTTTAGAAATACCTACTGCATGACTGCAGCAGAAAATACTGCTTTAGTGGTTAGTGACCCTCCACGGAGCTGGAGGGAGGCCCAAGTGTGACTCCCGGGAGGAAGACAATTTACAGATACGATGAATCCAAAATGTTTGCACAATGACAATTTCTCATATTCGGTTCTTGAAGCGGCGTATTTGTTTGTTCCGGTTGCTGTGGAGACAGGAGGGCCCTAGTGTAGTGAGGGCAAGGATTTCGTGGATGAGGTTAAGCATAAATTGAGGGACAGACAGGGGCAGTGGCTCTCGCTCTGGTTCCTTTCTGGTCCAGAAACTCTGTTTGCCGTACAACGTGGTAATGCTGCGAGCGTGATGGGTTCTTTTCTTCATGATTCATATAAAAAAAATATATATATATCTCACATATTTTTGTCATTATCCTAAATTACGAAATAAGAGACAGATCATATAACACGACGTCATAGTTATAATAATCTAGGATGAATCTAGGTTATTTCTAGAACGAGCAAAACTTAAGCGTGTTTTTTTACATTTCAAATCCTGTTTACCAAAATATTTATCAACACATAGCTCTGCAGCTAGAGATTAAGTTGTTTGCATGACCTCTGTACTAAAACAGCGGATAGTGCATAGATAAAGGCATTTATCTCAAAAAGCAGTATTTAACAGAGACAGATGACCGCGCGGGGCCACTCGACAACGCGCGGCCATGGACTTCGTTATTGGCATGGAAAAGTTGGGTAAGTTTTACTCGCCGACCAACCACCCTCTGACCCCTATTTCACCATCTTTACAATTGTCAGTTTTATGACAATTCGAACTACATTACTTTGACAATATGAAGTGCGCTAAAACAAAATTTCTCCAAGTCAGCAGTTGTCATTGAAAACTGACAATTGTAAAGTCGATGAAATAGGGGCCTGGACACCGCATCTTCTAGAATTTACTTGGAAAGTCATTACGAAAAAAGCCGCGGTGAGCAGGCCGGGGGGATGCGTCGCGATTGGTTCATAGCTTGTCATCTCGCTTGTCATCTGGGCGAAAGTGAGCCGCGATTCGAGGCTAGAGAGATTTATAGGTGCAAATGAGTATATACACAGATACACATGTCAAACTTATAACACCCCTTTTTTTCGTCGGGGGTTAAAAAATATGATTTAAGGAATGTCCGACTTGGTCCTTCCAGCGCCGGCGCCGATGGCAGCGAAGCAGCAGGTGGTGCTGCGCCTGCTGGACCACATCCTGCAGCCCACCGTGTTCGCAGACATCAGGAGCGTTGCCGACACCTGGCGGCTGGAGGTCAACCAGAACTACTTCCAGGTAAGAGCGAGAGTCACCTAACCTTCGCCAGAAGTTCCCAGAAAAGAGATCGGTATCAGTTCCTTAGTTAGACCCTAGAACCAACATTGACATGCTTTGTCGGTGTCGAGCATGTAAACCGTCAACGAAGACTGAATAAAACAATTTATGTTTCAGAAACCTGAGCTGGTGGGGATATTCCTCAAGGTTTATCAAACTGGCATGCTACCTCGCGGTGAGGTTTTTGTCGACTCTAATATCTCTCACATGGAGCAAGCCGTCAAGACGTTCCACTTACTCTACTTCGCCAAAGAGTTTGACACGTTTGTCAACGTGGCGTGCTGGATGCGCGAGCGCGTCAATCCGGGTCTCTTCGTGTACGCACTCACCGTCGCCGTGTTCCATCGCAACGACTGCCATGGCATCATCCTCCCCGCCCCCTACGAGATCTACCCCTACTTATTCGTCAACAGTGACGTCATCAACAAAGCCTTCATGATGAAGATGACTAAGGGCGACGGTGAACCCGCCGTCATGGACTACTGGGGTATCAAAGTCTTTAAGAACGTTTGCTACATCGACGCGCGCACGACCCTGCGTTACACGTTCTCTTTAGACGATGTTCTCACTTATTTCACCGAGGATTGTGATTTGAATACCTACATGTACTATTTGCACATGAGCTACCCGTTTTGGATGACTGGTGACTGGAACAGCGTGCAGAAGGAGCGACGTGGAGAGAGCATGCTGTATGGTGTCCAGCAGCTCCTGGCTCGTCTGAGGCTCGAGCGGCTGTCGCACGGCATGTGTGACATCGTGCCGATCACGTGGGACGAGAGGCTGAAGACGGGCTACTGGCCCAAGATCCGCCTCCATACGGGCGACGAGATGCCTTGCCGGTCCAACGACACGTCCCTCGTTCACGACTACAATTACGAGATAAAGGACTCTTTGGCGGACTTTGAGACTCTCGTGCGATCAGCTGTGTTGAAAGGACAGTTAACACGAGTAAGTTCCATTATCCAAAAATTATAAGAATCATAAGGTCTCGACTACAGTAGTTATTGGATTTTGTTGCAGAATGTCGAGAGACCGTTGGAGCTTAACAGGCCTGATCACGTCGAGACGCTGGGCCGATGGCTAGCAGGCGGACTGGCGACACCGCGTGACGATCCTGCAGTCATGCACTACACCAATTTGGTGCAAAAAATGCTTGCGTACGCCACATACAATATCGAAAAGTAAGTAGCGCTATTTGTTTACTCATGGTATAAAATTTAGCACTCCCAAAAAACTTACTCAAAGCCCTATTTCGTTTCTTTTCAGAAACACATACGTCCCGACTGCGACCGATATGTATTCGACGTTTTTACGTGACCCAGTGTCTTGGAGAGCGTTAAAACGCATGACAACGACCAGCCAGCTTTTCAAGAGGCAACTGCCGCGATACACGCGCGAGGAGCTCAACTTCCCCGGGGTGAAGGTCGAAGGCATCTCGACCACAGAGTTGGTGACGTTCATGGATTATTACGACATGGATATCACCAACGCTGTTTATCTGAGTGAATTTGAGGTCAAGAACAAACGGTCGGATATGATTTTCGTGGCTCGACAGCGTCGCCTCAACAATCAACCTTTCAAGATTACAATGGATGTAGTGTCAGCGAATGCCATCAACGTTATAGTGCGTGTGTTCCTCGGACCCAAATACGACTGTCTAGGCCGTATTACCGACTTAAATAGTAAGCGTCTCGATATGGTGGAGCTAGACAGTTTTATGTACAAGCTGAAAGATGGTAAAAACTCAATCGTTCGCGACTCTGTTCAGATGCAGGGCGTGATCGAAGACAGGCCGTGGTCGCGTCGTATGTGGGATCACTCGACAGCAGACTTGTGCGTCGACGAGCGCGACCGCGTTCTGGATGGGAACTGGTGGCACAAGTCACGAGTCGGCTTCCCGCGCCGACTGCTGCTGCCTATGGGTCACTCGAGGGGATTGGAACTACAGTTGTTTGTGATCGTAACCCCGGTGCACACTAGGTATGATCTTCCTGAGGTGGATATGAGTGTCACGCTGGAGCGCCGCTCCGCCCGCTGGAGCACCGGCATCGACTCGTTACCGCTCGGCTTCCCCTTCGACCGGGTCATTGACACCACGCAGGTCTTCACCGACAACATGAAAATTGTAGATGTGAAGGTGTACCACAAGGAAGAGGAAGTACTCAACGAGGATATGTCTAGAATGTCGATGCGGCGCGATGACCTCTCCGTACTCGATAAAGACTTGCTGTTGCAATAAAAGTGCAACGCGATCACTGCAGATAATTATATAGTGGCAATTACATATATTTCAAAAACACTATCTAAAAATGAACAGAACTCATTAAAACTTTAAAAATCTCTGCTCCCGTAATCCAACACTGGCCAATTGTTCGGACTCACAGGCCAACATTCCGTCAAAATTTAATTACCTATTTGAGGCATCAAGTTTATTAAGCAGCCTCGTTCCCGGGCCCCGGCAACGTAAATAGAAATCGGCAGGGCTCCTCCGGGTCTCGTAGTTACGCAAATATTTAGGCATCTGACCCTTTGAAGTCGCTCAAAGGCTCGCCGGAACTTCGCGAGTGTCAAAGGACGTTCACGCCTTTTTATTGAACATCTGTCACTGTCAAAGTGTTTCTTGATCTTGGTGGCGCGAAAGGATAGAGCACTATTACGACTCAGACTCGGTTAGGGAATAGAGTTGTATCAAAACGATTGATAAATGAGGCCGCGGTCTGTAGATTTATCGAAGTTATTGTTGCGACGAACAGCCCAAGTTCAGACGCAGTTTGACAAAGCTTGTTGCTGAGTCTAATCGTGGGGATTTATTCCGTTTGAGTTAGTTTCCGACGTCCCTTTGAGAATTGGCCTTCAATAAGACTGACGACTGGGGAGGTAGAGGTAAATAGTTAACAGAATAATTCATTAACTACTCTTACGAAAGTAGTCTGTTGGGAACCACGAAGCGGTAAACTTGGATTAGTTTAAACCAAAGTTAAAAAGTCATACAGTTAATCTTACTCAAGAACCCTGGGTGCATAACGTAAGTGTAATGCTAAAATCGTGTTGTTCCCTTTGAGGCCGCTCGCGTCGCCCCTCCCGACCGCCACAAAGTGAGCGCTCGCACAGAAATATGCGCAGCAAATTCGTGCTTTTGATTGACCTATTTTAACCAGATAGGAGTAGCGAATGCAATGCGAGGGTCGCAAAAAACAGACAACCACAAAAGGTAGTCCTACGTACGTAGTAAAAAAGCCATTTAAACTTTCATTTTAACTGCTATAGCAGGACCATGATAATGTTTAATTGAATAGAAGCAACTTAAGTATAAGATAGATTAAAGATTAATTAAAAGAACGTACTTATCCAAAACCTTATAATTTTTCTGTGACATAACAATTTAATCAAAACATCAAGCGCGTAACTAAAACGTCACAACATTAGATTTAGATCAGCCCTCTGTAATCAACCAGACAATTTCTGTTTCCGACATCCCTCCAATATTTGCCGTCGCTCCCATCTGATGCTTCCTCCAATTAGAGTGACATCGGCAATCTGTCCTGATGTTTGTTGGTCGGAAATTGACCGCCGGCGCAGACGGAGCGATACAGGAGCTAGGGGCAGGCCGCAAGTGGAACACGCCTATTAAGATATCGAGGGAAAGACAAGACTAGACAAAAAGGCAGTAAACTTAGGTTACATTGCTGTACAAAATTCGATCTTATTTACCTATTTAAAATTTGCCAAATTTGTAACATGGGCCTCCGTGGCGCGCGTTACCTGGCTTATGGCCAAATACTACCAGTATTCTATACCTTTCAAAGAGTCCTAATTATTCCGCATAAATTCAAAAGCTGTAGGCAAACCCGGAATCTATTTTTAACTCACTTCAGGCGAAACGGCACATTTTATTACTAATTTTAAAACTTTAATTCCTTTGTTGTATCCAACTTAAATAGTTGAAAATGCCATCAGTACTTAGAGTTAATTGTAAAGACACAAAGGCGAAGACAATATCCAGGTAACAACAGACGGTCAGAAACTTCATAGTACAGGCTTACTAAAGCCACAAGCCTGCAAAAGGTAACGCTATACTGTTTACAATAATTTAAGTCGCTAAAATTAATAATTGAAGTTTGCGAACGAAGCTCGACTCGTAGTTTGAAACGCGAAAGTTAAACGTGAATTTGAGTAATAAGTTTGACTTTAGAAATACGGACAAAGGAACCAAATCGCCGCAATGTCAGTAATAGGATAGACTACACAAACGTTTTATGATTTCAAGATTTATTACCTACTGTTTTAACATGACCTGTAATATAGACCTACCTTCTGTCGAGATTTGTACGGTCGGGTAAATAATATAAATGTATCTTTCTACTATCTCTAGATGTCGTACTCAAAAGTTGAATTAAAACTACACTTAAAATGGTTCCCGGGGTACGTACCAATATCTCATACACTAATCTAACCAACTTAAAAAGTCGTTAAGCTCCCGACATTTAAAAGTTTATCGCACAAATGGATAAAACGATTTTGATGAAACTTAGCTAAGAACCATCTCGATTAAACTAGCTTTCTATTAGAAAAACCGCGTGCAAATCGATCCATCCTCCATCCGTTTGGGAGCTATGATACCATAGATAGACAGATACACAGATACTCTTATACACACACAGGTCAAACTTATAACATGTTCTACACGTTTTACTAGACCCTAGAGTTTGCTCGTAGCGACGGATGCTGCAATATGGTCGAAAAAAAAATCAATCTAGATTTTGATTTTGATTCTTATCACATAATATTATTATTCGTATGGCATTTTAGGCAGTCGTTCAAACACTAATAGTTCACATAATAGTAAGTGATTAAGTCCTGGAATCTTACAAGAGTGATAATCGCGGGAATCTTCATAAGTTTCTCATATTTTGTAACCTGAATATCAGATAAATATATTTAAGTATGTCTGTAAAAATGACAGCGTAAGAATTACTTTTTCATTGGAAAGAAAACGTGCTTAAGCCAAGCTTAAGCTAGTAACTCGCCGTAAGCTGCAGGCCTATAATTTATCAATTAATATTCAGAAGCTCAATCCAGCCGGTCGCGCGCCTGAAAAATTAATCATCCTTCACGAGTACGGCATTAGGGCGCGGGAAGGTAAGCCAATACGGATAATGTAAGGATTAATGTGGTTTACCGGGATCCTTCTTATTTTATCTTTAGAATACAAAATTTCATCTCATGCGGGGTAGCAACAGAACATTGCTTTAAATTTCATCTGATGCGGGGTAGCAACAGAACATTGCTTTAAATTTCATCTCATGCGGGGTAGCAACAGAACATTGCTTTAAATTTCATCTCATGCGGGGTAGCAACAGAACATTGCTTTAAATTTCATCTCATGCGGGGTAGCAACAGAACATTGCTTTAAATTTCATCTCATGCGGGGTAGCAACAGAACATTGCTTTAAATTTCATCTGATGCGGGGTAGCAACAGAACATTGCTTTAAATTTCATCTCATGCGGGGTAGCAACAGAACATTGCTTTAAATTTCATCTCATGCGGGGTAGCAACAGAACATTGCTTTAAATTTCATCTGATGCGGGGTAGCAACAGAACATTGCTTTAAATTTCATCTCATGCGGGGTAGCAACAGAACATTGCTTTAAATTTCATCTCATGCGGGGTAGCAACAGAACATTGCTTTAAATTTCATCTCATGCGGGGTAGCAACAGAACATTGCTTTAAATTTCATCTCATGCGGGGTAGCAACAGAACATTGCTTTAAATTTTCCTAGATAGTTACTTGTTTTTTTAGTAGTTTTTCTTAACAAGGGAGAACAGTTGACGATGCTTACAAACGCCCATATTCCAAGAGGCAAGACTGAGCTGTAATAACCAACGAATGCCACGCAGCAGTTCAATACCACACATCAAGACACTATAGTAACCAGTACAGTATCTGAAAAACATATCCTAATAAAAAAGGAAGGCGTTCGCTTTTAAGCCTTAAGGTACCACAAGACAGCTAAAGGTCGATAAGCGATACCGCATTATAAAGTCGTCCATCGATCATTTGGCTCCGGGACCAGGATCGTTTGTCTTCATATAAGGGGCATAACCCCCTCCTTCACCCCTCGGGTGAGCGTTAACCCGTACAGAACGAGGCGCTAGAGATTACAATGTAAGCCAAACTTTGGTAATGATATCTGAAATAGTTGGATGGTTGCGGGAACATAGTTTATGTTCGGATGGGTCAATAGTCTGAGGCCCAGACGTTGCTCGAATAGGTACAGACGGTGAAACGGCGCTAGAGGATTGTAAGATAATTTATCTTTACAAGACATTAAAATAGCGTGCCTTTACTATCTCATTGACGATACAGCAACGATGTGTAAGTCATTATATCGGTTGTAGCTTACAGATATCCTTAGAAATTACGCAAGGAGCACATAAATTTTAGAGCGGGAAAGGAATGGAGATGTTAATTATAATGCTATTTCCCCTCTGTCAAAATTTTTACATTCAGTTTGTGGAAATTACACAGCGTCTGTTGATTGTGAGCGTGATTTGGGCATTTGTGTGACAGTTTTGTTTTAGTTTAAGTTTGTAGGAACGTAACACATATTGACATGAGCAGACGCGTGTACCTCGTCCCACTCAAAAAGTGGCAGAGAAATTTTAGTGCATGGATAAGCGAAACGTGCCTACCGTTTGTCTGCTATATGTGTGAATGCGATGATAGAATATCATCTCTTGAAGACGTAAGTTTCACGATAAATCCATGTAACAAACTTAAACTTTCTAGAAACAAAGTGAAAGAGGACATTAAAATTCTTAAAGCTCCCAAGATCACGACACGCTGCTTTTTAAACTTGTCTCATATAGCAGTAGACCGAAATAGTGATTCTCTCCGTGCATGTGTCACTCGACCTGAAACTTCTGGAGCACGTAGGCACGCGACTTAAGAAGTCCCGATCACACGAGCTAAGCTTTCAAGTTTAATTGCGATAATTCTGGCTTTCGCATCTCGGCGTGACTTGATTACTCGGAGTATCATCTGCGATTAATTTTAAGATTCGTGCCTTTTCATTTTGGGAAACGTGAGTTGAATTTTCATAAGCACTTTTAGGTCAGGAATTGTGACTTGTCCAAGTATTTTGTCAGAAAAAAAAACATGTAATATTCAAATCTGTAATGCTTCTTTGAAATCTCGTAAAAGTAATCAATCAGCGAGTTAGAGTGTCGCTGAAAAAAAGTCAAACTTTGCATGCAGCCAACACAGACAAATTGAAGACGACCTTATATCGTTACTCAGGGTTGATCTTAACACAGAAATTATTTAACATTTAAATTTGAACGGTGAAATCACAGACAATATTTATAAATATTTATCCAGACCAAAAAACAACGATAATTTGCCCCACTGGCTTACAGTAAAGACCCAATAATTTACTAACAGCGTAATACTATTACTGTCACAACATATCTTATAACACACAACCAGCTCGAGTAAGATATATGAACAAGTACAATTGAGCCGCGTCGCTCGCGGTAACATAATAACCTCGTTTATCTTAGCCTCTCCGGGCTTACATCTGAGAAACAAATGCTTCTTTGATAAGAGGCTTTTTTAGACTACTAATAACATACAAAGAAATACACTCATTTTCTTTGGGGTCGGGCTACGAGTGTATTTAAACCTAAATCTGTGTACACATACACCCACATCTCTTTTGGGCAGCTATTCCGTGCGCCTTGCGATAGGATATTTGTAACAAATTTGGGCTCACGAGTATAACTCGTGACTTCGCTCACACAAGCAAAAAACAAACACAGGTGGTAGAAGGGTTCGCCGTCGGGGGACACGTCGTGGGGGACATCATCATTATATTCAAATCATATTCATTTCAGACTGTATAAGCAGTGAACTTAAATAGTTCACTTGCTCACCCGCTAAGTAACGGCTGCTTAAATCAACTATGTGGTTATAAGCAGTGCACTGCAATAACAAAAAAAAATTAAATTTATATTAGCGAACTATTTTCGAAGACGGTACCTAACTGACTGTAGGGACGTAGTTATTATACATCAAATAATTCTCCGTATTATAAGCATCGGCGCTCTTACTTCATTGTATAATGTATAACGTAAACATCTTTGCATGATTGGAGAGTCAGTAACCCATCACGATACAACTTACATTATGTACCAGTACATAGGTAGCGAGATCGAAACGAAGTAACCGCTAGGTTAGGTATAATAATACCCTGTATAATAATATTAATCCTCGCTCCGGAGACCAATACAATAACACAAACACAAAGAGTGACGTCGCATTGTATCGGCGGATCGCGCAGTCGAGCGCACTCAGTCGGAACGCGAGCAACAGTTGCGGGGCGAGGCGAGGCCCGGGCAACTGTTGCCGCCTGGGAGACGGCGACTGGGACAAAATAGAGCCAGTATCAGCTCTGATTCTGATTGATTATTAGCCTGGTTTAATGCCAGAAAAAGGATAACGACCAATTACGGCGCTCTGACTCGTCACCAATAAACGACACACCACGAGCTGCGTTAACAAATTGAACTTTATACCTTAAGATCTCATTCGAAGTTCAGTTTGATACGAACAGAACGTCAAATGAGCCTTGGCAGCATTGGTCTTATTCTCCAATGTTTATTCACGGCTAAGCTGCATTAGACGATAACACTACAATCGTGTTAGTTGCAATGCGCTTCTGACTCAGGCAAAAAAACTACTTCTAATGTTTTCTGATGTTTTCCCAAAAACAGCCTTGAGGGAATACAAACCACAAGGATGAACTAATGACGCCCCACGTTCTCTCAGTGATTAGCAGAGATACAACAACAGTGAATAGAATACATCAAGTATTAAGTATTAATAGTCGACTAACGAAGGCCGGCATTGCTCCGTCCGCCCCTCTGAACACCTTTTATTAGTTCTGTTCTTCTGTTGTAGTGCAGCGAACTGTTGCTTTGATTGCTTTGGCTGTGTTACCTCCGGTGTTTGAGGTGAATTGGAGAAAACTCAATTGTTTTAGCCTGCTCAGGGACGTAAAACGTGGAGACCGAAATATCCAACACATTGAAAGTACCTTTATTTGATAACAGTGGTCTATGTCTATGTAATGTGAAATCTACCGTGGTAAATAAACCGTAGATATTATCGAAGGCGTACTACCATTTTCATTCGTTTGCATAATATACTATTTTGTACATAGAATTTAAACACCCAGTTTTCTTTGACGAAAAACGTTATATGTAGAATAAGAATATTTATTTTTCCATTCAAGTTATTACAGTACAAAGATAGTAAGTCACGTAGAGGACGACATATTATGTGAATGTGATATATCCAGCGGCACTCGCACTAGACCAGGGGATTGATTTTTGAATCTCAATTGGTGACTAAATTCTCACCCATGACATTGATATCACTATTAGCTAAAAGCCTTATTTTTGAATGTCATACCTGTCTACTAACATGCAGCTAATTTGCGTTTCTGTCATAGACAAGCGAGTCAAAATAGTGGATTGAGGTTATTTTTGTCACTGCCAGTGGTCAAGAAGTCACTGAGTGATTTTGTTTATGAGTGGGTGGGGGCATTCGTGTTTGAAATCATAGGCATGAGAATTTTAGTCACCAGTGAGATTCAAAAATACCAATTTTTTTGAAATCACTGAATTTAGTCACCGGGTAAGATTCAAAAATCGAGCCCATGGGACTGTATCGCGTGCTAGGTAAAATACTAAAAAATGCATATACAATAATGTAAATATAAACTGTATCCGATAGATCGTTACAAAAGAAAACGTGTTCGGGTTAACGTATGAATTACTATGGGCGAATTGGCAGCGCTAGAGAGCGGCAAGTATCGAAACCAAACTATTCTCATATCATAGTTTGTGTTATGGCACTTTAACGCAAACGCGTTCCGAACGTATTTTTCGGTCGTCGTAATCGCCGATCAGGCCAGGAAACACGTCTCGATCGAGTTAGCGTTAAACAATTCTGATACTATTTGACGCTGTAACGCAAACGCGATCGAGACGTATTTTGTGCTTTTTAATTACACTAAGGGCACTGACTTCTCACGTCGCAAGGGTCCGGGAAATACGACGCCGAAACGAAAACGGGACGAAAAACAAAACAACCAAAAACCCTGGAAAACAAAGGGCTCCGTATTAAAATTCATAACGCACGAGCGATAACGAAATGCTAATAATTACAGGCGAAGCAATTAGACGGGTAGCCCAAACAGATTTAGGAATGTTCAGAACTTCAGAATTGGCGTTGTAGAAAAGTTTCGAATCCGCTGTTTTATCTGAGAGGTCTAGTAGAAATTTAAGGGTTTTCATTTGGAAGGTAGCACTGATGAAGAGAGAAAAGCTATTAGAGCTAAAGTTGGACAGGGGCTCGGAATACTAAATTGTTTTAATCTTTGGAATTGTTAGGTAGGGTAGGCCATCTAGGCCCATAATATTCCACGGACAACATGACAATGTCAGTTGACAATGACAGGTGTAAATCGCTGAATTGGATTTTCGTTTTAGCTCGCCTCATTATTGCATTAGAAATGTAGATCCAATTGTCACTATCATCTGTTCCGTCAAGTTGGTAAAATTGGAGCCTGGTATAGCTACTTTTTACAAAAAACTACTACACTGGAGTACTTTAATTACACTAGAATACAATCTTTTTACAGAGGCCCGAGCACAAAAACTCGAATCCTGCGTAACGTAACGTTATCGTTATCAAATTTCTCGATAACGTTACTATTCAATTACGTTACGCAGGATTCGAATATTTGTGCTTGGGCCTCTTAAGCATATAGGTTGAGGAGAAGCACTTGTGTAGTTGACTAATAATAATGTTACCTACTTTACCTCCTCAAGGTTCAGCATTATTTATCCGTCAAGTTTGGTCAAGGTCTAGTTATTGAAACAACAAATTTACTCGAACTGAATCACAAATAAACAACATTCCATTCTATTCCAAACTTTAAGTAATTGTTATCAAAATTTTAAAAGCAACGACACCGTAGAACAGGACTCGGCTCACTATTTAACATATAAACAAAAACACTATAATCGCTGAATGAATGCTTTTTATTTTGTATCAAAACACCTTTAAAAACTTCCTTTCACACATGTTTCTTGGTATTTCGAATAAAAAAAAACTCCAGGTGCCAGTTATACTAAATCCGATTCAACAGGTAAATCTCTCGGCGAAGTTTAGGCCGAGAGCGATGAAAGCCGAAGTCGGCGAAGCGACCCGAGCTCGGCTTAGGGCGCGATCGCTTCCCGACTTCGTTTCGACGAGGTTTTGCTTAAACGGTTTCTTTTACGTAACATAATTTGGGGAGATAACGTACTTTTATCCTTGCACAGGTTGTTTCAAATACTTACGTTGAAACGGAGTCAAATCAAATCAATAAAATCAATGTTATTCTGGTTGGATACTAGATGTGGTTATGCATTCGTCTGTTGAGAAGTTGACATTGTTTCTTTAAGATTCTCTTTAAAGGCTATCATCATCATCAAACTTAAGAGTTACACTCTTGTCGGTGGAGTTTCTTCCAATCATCTCTCCTATGAGCCAGTTCCTTGACCTCCTGATGCGACACGACACCGGCCTTCTCCTTTACCTGGTCCATGTAGCCTCGCCTAGGTCGACCTCTTCCTCTCTGTCGTTCAATTTTTCCTTCCTTTAAAGGCTATACAGACTCGATTTTCATTTAATTAAAATAATGTTAGTCGGTTCGGAGTGGTGTAGATAGTAGAGTTAATTATTTTTTCACATTCATTAATTTTAGTTTTATCTATACAACAATTTGAAAAGGTCACCAAATAGGTAAGATAAATTAGTTACAAAACTTAATGCTGTACACAAGAGAAAGAACCTCAACACTAACCCTATTATTCATAAACCTGTTTTAACTAAAATGGCGTTAAAGTTCGTTTGTCCTTTTTTCTCACATTCACATTTCCGTTAGTAAGAAGACAAAACCTATTTTAACTAATGGAGGCTTGAGTGACGTTTATGAATAATGGTATATTATACACAAATAATTCGTAGAGGGCGCTACGACGCGGCAGCTACGAGCGCTACGGCGCGTGATGCTGTACGGCGTAGCACCCGCTACAACGTTTTTAACCTCCGACGCAAAAAGATGGGTGTTATAAGTTTGAACCTTTGTGTCTCTGTGTGTCTGTGCGTTTGTCTGTCTGTGGCACTGTAGCTATTAAACAGATGAACGGAATTGACAAAATCGGTTCAGCCGTTTTTGAGATATAACATTTTGAAATGAAAATGTCGGGGGGGTTTTGTCAAGTTCAAATAAAATACGTGATAACCCGTTGATATCTTCAGTATACGTTCGGAAAACCAGAATCCGGGAGCCCGTTGATATCTTTATCAGGTAAAGTGTTAAAAAAATCAACTAAAATTTTAAAAAAACCCGACAAAAACCTATTCAAAATAAAAAATAAAATTTCTGGGCCTGGTCGTTTAATTAGGAACTATGTTAATCTTTGCGCAGTCCAGTGCCTTCACTAGGGAGGGCCTACAAAATACAAAAAGACGGCATCCGACGTCGAATTTTTTTTTTAGACTGCGCGGCGTGCGGATCGAACGCGGCTTCTGGTTTGTTCTGTATTCTGAGTACATTCGAATACATCGGACTAATTGTCACTTCGTTGATTGGACTGCAGTGGACCATTGAAGTCCCCTTTCGAACCACAAAGCCGTTTGTGCGCGACACATTTCCATTCTTTATAGTTAAGCCTTTGACATTGTCACGAGCGTGACTATTTCTGCGTGAGGACAAATAACCGTATTGTCACTACAATTTTGGGCGTGCATTTTGTTCATGGTAACATGTGTGACGGTCGGACGTAGGTAAATTATTCATTCACACCTCAAAGTGAAAATATGTATAATTTTCAGTGTACCTGAGTTACTTTAAGCAAACAGAGTGTCCCGGAAAACCAACGCCTAAATGCTTCTGAAGCAGATCACGTGCTACCAGATTAAGCAAATTTGACTTCAGTAAAAATTACATATAAGTGTTTAAAGTAGTCATAGTAAAACGATTTGTATAAAAGTGTTAATATTTCGAAAACTGAAAAAAAATCACCCAGGTAAAATTTTAAGTGACAAGTAGTGGCTGGATTCTTAAAGGGCGCATTTGGCAGCTTGTATGGGCACCGCTTTATATCGATGTTATCGACACATCGTAATTTTAATCCGGATTGAGCGTAAACCGAATTAAAATAAATAAATAATAAATAACATCATGGGACAAATTGACACCAATTGACCTAGTCCCAAACTAGGCAAAGCCTGTACTATGCACTGGGAAAAATACACGGCTTTCGAACACGGCTACGTTTTTTGTAGCCGTGTAAACGGTTGTGCTAGCCGGGTTTGGCAGCCGTGTGAAGAGCCGTGTACACGGCTAGAGATTTTTGTACCGTGTAAACGGTTAACAGAGCCGGTTTAGATGGCTTCGTGTACCGTGTTCATTAATTTTCCAGCCGTGTTGAAACCGTAGCCGTGCAAAATTACACGGCTACCATTTGACTCGGTTGTCGGAACCATGTGCACACAATAAACACGGCATCGGTAACGTTGTTGACACGGTACAGCGCACCGCGTGCTTATGACACTAGGCTACGTTAGCGATGTCATAAATTAACCTCGCAAACATGGCTGTTGGAACCGTTTAAACACGGTACAGCGAACCGTGTGCTTATGAATACTTGGCTACGTTAGCCGTGTTATATATTAAACTCTCAAACATGGCTGTCTGAGCCGTTCTATAAACGGTACAGCGGACCGTGTGCAACACAACACTTGTTTACGTTAGCCGTGTCATCAATTAAGCTCGCAAACATTGTTGTCGGAGCCGTTAAGACACGGTACCGCGGGTCGTGCGCTTATCAAAACTTGGCTACGTTAGCCGTGTCATAAATTAAATCTGCAAACATGGCTGTCGGAGCCGTTAAGACACGGTACCGCGAGTTGTGCGCTTATCAAAACTTGGCTACGGTAGCCGTGTCATAAATTGAACCCGCAAACACGGCTGTCGGAGCCGTTAAGACACGGTACCTCGGGTCGTGCACGTATCAAAACTTGGCTACGTTAGCCGTGTCATAAATTAAACCTGCAAACATGGCTGTCGGAGCCGTTAAGACACGGTACCGCGGATCGTGCGTTTATCAAAACTTGGCTACGTTAGCCGTGTCACAAACTAATCTCGCAAACATGGCTGTCAGAGCCGTTTAGACGCAGTACCGCGGGTCGTGCGCTTATTAAAATTTGGCTACGTTAGCCGTGTCATAAATTAATCTCGCAAACATGGCTGTCAGAGCCGGTTAGACACAGTACCGCGGGTCGTGCGCTTGTCAAAAGTTGGCCACGTTAGCCGTGTCATAAGTTAATCTCGCAAACACGGCTGTCGAAACCGTTTAAACACAGTACTGCGGGTCGTGCGCTTATCAAAACTTGGCTACGTTAGCCGTGTCTTAAATTAATCTCGCAAACGTGGTTGTCGGAGCCGTTCTATAAACGGTACAGCGGACCGTGTGTATAACAAAGCTTGGCTACGTTAGCCGTGTCATAATTGAATCTCGCAAACATGGCTATCGGAGCCGTTTTAACGATACAGCGAACAGTGTGTAAAACAAAACTTGTTTACTTAGCCGTGTCATAAATTAAACTCGCAAACTTGGCTGTCAGAGCCGTTTAGACACAGTACCGCGGGTCTTGTGTTTCAATCAAGTGCATTAACATAGCTATCGAAGCTGTTCTGTCTGTTAAGATGGCAACTGTTGTGGCGTCTACACAAGGAAAAAACAAACTTTGAAAACTTTAACATTTACGACTCTAACAGCTTTATTTTCTCTCTTATTTATAACGGCCCAACCCGGTAAAAGAAGAAAGTGTTCCTACAAATGAATCTAGCTTTATACACACCTACATACAAAAAAAGGCGGCCTCTCGTGGAAAGGCTGAGAACTCTTAGGTACTGTCTCATATTTACAGTGTCAGAAGTGATTTTGGTAAGATACTTATCGGTACAGCCAGATAGTTTAAGAATATTCCGTTAGATGTCACAGTTGTCGCTATCGGTATCGTAGTATATTGTAGTCAGTCACCTAACGATTCTTGTCTGAACTATTATCAATTGGATTCATAGCTATAGTGAAAAAAGTTTTCCCATAGAACAAAAATCAATCTTATGTCAAGATCATAAACACTTTGACATGTAAAAACATTTCTCAATTCAACTTTACCAGCACAGATGGCGCTGCTAGCACACCCCAGAGCCCAGAGCTAGTTCTGGCACTTCTACTAATGCGAACATGAGTTTAACGAAACCGCTCGTTTCCAAAACACCAGATCCCTAAAATACCAGATTTCCAATATAACAGATTTCGGAAATGATAGGTACTTACCTACTTATATTCTTAAACATAATTAAGTTTCTGGAATAGCCTTGATTTTTATAATCTTGTGTAATGGGCATCGTGTAGGTATATAAGGAATCAGATAGATAATTCGAAAATCTTGTGAGTATTTTGAGGAAATGATAGTGGTTTCCAAATAAACGAACGGGCCAAACGCACGACGCATAGGTCCTGCTCCCGCGATAGCGTCATAGGTAGGCGATGATAATCGCGATGTGTAAAAAGCTTAGTAGGTAGGTACCTTACCTACTTACTGTTGCCCGTGGACATTTAATTACAAAAACCGTTTGCCTTTGCGCCAGGCCATTTTAAATAGGTAGGTACCTAGACCTACCTATCGAAGTAAACTCCCTAACATCTCATTCAAATACCTACCTAACTTATCTGATAATTTGTTTAGCTATGTACCTACTTAATCTCACGTTTAAACTGTTCTGTGCTAGCGATTTATAGATGTGTTAATATTAGGTACCTATAAGATGCGCTTAGCGCCGGGATCTGCAGCCAGCCATAAATATTAGTATTAATATTGACTTTCCGATCATCTAGCGTGTTATGCGATGTGTTGTGCTATGCGATAATACCGGTATGTACAATCAGGCCTCAACGAGACCTTTCTAATTATATATAGTTTCATAGGGTTTAAGCGATTTTTCCGAAATCACATTTCATTATTCTTTTCGCCAAGTCATGTGGTAGGTAGGTAAGTAAGCAACCTATGTGAAGCTGAAAATCAACTTACCAATAATTCTTTTTTAGCTATTCTATTCGATTGTACTACGTTTGTACCGGATAGTACCACTTTTTAAATCGTTTGTACCTCTAAGGGGTGAGAAATACAGGGGTGCTAAAATATGGTTCAAAATCAACATTAAGATACGACATTTTTGTTGATGCCATCTGATAGTACATCGTTTGTACCGGATTGTACCACAATAAAAAAAAAAAAAAAAAATACAAAAAAAATACAAAAAAAAAACATTATTTTTTTAATTTTATGCTAAATCAAAGAATATGGATTCTGCCGGATTGTACCAGGCTTGTACCGGATTGTACCGCTTTTTAAATCGTTTGTACCTCTAAGGGGTGAGAAATAGAGGGGTGCAAAAATATGGTTCAAAATCAACATTAAGATACGACATTTTTGTTGATGCCAACTGATAGTACATCGTTTGTACCGGATTGTACCACAATAAAAAAATACAAAAAAAAATACAAAAAAAAATACAAAAAAAACATATTTTTTTAATTTTATGCTAAATCAAAGAATATGGATTCTGCCGGATTGTACCAGGTTTGTACCGGATTGTACCGCTTTTTAAATCGTTTGTACCTCTAAGGGGTGAGAAATAGAGGGGTGCAAAATATGGCTCACAATCATATTTAAACACAGGGGTGCAAATAAACGATTAAGATTTCAATATGAATTCTCTAAATTTTACATTTGGCACAATTAAAAGGGTGGAAATTAAAACGGGTAAGAACGAGTGCAAATGACAAATCGATTTATTTTCTTAAAAATGAAAAACATATAAAACGGTCTAATCCAGTCAAAAATAAATTATAGGATAATGACCCGGGGTGAATGATGACAATACAAACCGAATACACGACGGTACAAACGAGTACTAACGAAAATTCGACTAATTTTATTAAAAATCAATTAACCCTTTAAATGGTCTAATCCGGTAGTAAATAAATTATGGAATTTGTGCCCCTAGGCGAATTATTATAAAACAAACCAAATAATCAACGGTACAACCGGGTAACAAACGAAAAATCGATTTATTTTCTAAAAAATCAATAAACACTTCAAATATTCTAATCCGGTCGAAAATAAATTATGGAATTATGCTTCAAGGTGAATAATGACAATACAAACTGAATACACGACTGTACAAACGGGTACAAACGAGAAATCGATTAATTTTCTTAAAAATCAATAAACACTTGAAATGTTCTAATCCGGTCAAAAATAAATTATGGAATTATGCCCCGAGATGAATAAAGATAACACAAACCAAACGCTTGATGGTACAAACGGGTACAAACGAGTACAAACAAGAAATCGAGACATTTTCTTAAAAAATAACAAACACTTGAAATGTGCCAATCCGGTGGAAAATAAATTATGTAATTTATGCCCCTAGGCGAATGATGATAATACAAATGGTAAACTCTACGTTACAGTCGGGTACAAACGGGTACAAACGAGTACAAACAAGAAATCGATACATTTTCTTAAAAATCAACAAACACTTGAAATGGCTTAATCCGGTGGAAAATAAATTATGGAATTATGCTTCAAGGTGAACAATGACAATACAAACCGAATACACGACGGTACAAACGGGTACAAACGAGTACAAACAAGAAATCGGTTAATTTTCTTAAAAATCAATAAACACTTGAAATGTTCTAATCTGGTCAAAAATAAATTATGGAATTATGCCCCGAGATGAATAAAGATAACACAAACCGAATGCTTGACGGTACAAACGGGTACAAACGAGTACGAACGAGTACAAACGAGAAATCGATTCGTTTTATTAAAAATCAATACACGCTTGAAATGTGCCAATCCGGTGGAAAACAAATTATGAAATTTATGCCCCTAGGCGAATGATGATAATACAAAACGTAAACTCTACGGTACAGTCGGGTACAAACGGGTACAAACGAGTACAAACGAGAAATCGATACATTTTCATAAAATCAACAAACACTTGAAATGGTCTAATCCAGGTCAATAATAAATTATGGAATTATGCCCCGAGATAAATAAAGATAACACAAACCGAATGCTTGACGGTACAAACGAGTACAAACGAGAAATCGATTAATTTTATGAAAAATCAATAAACACTTGAAATGTGCCAATCCGGTGGAAAATAAATTATGTAATTTATGCCCCTAGGCGAATGATGATAATACAAATGGTAAACTCTACGTTACAGTCGGGTACAAACAGGTACAAACGAGTACAAACAAGAATTCGATACATTTTATTAAAAATCAATAAACGCTTGAAATGTGCCAATCCGGTGGAAATTAAATTATGAAATTTATGCCCCTAGGCGAATGATGATAATACAAACCGTAAACTCTACAGTACAGTCGGGTACAAACGGGTACAAACGAGTACAAACGAGAAATCGATACATTTTCATAAAATCAACAAACACTTGAAATGGTCTAATCCAGGTCAATAATAAATTATGGAATTATGCCCCGAGATAAATAAAGATAACACAAACCGAATGCTTGACGGTACAAACGAGTACAAACGAGAAATCGATTCATTTTATTAAAAATCAATAAACACTTGAAATGTGCCAATCCGGTGGAAAATAAATTATGTAATTTATGCCCCTAGGTGAATGATGATAATACAAATGGTAAACTCTACGTTACAGTCGGGTACAAACGGGTACAAACGAGTACAAACAAGAAATCGATACATTTTATTAAAAATCAATAAACGCTTGAAATGTGCCAATCCGGTGGAAATTAAATTATGAAATTTATGCCCCTAGGCGAATGATGATAATACAAACCGTAAACTCTACAGTACAGTCGGTTACAAACGGGTACAAACGAGTACAAACGAGAAATCGATACATTTTCATAAAATCAACAAACACTTGAAATGGTCTAATCCAGGTCAATAGTAAATTACGGAATTATGCCCCGATATAAATAAAGATAACACAAACCGAATGCTTGACGGTACAAACGAGTACAAACGAGAAATCGATTCATTTTATTAAAAATCAATAAACACTTGAAATGTTCCAATCCGGTGGAAAATAAATTATGTAATTTATGCCCCTAGGCGAATGATGATAATACAAACCGTAAACTCTATGGTACAGTCGGGTACAAACGAGTACAAACAAGAAATCGATACATTTTATTAAAAATCAATAAACGCTTGAAATGTGCCAATCCGGTGGAAAATAAATTATGACATTTATGCCCCTAGGCGAATGATGATAATACAAACCGTAAACTCTACGGTACAGTCGGGTACAAACGAGTACAAACGAGAAATCGATATATTTTCATAAAATCAACAAACACTTGAAATGGTCTAATCCAGGTCAATAATAAATTACGGAATTATGCTTAGAGATAAATAAAGATAACACAAACCGAATGCTTGACGGTACAAACGAGTACAAACGAGTACAAACAAGAAATCGGTCAATTTTCTTAAAAATCAATAAACACTTGAAATGTTCTAATCTGGTCAAAAATAAATTATGGAATTATGCCCCGAGATGAATAAAGATAACACAAACCGAAAGCTTGACGGTACAAACGGGTACAAACGAGTACGAACGAGTACAAACGAGAAATCGATTCGTTTTATTAAAAATCAATAAACGCTTGAAATTTGCCAATCCGGTGGAAAATAAATTATGAAATTTATGCCCCTAGGCGAATGATGATAATACAAACCGTAAACTCTACGGTACAGTCGGGTACAAACGGGTACAAACGAGTACAAACGAGAAATCGATACATTTTCATAAAATCAACAAACACTTGAAATGGTCTAATCCAGGTCAATAATAAATTATGGAATTATGCCCCAAGATAAATAAAGATAACACAAACCGAATGCTTGACGGTACAAACGGGTACAAACGAGTACGAATGAGTACAAACGAGAAATCGATTCATTTTATTAAAAATCAATAAACGCTTGAAATGTGCCAATCTGGTGGAAAATAAATTATGAAATTTATGCCCCTAGGCGAATGATGATAATACAAACCGTAAACTCTACGGTACAGTCGGGTACAAACGGGTACAAACGAGTACAAACGAGAAATCGATACATTTTCATAAAATCAACAAACACTTGAAATGGCTTAATCCGGTGGAAAATAAATTATGGAATTATGCTAAAAGCTGAATAATGACAATACAAACCGAATACACGACGGTACAAACGGGTACAAACGAGTACAAACAAGAAATCGGTTAATTTTCTTAAAAATCAATAAATACTTGAAATGTTCTAATCCGGTCAAAAATAAATTATGGAATTATGCCCCGAGATGAATAAAGATAACACAAACCGAATGCTTGACGGTACAAACGAGTACAAACGAGTACAGTAGTATATAATTGGTTACTCTGGATCAAGGAAATCTAGAGCAACCAATTATGTATTAGAATAGATTAAGTTAAGTACCTAAACATTATTCATTACTTCTATTCAAAAATTAAGGGTAAGCTAGAGGAGTAAATTAAACAACAAATTACATATTTACCAGTACATAAACATTTATTAATAAAATACGGTTTCTAAGATTAAAAAATAAACAATTTGATACAGTGAAACATTTCCATTCTAGGTATCTTATATTTATAACAATGTATAACGGTAAATGTATAACGTGTCCGATTGTAGGGACCCCTCAATTTTATCTATGACGCAGCGGGTCGCTTCGTACACATTGTCCGTGAGTTGTTCACAGCGTATTGGACGCATAGTTCACCATTGCACTTGCACATTTGGTCATTTGCATCTATTTTGTCGCCGTCAAATATTTAGATTTTTCTCACTTTTATCGCTCCGTTGCGATGCGGCTTCTTGATAAAAGAATAAACCGGAGTCTCTGCTTTTCTTTTACGTAGTCCCAGACCCAGACGTGGTTGGGCTGAGGGCCTCCTCTGCGCCGCAGTGTCTGGCACGAAGTTAAAAAGATGCTCTGATGTATCCTGAAACGATGAATAGATGTTCTAATTAACGACTAAATAAAATTTGCTTAGACGACTGTAGGTAGGCATGCATTTTAATAGAATTTATACTTTCATAAAAACACTTCGAAAACTTATATTTTTACTTGAAACAAATAATAAACTATAAATTTGAACTAGTTACATGAATTAAGACCAATAATATTAAAAGGGTACTTACCGACATATCAACAAGAAGACTGTTCACTTATAAATTAATTGTTGCACTGATTATTTTCTTCTAAATTAAAGAATTTATATTCAGGAAGGAACATGCTATTATAGTTCAAAATCGACTATTTATTGCGATTATAGCGAAATTACAAATTAGGAAAGTTAATATGGAGCGTTTGGTGCCATAAGTAAGTTGATTCCGTCTGTGTTTACGTTCATACATAAATTATAAGGTTGTCTGTCGGTAGAACAAAATATTACTACATGCATTACGCATACGAGTGGCTTTAATTCCATAGGAAATAAGGCCTGTATTTAAAGCCGTGCGTACATTAGTGCTTTAGCCATTTTTATAAATACAATGCGACTCTTCATTAACCACTACATGTATACCTAATAAACAATACAGAAAAAAGGTACATAGCAGTTACAAGGTAAGCGATACCTTTACAACAGAAAGAAGAAGAAAGGAGCAATAAAAAAAAAATGCTTATTTGTTAATTATTTGTAGGTTCATTTATTAAATCGCAAGTAAATTATGAGGATAGCATTAGTTTATCAAATACACTTTGACACCATCGCTACCATGTATGTCGTAGGTAACCTAAACAATATGCCAGCGATAAAATTGAATACGCAAACTGAGCAACCTTATCTCTGAGACATAGGGTAGTAAATTGGATAAAGTTTATTGATTTTAACGCATATTGCATTTGGGAAAATGCAATATATGCCTATCTCATGCGGATTTTACAAAAAAGGACTCTGAAACCACGTGGTTCTCATAATATTTAAACAGAGTATCTAAGATCGGGAACATCATTCCAAGCTTCCCGCGGGCCAGCCATAACCTCTTCTTCGAGTTCCGAGTTATCCAGAATATACCAAAATGTGAGTACCAGATATTTTTACCTTTTCTTATTTTAAACAGAATATTCTATGATACAGAGCTTGGTAAACTTATTTAATTAAAAAAAATAATTGCGCAAGTCCCTTTATGTAAAAGTGCATCTATTCGAATATAGCATATTTTTATTACTTAGACTCTTTCAAATAGATGATAACACATGTGCTTCGTATACGCAAAGCGCGTGAATAGCATATCTACTCGAATATTCAAATTAATCATAAATTTAATACTTAACATGCAAATGTAAGCTACGTAAGTTAAGATATTCCAAATATAATTGTCTATTTAAATTGATTTACTTTGTTAATAGATATAAAAGATGTTTATTCTATTTAAATAGATTCACATTTTGAATAGATACAGTATACGTACTTTCTATTTAAATAGATTCATATTTTGAAGAGATTTGCATTTTTAATGTATGTCCCTATTTCGAATAAACTATTGTTTCATTTTGATTTGAATAGATGGAAAACCTGTGTTGTACAGTAAGGGCTTCAAATATGTATCTTTTTAAAGTACTCTGATTTTACCCTGCAATTAAATATTTAGAGTGCAATGCTGGTTATGTAAATATTTATATATCGAAAAGAGTGTTCTATTTTAATTGATTCGGTTTGAATAGATGTGAATAGATGTAACTACATTGATTTTATTTTATTTTATATGAGAGGGGCAAACGAGCAGAAGGTTTATTTAATGGAGATCAATCACCGCAGAAAATAAATATGAATTAATCAATAGAGTCAAGTGCTTAAAATATTTTATCCATGCAAGTACACGGAATCATTAATGCAATTAAGTGCTTAACGTGCAAATGCAATGAAAGTAAATGTTCCTATTATAATTATTATCATGATTCAGTTATTTACTAATTTTATTGTGTATTTATTACAGGTCCAAGTCTGATGTGAATGCTGACATCCTTTTCCCCTCTGAAGATGATTCATCGGCGGAGGAAACACAAGTCTTAAAGAAAAACAGCAAAGCTAAGAAGAGATCGTTTTGTGAAGATTCACGGTCTTCGAAGCATGGTGAATCGACAAGGTCAAGTACTTCTTCAGTGTCAAGCTCCAAGAAAATGAAACCAAGTATTCGTCCAATCACTTCGGTCAAAAAAACCACTATGCATGATCTGTTTGGAACTGACAGCGAAGATGAGGCGCCCGAAGTTAATAAGGAGTGCGGTAATAAGAAACCCTTACAATGTTATCTGACTAGGCGAGTAGCCAACGGCTTTAGTCGGCAGGCGGTTAATGAGAAGCTCGGGTCTCACTACATAGAGCTCAAGGTGTACAAATGCAGTGAAGTTGAAGACATAGCGCCGATGAACCGATGGCGCCATGCTGTAGTTACTATTAAAAACAAAACTGATACTGATACACCTGCATGGGATTTGCTGTCCCATCACAATGACCAGAAAAGAATTTAAAGTCCCGCCTACATTCATTTCTTCTTACTATTAATTTTTACTCTTACTTGCGAAACAAAACAATATTTCAGCATTATATTCAATGATTTAGCGTATTAAATATTAGCCGCATTATACCTATCTTGTACTTACTAGTGGTAGACTTTAAAATAAATCGTTTGACTTTTATCATATAAATATGATTGTGTTATTTGTTGTTTTTATTACAGCCCCCCCAATGCAGTCAGAGGTCACAACAGTGGCAAGAAAAAAATATATTAATACGATTAATTGTGATAAATGTCATATTACATTACCGTGATGTCGGTACCACTATCATGTTAAAACAAACTTGCATAAATCGAATTGTTTATTAACGACTGAATTCAAGAATATTAAAATTATTGCTACAGCTTTTAAAAAAAGAATAATGACCTATAGATTAAATCCTACGCAAGAAGTTGAGTACTTCGTACCAGAAGCATTCTTGCAAAGCAATGTTGAGGATGTTATAAAACTGATAAACATGTCTTTATCTAAACATGAGTGCATAAAAGTTAATTTCGAGTTTTACGCAAGCTTTATACAGCCAAAGAATAATGATCAACAAGTTAAGTCATTTAATACAAAATATGAGGTAATTTATAAAAGCAGAGATCTAAGTGAATTTTATACAGATGCTGTAAATTCTATAAAAGATAAATTGGCTGAATTTCAGCATTGCGAATCAGGGTGGACGTTACTTTCAATAAGTCACTTGGAAATAAATATCAATAAATACAGTCCTTTGAGAGGCGGTTCTTTTATAGATCTGCCCCTTAAAATAAAGAATACAAAAAGTTGTATAAAACAAAGATGATCATTGTTTCTTATGGTCTATTGTAGCTGCTCTATATCCATGTAAAAGTAACGTATGCAGACCACAGTCATATCCACATTATTCTACAGTGTTTAATGTTCAGAGTATGACATTCCCGCCTTCCATAAGTGATATAAAATTATTTGAAAACATAATCCAAGTATAAGCATAACTATTTATGGTCTAGATAATAAAAACAATGTGACTGGCCCTTTATACAGTACTCAATCACGACAAATAAACCATGTTAATTGACTATTTATTGAGAAGAACGGGAAACAACACTATTGCCTCATTAAAGATCTTCTACGACTAGTGAAAAGTCAAGTATAATGTATTTATGTGAGGCTTGTTTGCAGTTTTATTCGAGTAACTTAAAGTATAATTCTCATAGATGTTCTAAGATCCTTACTGTATTACCTGATAAGAACACGACAATGTGTTTTAAGCATTTTGAGAGAAAGCAAAAAATTAATTTTGTGATATATGCTGATTTTGAAAGCATACTTAGTAATTGCTCAGATCATAATATTGGTAACACTAAGAAAACAAAGTTACATAAACCTTCTTGTTTTGCTTTCTATATTTGTTGCTCACACGACTCTAACTTGAATAAATTTGTATCGTATAGAGGTCCAGACTGCGTCAAGAAATTTATTCAAAGTTTAATAAGAGAAGTTGAAGAAATTTATAAGTTGTTAAGAATAAACAAGCAAATGTCTCCTTTAACAACATGAATCAGTACCAAAATGCTAAAATATGTCACATCTGCGAAGAATTACTCTTTGATGATAAAGTCGCAGATCACGATCATATTACATCCCAGTTTAGAGGTGCTGCACACTCGCATTGTAACCTGTTGTTTCAAATATGTCCGTTTGTACCAGTGGTTTTTCACAATTTATCAGGTTACGATTGCCATTTATTCATAAAAGAATTAGCAGAATATCCCGGCGAAATACAAATCATACCGAAAACAAAAGAAAAATACATAACATTAACCAAATTTTTACCCACGAAAGACCCAAATTTTAGCATGCAAGTAAAATTTCTAGATTCATTTCAGTTTTTGAGTTCAAGCTTAGACAATTTAAGTAAAACATTGAACGACGAAGACTTCGTTTATCTTTCAAGTTGTTTCGAAAACAATAAGACTCAAATAAACTTAATTCGTCAAAAAGGTATATATCCCTACGAATATATTGATGCATGGTCTAAATATAATGAAAACTCTTCCGACCAAGAATTGCTTCTATAACACCATTACTCAAGAGCATATATCCGACGAAGAATACATGTTAGCTCAAAATGTTTGGACTACTTTTGGCATAAGTTGTCTAAGAGAGTACACAGATTTATATTTAAAATGTGATGTTTTGTTGCTATGTGATGTCTTTGAAAATTTTAGAAACACTCGTTTAAAATATTATCGCCTAGATCCTGTTTATTACGTCACGTCACCTAGTTAGAGTTGGGATGCAATGTTACTGTATACTAAAGTACGTCTAGAATTAATTGATGATTTAGAAATGTACCAGTTGCTAGAGAGCGGAATAAGGGGCGGGCTTGCTCAATGCTCTTTAAGGCATGCGAAAGCAAACAATAAATATCTTCCTGAATATGATGATCGGGAACCTTCATCGTATTTAATATATTTAGATTGCAATAATTTGTATGGTTACGCCATGATGAAAAAGATGCCCATATCAGATTTCAGTTTTTTAACAAAAGAGGAAATTAATAATTTTGATATACTCAGTGTTGGAGATGAAGACGATTTGGGCTATATTCTGGAAGTAGATTTAGCGTATAGCGGTCGTTCGCACAACGCACATAGTGAATTGCCTTTTGCGCCTGAAAAAATTATACCTCCGGGCGGCAAAACACCTAAATTGATTGCTAATTTACATGATAAATTAAATTACGTTATTCATTATATTCACTTGCAAGAATGCCTGAAACAGGGTCTTGAATTAAGAAAAATTCATCGCGTCGTCCGATTTCGTCAGGATAATTATTTAAAAAAATACATCAACTTAAATACTCAGTTACGTCAGAATGCAGAATCAGCATTCAATAAAGACTTCTTCAAATTACTGAACAATGCTATATTCGGCAAAACTATTCAAAACAAACGTAAGCAAGCGGTTGTAAAATTAGTTACACAATGGGTTGATAAAAATAACAGGACAAATAAAAATATAGGTGCTGAAAGGTTAATCGCGAAACCGAATTTTAAAAACATATCTATATTTTCTAAAACTTTTGCTGCAATTCAACTAAATCCCAATAAAATAATACTTGATCGCCCTATATATATTGGTTTCAGCGTTCTTGAATACGCTTAAACTCATTTGTATAAATTCCATTACAATTTCATTAAAAATAAATACCAAGATCACGCTAAATTGTGCTATACTGATACCGACAGCTTACTATACTTAGTAAATACTGACGATTTTTATAAGGATATGTCCAAACATTTGTCTGAATTAGATACAAGTAATTTTTCAGCTGACAATCCATACAATTTGCCAATCGTAAATGCTAAAGTTCCCGGGTTATTCAAAGATGAAATGGGAGGGAGTGTAATTTCTGAATTCGTAGGACTTAGAGCCAAACTTTACTGTATTAAAAGTCTTAAAGTACAAATAAAAAAAGCTAAAGGTATATCTAAGGCGATAAACGACTTGAATTAAACAACTATAAAAATACGCTGCTGAATAATAAGCAACTTAAATGTAAAATGCATATGATTAAATCTATGAAGCATGTTATATATTCCCAAGAAGTCAAGAAGTTGGTTTTGAACAGAAATGATGACAAGAGACAGGATCTTGCAAACCAAATAGATACGTTGCCTTGGGGGCATTGTGATGCCATATGACCGATATTTATTTAATAAGTTTATCTTTTAAAGATAGTGTATATAAGATTTTTTTTAAAGTTGTTATTAAATTTCAATATATTAAGTTAAACAATATGACACGTTTTATTTTCACACCCAATCTTTGCATAAATAGACACACACACACACACACACAACACACACACACACACACACACACACACACACACACACACACACACACACACACCGTCTAATGTACATAACTTATTAAGTATATAGACATTAGCAATGTTCAATTAACTTCATTACCATGAAGTTCGTAAAGCAAGCACAAACTTTAGAAGTGAAAACTATAAATTTAGAAAATCCCAAGCATCAGGTAAAACATAGTACTCTGTTGCCCAACACAATCCGTTGTATAATATGTGGACCTTCTAACTGTGGTAAAACTAATGTTATGCTGAATCTACTGTTACATAAAAATGGTTTAATGTTTAAGAATATTTATTTATATTTAAAGACTGCCTTCCAACCAAAGTACGTTTTTTTAAGACAAATTATGCAGAGAGTTCCAGGAGCTGAATTCTTTTTATTTAACAACAGTAAAGAAGTTCTTCATCCTAATGATGTTTTCACAAATTCTATTATGATTTTTGATGACGTTGCGTGTGAAAATCAAATGAACATTCGAAATCACTTTGCTATGGGAAGACATAGACAAATTGACTGTTTTTATCTATCTCAAACTTATTCGAAAATACCCAAGCAGTTACTACGAGATAATGTCAATCTATTAATTGTCTTCAAGCAAGACAACACAAATTTAAAACATATACACAATGAGCATGTCAATGCAGATATAGATTGGGTTCAATTTGAACGGTTGTGTTCTACTGTATGGCAAGATCCATTTAACTTTTTATTAATAAATAAAGATTGCGCAATAAATAACGGACGATATAGACAAGGATTTGACACATTTGTTTACTTTTAACTTTCTCATATATTATAGTTTCTAGTTTAAAAATCTCACATGAAGAGAAGTGTCTGTTTAAAACGGCAGTGATATTATTATATGGAAAATACAATGGAAATCGATTTAAAAGCGCAACTCATTAAATCGGTAAACAACAAAGAACAAAATAAAGATGATTAAAAATGAAGATGATGAAGCTGATCTGAAATTCAAAAAAGCATTTAAATCTATTACTGATCCTCTAGAAACTCTTATCAAGATGAATCAAACACCCGCCTCTGCTTTTAACATGACACCAAGAATAGATAAAAATAACACTCACGAGGATTTGAACTCTTCTTTAGGCTATGAAAAATTTAAAGACGTAATTAATGCTGATTCTAATCACCATTCAGAATATTATGGATGTACTAATGATAATGATAAAAGTTCACCAAATCAAAGTAACAGTCACGATACTCTTTTATCTTTGTAAAAAGAAGATATGATGGACATGTATGAACAAGTCAACGTACCATTTGGTATTTATAGTCAAGATAAGAACCTGATGATGGGAAATACTGTTGTATGTTTATCTTTTAAAAATAATACTTTGGGGAAAAAGTATGTGATTACCGTCAACAATAAAATTTATGAATTGACTGCGGGTTTGAAAGAACTTTTATTGCGTAATAAACCTGATCTTAAGCTTGTAACTGAAAAAGACAAAGCTGAATACAAAGAAATGTTAATTAACACAAACGCACACAAACGGGACTTTGACCCGAACGGACAATTAAAAGGTGACAAAGGATTAAAATACTGTACAATCATCAAGCCTTTATTTTCACAAATAAATGACGAAAATAAAGACTTCACCGTACAGTTACCGAAAATAAAAATAGGTGGACACTTGCCTGAATTGAAACGGTATAAAAGCAACACGGATTACATTTATTGGGATGATCCAAACGAACTTATTGAAAGATTGAAACGTTTAATTGCATCTAAAAGTGCTGGTAACAGCAATCATGACAATGAAATTATATCAATTATTGAAGAGTTGAAGGAGGCTGGTATAATAAAATATATCTTAGCATTGTCATTACGTTTAGTAGTTTAATGAACATTAGACATGAATATCGAGGGAAAAGACAATTTTAATATTGATAGTTATAAAGTGGAAGTAATTAAAATCTCACCTGTAGATCAACGTGAAGTATCCGATGTTGTTAATAAAGCGTATGTTGACAAAAATTTTAAAAAGAATTCTGACAAACTAGCACATTTCGAAAAGCTGACTATGACTTTAATAGATCGTGTAAAAAATATCGAAAAAGACATTGCTTTAAAGGAACTTGAAGGAAAATTGAACAAGCATTATGAGCAAATCCGACGTTGTTAATGAAATTCATAAAAACGCGAGAATAAACTTCCCTCGGAGAAGTGTAATATTAAGAGATATAGATGACCTTTGGCAAGCAGATCTGATGGATATGCAGTCGTTATCCAAATTTAACGCTGGTTATAAATACATACTCGTAATTATCGATTGTTTCTCAAAATATGCTTGGGCATTCCCACTGAAACAAAAAACTAAAGAAATCGTGTCTAAAGAGTTTCAAACACTGTTACAAAATGGACGTTATCCAAAAAATTTACAAACGGATATGGGTACAGAATTTAATAATATCAAATTTAAAAAAATAATCGTGAAGTATAATATAAACCATTACTCTACTTATTCTACAAAAAAAGCATCAATCGTAGAAAGACTTATAAGAACTCTCAAAACTAAGCTGTACAAGGAGTTTAGTTTGAAAGGAAATTATAAATGGATTGATGGGACCCTTGACAAGAAGTTTTACGAATACAACCACACCATCCATAGAACCATAGGGAAACCACCCGTTGCAATTAATCATAGTAACAAAGAAACCGTTTTGCGAAGATACATTAACAATGCATCTAAGAAAATACCAAATCGCGAAATATTTAAAGTCGGGGATTTCGTAAGAATCAGTAAATACAAAGGATGTTTTGAAAAAGGATTTACACCTAATTGGTCTACAGAAATATTTAAGATAACGAAAGTTCAACATACTAACCCCACTACATATATATTAGAAGACGCCAAGTCTAGACCCATTTTAGGAGCATTCTACAGGCAAGAAATTCAGAAAACTGCACACCCTGATGTTTATCTTGTTGAAAAAGTTTTGAAAAGCAAAGGAAACAGAGTATATGTTAAGTGGCTAGGTCTTCCATCAAGCGAAAACAGTTGGATTGATAAAACAAATCGTCTGTAGGTGTAAAATACTGCTTAAATAAGCTATCTACACTTAATGTGTCCATTTGTACTTAGATCTTTACGGAACAAAGACGACATTACATACATTATTTCTTTAATACCAATATTATCAAAATGAAACGCACGCCAGAGAATCGTAAAGACGAAGCCCATAATAAAAATATAACCTTACTACCTACTCAGAAAACTGGAGCTGGCCTGAAAAAAACTTTTAGTAATATTATTTCGCATACTAAAAAACATATCCGAAATCTGAAACCAAAATGCAAGAAATTGTTAACGGAATTAGCATACGCAGCTGCTCAAGAATTTGCTTCTGACATAACTATACAATCACCGAGAGTGATACCTGTACCTAAAACTGGTGGATTTCTACCATTAATTCCTATTCTTTCCGGTTTATCTGCTACAGGGAGTTTGGCCGGAGGTGTTGCTGGAATCACCAAAGCTATCAATTATTATAAAATGGCTAAAAAACAACTTGCGAAATCAAAAAAGGATAACATGAAAATGGAGGCAATGTGTATTGGGAAAGGATTACATCTTAAACCGTACAAGCATGGTTTAGGAATTTATGTTTCGAATAAAAAAAACTAGATACCAGGCTACCTAAACGAGCTCTAACTAATATCGCTATAATAAAGCACACGAAAAATATACCTCACTTTCGCGGTGTATTTATGCGAGATGAATTACCAGAAATGCCGTGGTTGATGGAATGTGGTGTGATTAATTTAGATTCATCTAGAAATGTCGGTACTCACTGGGTAGCCTATGGAAAAATGAAAGATTATATTGAATATTTTGACAGTTACGGTAATTAAAAACCATAACCATAATAAAGGAATTCATAACATACGTGGGAACGAATATTCAGTATAATTATGATAATTTACAAGGCAATAATTTATACAATTGTGGACATTTATGTTTAAAATTTCTAAAATCATTTTGTAAAAATAGATCGATACTTAATAAATAATTAAATAAGTGGATTATATACAGTTGCTACAATGATAATAAAATGAAAAGCTAAACCAGGTTAGCACATTCATTAGCTAACAGTGTTCAGAATTGGGTGTTGGTTGAGTACATTATATAAACGCTTTATATCATAAATATACCATTAATCAATATGTATGTTTTCAATAAAAGTAACGTCAATGGACAAAAAACGAATATTCAGCTTCCAGTGTCCAAAGGAAGAAGTCGATTAAGTACAACAAATAAAATAACCAAAAGTAATAAAAACTTTCTTCATTCTCTCGGGTTCAAAATAAAAAAATAAAATGCTGCAAATTACCGATCCGCCGCAGCAAGATAATTCTATTGAAAGCTACGAGATCCACAGTTACAATCCCTACAATCATAGCTTTAAAGAAAACGATGAAATCAGAATACCTGTTCATCAGCTGGACGTTTATGTATTACCATCTGCAAGCTCCATTTACGTTGAAGCATATGCTCGTGCTCGTCCTCTTAGTCCTTTAATGGCTGACGTTTTTATGGATAACTTTGAAAAACAATATATAGTGGGGAACAGCAATTTAGTATATTATTATAGGTATGTTGATGATTTAATTTTATGTTGGAAGGGGAGTATGAGGCAGCTAGATTTGTTGGTTTGTTTGTTGTGTCGAAAGAGCATTATGATTCTGAGTTACATACTATATATCAGATAGCAACAACAAATGGTTGTAGTACAGCAATGGTTAATAGTCTGGTTCAAAAGAAGCAGGGACGGATAGTGAATAGCATGCTTTACTCTGCGTTGCCATCTCAGCCTACTAACAAATTTAGATCTAGTATTACTTATGTTGGCCGGTTGTCTGACAAGATTTATAATATTTTAAAATCAAATAACATCAATGTTGTCTTTAAGACTACTAATTCTTTACGTTCTAGACTTTGTAATAACAAAGAAAAGGTGGATAAAGGGAACAGGTCGGGCGTATATAAACTCACTTGTGGCGACTGTAGTCAAGTATACATTGGACAAACCGGTCGAAGCTTTGATACTAGATTTAAAGAGCATGTCTCGTCATATAGGCATGATCATCCAGAGAAATCAAACTTTGCCAAGCATTTATTAGAAACGAATCATTCGTTGTTAGACTCAGATACGTACGAAATTTTACATTATTGTGATAAGGGTTTGCGGCTATCGGTTTTAGAACAATTGGAAATAATTAGGTACAACAACATGGGGTCTATTATTAATGAACAAGTTAATTTGGTTTCTTCGCCTTTGTTACGACTTGGTTCTAATTTTAATAATGTGTCATAGTAATAATGAGAACATGACTTCTCTTTTTACCGTACTCGGTTAAAAATAACGGGGTACCTGGCGTAGATTAAAAATAAAAATAAAAAGGGTAGTTTGGAATTCATTTCTTAAAAAAGGGTAGTTTAGGACTTACATAAAAGGGTAGTTTGGAATTTATAAAATATTAGTGGGTACGTTGGTTTTGTCATTAACTAAGTTGAGTACATGGTTTACATATGTCAGTAGTGGAAGTGGTGGCATGTTGAGCGGTTGTTGTTGTGCTTCGTAAATGGCCTCGTGGAGAGTGCCGAAACGCGTCAGCGTTTAGTATAGTGGTGGTGGTGATAGTTGGGTCTGTGTGGCATGTGTTGATTCGTGTAGCAGTTTAGGTGGAGGTGTTGCATGGAAACATACATTTGCCGCACAGATATAACTATTTGTCATTAGTGGTCGCGGGTGAGCAAAGTAATTGTTTTTTAGTTCATAAATATGCTCGTCTATTTGGACTGGATACAGCAGGAAAAAAAAATTCCGAAAGATGTTAAATTTATAAATAATCCAATATTGTTTTTATTTCAAGATATAAAATACGAACTAAATGGTGTTGAAATAGACCATATTAAAAATACTGGAATCACAACTACTATTAAATCTCTTATATCGATGAATGAAGGAGAAAGTAAAAGGGCACCATTGTGGGGCTGGAATTTAAATGGAACCACGAAAAAAAATGGTAATTTTTCTGTTATTATACCCCTTAATAAAGTGCTAGGGTTTGCAGAAGATTATAACAAAATTCTTGTCTAGTTCAATAAAATAAATTAAAGATAAATTAAACTGTTACAGGTGCCCAAAGAGCTGGCGCGTTCTTCGGCCAACGTATAGGCTTTGCTATACAAAGAGGCAACGCCGCCAGCCTTTTGGGCACCTTGTCCCGGAGCAGCGACCTCGGGGACGTTCTCCACTTTAGGTTCTAGTTTCAATTATTATTATTCATTTTGTTTTTGTTTGTTTTGTTGTAATAAATTTGTATTTTATTCAAATTAAACTATTTAAGTAAAAGGTGTAAATTTAGAAAAAAAAACCATTCAGTACTTACTCTTAATATGAGTGGTCACCGTCGTTACCAAGGCTACTCTTTACCGTCGTTACCCCTACTGGTAGTTCATTCCCTCACTCACATGTACCACAACGATTGCTTAAGTACTGTGCCCTAAGCACGACTTGTCGAATCCTGCGTTACGTTACGGTTATCGTATCGAGATCGAGAAATCTCATACTAAATTTTAGTTCTAAATACGCTCACGGGCGGGCGCTGTTCCAAACGTCATACAAACTCGTTATAGTTTACTATTCGATTTTACGTGACGCAGGATTCGACAAGTCGTGCTTAGGGCACTGTTTGGTTCAAAAGGCATCTCCCCAGAACATAAGGAATGTATGTACTTAAACCTCGTGATTTTCCCAGTGAGTTACAGCGTGGGGCTAAAAAGGGTATAATAAAGTTTGTGCAGAGCCAGCATATACTTACTTCAATAATTTTTTAGGGTTCCGTACCTACCTCAAAAGGATAAAACGGAACCCTTATAGGATCAGTTTGCTGTCTGTCTGTCTGTCAAGACCCTTTTTCTCTGGAACACGTGGAGGTAGCATGCTGAAATTAATATCAAATACTCCCTTGACGCTATGAAAAAATCAACTTTCTAAGTAAGTCAATGCAATCAAAAGATACCGTCATTAAAAAGGCTATTTCCATACAAATTGCCGAAATCCGAGAACCTAAAGGATAATTCCAGTTGTCCTAGAAACTTTAAATTTGGTATGAAGGTAGCTCTTATAGCACAACCACTCGGAAAATTCTCAAAATCTTAAATTTTTATGTCTGTCTGTAGGTTTCGCAGACCAATATAAGTTGCAATTTTAAATAAAGTTTTCAGTTGGTCAATATCTCGTTTTCATTGTGTCTAATGCAATATAAGTTGACCCCACACTGCGTACATTTTGCTTAGGAACAGGGCTCTGCTAACACTGGACTTTTTAAAACACTGGGGAAAAGCGTTAAAATCTTTCTACGGAACCCTCGTGCGCGAATCCGACTCGTACTTGGCCGGTTTTTTTTCATGCGTTGTCAACGCATATTCAGTTGTTCTTCTATTGCGCCGGTATATCCATCGTTAGGTAATCTTCGCGTTATTAGCCGTAGCCGACCTTACAAAAAAACCTCAATTTACCTAACAGGTTTAGCCAAATTGGTGAGATTACCTTCGAAACATCCGTTAAAGTGAGATTAAACGAAATTAACCTCCGTTACCGGGTCATCAGGATGAGCCGTGTGGCAAACCCGTGTAAAACCGTGAACCATTTACGTAAGTAAAAGTATCGTGTAAACATAAACATCCTGTAAACATAACCACCCCACCCATAAGTACCTACTGCATTCTATATAACATAAGACAGACTTAAATAATATTATACATTGCAGAATGCATGCAGAGTATTGCAGGGTTGTAACTACCCCCAAAGCGAATTATTAAATTTGTGTTTTGTTGTCTAGAATTAGTTAAATAAATAAATATCATGTGACAATGAATACCAACTGACCTAGTCCCAAACTAAGCAAAGCCTGTACTATGAGTACTAGACAATGGATGAAGTTTTCTTTTATAGATAAGTATGTACTTATATACATGTCAAACATCCAAGACCCGAGAACAATCATTCGTATTCATCATACAAACATCTGCCCCGACAGGGAATCGAACCCGGTCCCACAAGCTTCATAGTCAGGGTCTCTGACCACTAGGCTATCCGGTAGTCATACTACTCAGAGTACACGGAAAGAACTTGTCTAGTCACCTTAGCAACTTTTTGAGTTATCGCGATTTGAAAATTTGGAACGATATAATTATCCACATAATTTTCGTATAGGTAGGTTGTCTTTTTTAATGTTAAAAAAGACCAGTTATTATATATTTGGTATCTGTAACTGTGTGGTAACTTATAGTCTATTCAGTGCTCTACATTTTGAGATTAGAATCTTGTTTAAAAAAAGCGATTTCACTTAATCCTTGTAGTCTTTGTTAATTGATTGGGGTGTTTGCTAGACCATTAATGCCCACACTATCGGTGATAATGTGTGTAATAAGGTTGAAACCTCAACGAGGGGCAGGCTCAAACTACCCGGCCCACAAGAGAAACGTCGTAATCTAACAACCCTTCCTAAAACCCACAGTAGAACTCTTTAAAAGTAATAGCCTCAGTGAATTTCTTGATAAGTACAGAAAAGGTTTGTGCAGTCAGCAGCATTAGTTGCTAAGCAACCGGCGCGTTCACAATGATCTGCACGGCTCTATTGTTATAGACATAAAGAGCTTCAGATCATTGTGACCGCTTCGGTCGCTTAGCCACATCTGCTGCTGACTGTTCCTACCGCTAGTCGTCACTAGAACTGTTAGGGCATATTAGACAGTGTGACAAACATTTGAAACTGAGTGTCATTTGTTTGTCAGAGGCCCAGTGCAGATTTGAAGCTGTGAACCAGCATGCTTATTGTCTAAATCGCTCACAATCAGCATCGTGTTCATTTTGTATGGGCTGACAATTGTTATCGGAAATAGCTAGCTAATGACTTTTCGTTACTGCTGGTGGCGGCTGGCGGCGGCTGGCGGCGAGCAGTCGGCGACATGCTGAAATGCTGGTCGTTTTCTACGGTTTCTGAACGCATTATAAAGGACTTATGATATGTGTGTAGATAAAAATACTAACTATTGGGACTTAACAAAAAAAAAACTTAGTATCAATATAATATATCAAGTTGTCAATTCGGTATTCTAAGAAATTGAGACACTCCAAGATCACAGATAACTAATATTAGAATGACAGCTCATCCAATTATTTACCTTATGTATGTGTATGTATTTACTCAACGTTGTCAAGTTGTCTTGATAAGTTTCATCTACTATGTCAATGTAAAGAAGTTTCAAGTACTAATTAAACATTATTCTCGGAAATGTTGAAGTCATACTCCGCCCTGTAAAGCTGAATAAGTGCGAATCGGACTCGCGCACGGGGTTCCAAACCCAATATTTTTATTTTATTTTTTTTACTTGTACAGTGAGACCTTGCTTAGTGTAAAATTTCATGATTCTAAGTCAATAGAAAGTATCAGGAAGAAGATAGAAAGAAAACAGAAAACTTCTCGTCTTCACTTTTAAGGTAAGGAACCCTAAGAGTAGCACACGTCGCACGCTTAGAATTAAAGTGACTCAATTCTTAATATGACATATTGCAAAATTTCATTTAAAATCTAAACCTATAAAGTTTATTTAAGATTTATCATGTATTTAGAATTGAGTCACTTTAATTCTAAGCGTGCGACGTGTGAGCTACTGAAAATGAGTCACGTACTTAATAACTAAAGCAAATAATTCCTAGGTAGTTATAAAAGCAAGAGACAAATAAATATAAAATAAATGCGAAAGTAACTCCGTCTCTCTGCATTTCTGTCTCTGTCTGTCTGTTTCTTACCTCTTCACGGGAAAACCGCTGCACCAATCTAGATGAAATTTGGTAAGAAAATAGTTTGAATATTGAGGAATAACATAGGCTACTTTTTATTCGGGAAAATTATGTAGTTCCCGCGGGATAGCGATAACCGAAAACTACGCGGACGAAGTCGCGGGCAACAGCTAGTATTTATTATATATCGTGATATTCAATAAAGAGTACTTGTATTATATTGTATATACAAGTACTATAAACTCAATAGAACTAAAAACTATGGAATTATTATACAATATTCAATATCTCAATCTAATGTTTGCTTTCGCTCACGACTACGCAATAAGAAAAAGTCGTAAGCAATAATAAAACTGCGTTCTCTGCAAATCGGTGTTCGATAAACGATAAAGGCTTTCGGTCGTGAGTAAGAGATAATTTGCAAATGACAAATAATTTTGGACGAACTGAAAAGGGACCTGGGAAACTGTTCCCACAGAATCCATATTCAAAAATACGCGTTTACAGTCGAATAAATTCAACTCGCTTAAAATAAAATGATCGCTCTATGTCTTGCAATTTTCCCGTTTG
Source organism: Clepsis dumicolana (assembly GCA_963691665.1). Lineage (NCBI taxonomy): Eukaryota > Metazoa > Arthropoda > Insecta > Lepidoptera > Tortricidae > Clepsis > Clepsis dumicolana. Next base: position 15,334,100 of record OY829518.1, on the reverse strand, counting down.
AAATTTTATAATTTTAAAGAATTTGATTTTGTCTACGACTTCCGCTTTTGGATGGGAGCTCCAAAAGTTACATGCATCATCATCACGGACCACGTGTAGACTGATGAAATGCTATTAATATGTTTATCTACACACATATCATAAGTCCTCTATAATGCGTTCAGAAACCGTAGAAAATGACCAGCATTTCAGCACGTCGCCGACTGCTCGCCTTAAAATAACTCAACTTCGCCTCGTTTCATAAAAACACACGCTAAAACGTCTTGTTAAAATATTCCGAATTAACCATTAAGTTACTTATGGCAAGTGCATGTATCAGGCCAGGCTCTGATAAGTAGCTGTCGAAAGTAGCCCCTCAATGTCAGTTTTAAATGATTCGCGGTTAATTGCATTAGACATAATGAAAACGGGATATAGACCGCGATTACCTTTGCCCGTGATCATGATGCATGCAACTGCATCGAAATATCGGGAGCTCATCAAACCTACATAAGGTAATCGCGGTCTAAATTACATAATTTATTTTCCACCGGATTGGCACATTTCAAGTGTTTATTGATTTTTAATAAAATTAATCGATTTCTCGTCTGTACTCGTTTGTACCGTCAAGCATTCGGTTTGTGTTATCTTTATTTATCTCGGGGCATAATTCCACAATTTATTATTGACCTGGATTAGACCGTTTCAAGTGTTTGTTGATTTTATGAAAATGTATCGATTTCTCGTTTGTACTCGTTTGTACCCGTTTTTACCCGACTGTACCGTAGAGTTTACGGTTTATATTATTATCATTCGCCTAGGGGCATAAATTATTATTTTCCACCGGATTGGCATATTTCAAGTGTTTGTTAATTTTTAAGAAAATGTCTCGATTTCTCATTTGTACTCGTTTGTACCCGTTTGTACCATCAAGCGTTTGGTTTGTGTTATCTTTATTCATCTCGGGGCATAATTCCATAATTTATTTTTGACCGGATTAGAACATTTCAAGTGTTTATTGATTTTTAAGAAAATAAATCGATTTCTCGTTTGTACTCGTTTGTACCCGTTTGTACCATCGTGTATTCGGTTTGTATTGTCATTGTTCACCTTGAAGCATAATTCCATAATTTATTTTCCACCGGATTAAGCCATTTCAAGTGTTTGTTGATTTTTAAGAAAATGTATCGATTTCTTGTTTGTACTCGTTTGTACCCGTTTGTACCCGACTGTAACGTAGAGTTTACCATTTGTATTATCATCATTCGCCTAGGGGCATAAATTACATAATTTATTTTCCACCGGATTGGCACATTTCAAGTGTTTGTTATTTTTTAAGAAAATGTCTCGATTTCTTGTTTGTACTCGTTTGTACCCGTTTGTACCATCAAGCGTTTGGTTTGTGTTATCTTTATTCATCTCGGGGCATAATTCCATAATTTATTTTTGACCGGATTAGAACATTTCAAGTGTTTATTGATTTTTAAGAAAATTAATCGATTTCTCGTTTGTACCCGGTTGTACCGTTGATTATTTGGTTTGTTTTATAATAATTCGCCTAGGGGCACAAATTCCATAATTTATTTACTACCGGATTAGACCATTTAAAGGGTTAATTGATTTTTAATAAAATTAGTCGAATTTTCGTTAGTACTCGTTTGTACCGTCGTGTATTCGGTTTGTATTGTCATCATTCACCCCGGGTCATTATCCTATAATTTATTTTTGACTGGATTAGACCGTTTTATATGTTTTTCATTTTTAAGAAAATAAATCGATTTGTCATTTGCACTCGTTCTTACCCGTTTTAATTTCCACCCTTTTAATTGTGCCAAATGTAAAATTTAGAGAATTCATATTGAAATCTTAATCGTTTATTTGCACCCCTGTGTTTAAATATGATTGTGAGCCATATTTTGCACCCCTCTATTTCTCACCCCTTAGAGGTACAAACGATTTAAAAAGCGGTACAATCCGGTACAAACCTGGTACAATCCGGCAGAATCCATATTCTTTGATTTAGCATAAAATTAAAAAAATATGTTTTTTTTGTATTTTTTTTGTATTTTTTTTTGTATTTTTTTATTGTGGTACAATCCGGTACAAACGATGTACTATCAGTTGGCATCAACAAAAATGTCGTATCTTAATGTTGATTTTGAACCATATTTTAGCACCCCTGTATTTCTCACCCCTTAGAGGTATAAACGATTTAAAAAGTGGTACTATCCGGTACAAACGTAGTACAATCGATTAGAATAGCTAAAAAAGAATTTATGGTAAGTTGATTTTCAGCTTATAATGTTGATTGATTGTGAGCCATATTTTTGCACCCCTCTATTTCTCACCCCTTAGAGGTACAAACGATTTAAAAAGCGGTACAATCCGGTACAAGCCTGGTACAATCCGGCAGAATCCATATTCTTTGATTTAGCATAAAATTAAAAAAATAATGTTTTTTTTTTGTATTTTTTTTGTATTTTTTTTTTTTTTTTTTATTGTGGTACAATCCGGTACAAACGATGTACTATCAGATGGCATCAACAAAAATGTCGTATCTTAATGTTGATTTTGAACCATATTTTAGCACCCCTGTATTTCTCACCCCTTAGAGGTACAAACGATTTAAAAAGTGGTACTATCCGGTACAAACGTAGTACAATCGAATAGAATAGCTAAAAAAGAATTATTGGTAAGTTGATTTTCAGCTTCACATAGGTAAGTAAGCACGCCGCGTCGCGCGCCCGCTCGGCGCCCACACGGCACGACCGAGACCGAGACACACACAGCGCCACGCCAGTGTCTAGAAGACGTACACTAGTCATTTAATTACAAACAAAAAAATATTACATAGACATAATGAGAACGGGATATTGACCGCGATTAGGTAGGTAGGTACCGTACCTTATAGGGTATCTACAGGTACAAGTATGGCGTAATTAAAACGAATTTCACAAAGGAAAACGGCAGGGTTTTTTAATTACTAAGCTTTTATTTAGCTCAACTTCGTAGGTAAAGTATGTTTGTTTGTTTATAAATAAAATGACAGATCCCTGTTACAAATCAGGCAAGTCAATTTTTGCCGGGAATACGGGCAGAGTAGGCGCAGTAGAACCAATAGATTGTACAAGAATAATACTAAACACAAGGTTCGTTGGGGTAATTAATACCTACTTACTAGATGCCAGGAAAGACCGTCGGGATCAAATTTCCACTTAATTTAGTTATAGGGTGCATTGGGGTAATTCCGACCTGACAGGAATTCATGCGAGTTGACTAGTGGTCTATATTGAGATTATTGCGGGTGGTAGGACCTTGTGCAAGGTCCGTCCGAATCGCTACCACCATCTTACTCGCTAATCCTGCCGCTAAGCAGCAGTGCTTGCACTGTTGTGTTCTGGTGTGGAGAGTAAGACAGCCGGTGTAATTACGGGCACAAGAGGCATTTCATCTTAGCTCTCTAGGTTCTGTAAACCTGCAAACGCATCTGCAAACCTTCCGGGGTTGCGGGTGTCTATGGGCAGTGGTGATCACTTACCATCAGGCGACCCACTTGCTCGTTTGCCTTCCTCGTCGTATAAACAATAAAATTTACATATTCAGTGAAGTTTTGTACTTATCTACTGCCGTTGTTGTTTTACCACTATTTACTTAATGAACAGATCTATGTAAAATGTAATAGGTTCCAAGATATAAAGTAGGTTTTTTTTTAATTTAGCTGTTAAAATATTGAGTCATATTTTATTGGCATTGGTGGAATTACGGACTGCCTTGGGACAATTCCGAAATCATTTAAAAGTAGACTTTATTTTACTTTGACTGAAGGTTCGCATTTATTTTTCATCCTTATTTACCCCTTACGCAAGATGTGTTTACTTTATTATAACTGGTACCACTAATCTTAGTACTTACTTACAGCTTCGCTAATCGGAATCACCCCAGGAATGGTCAGTGGTTCTCAAGTATTCTCAACCTTTTATTAGCATGCACATTGCATTGTATTATGCCAAAATCATTTACATTGTAAAGTTTACTTGCGAAATAATTACTTATATATCAGAATAACTCACGAAGGGTATATCCGAAAAAAAATCACAGCTGCCTTGTGCTCGTCTTTGTTATTCATAAAAAAAACCAGCCGAATGCGAGTCGAGACTCGCGGACCGAAGGTTCTGTACGAAGATTTTTCCGCTTTTCCCCAGAGTTTTAAGTTGTCCAGTGTTAGCAAAGCCCTGCTTCTAAGAAAAATGTACATCTTGAGTGGTTTTTTCACAGCTTCAAGATACTGCTAGCTACAACTAGCATTAACATAACATTACATTAATGAGTAATAGCAAGTAGCAATTAAATAACAATGAGATTTAATTATTTATATTGTTATGGTTTTATACGTAACGGTTACTTATTTCAAAAAAGCGTTTTTCAATAAAAAGACATGTCAAGATAGTTTCCTTCTTTTTTAATGCTACAATAAACGGATTATAGGTGCCTAAATAATGTCCAGTACTCTCCCTCGACTTTTCTTCTTTTGAACCCAGTAACATCGTGATGGTCTGACATTGTTTTCCCGTTCTTCCTCGTCTAAAATAATGGCTAGAACCCTGACTTTTTAGTAAGTAGGTAATCTATTTTTGTAACTAACTGAACCACTCACTCACTGTCTGATTATTATAATTCTAAGGTACTTCTAGCATACCCACAAGCTCCAAATTTTAAACATAATTAGTTTTTAGCCTACAAGGTCATAAAAAACCTAAAAATAATGCAATTGCAATCACGTTTCCGAGACATCTTAACTGCACAAGTAAGTTTATAATTCTATACAAATACATACGATACGAAGTTATTTTTTGTAGTTCCTGCAAATAATAATATTAGTATAGTAGAAATTTGATAAGCTTGCCGTTTACCACTTAACGAGCTTATCTTGTGAAATAACATTGTTCTCTTTTTTTAAGGCTACCGCTAATAATAATTAATAGCAAGTACTTAACAAAAAATGCATGCAAATAGCTACCATCTTTTCTAAATCTAAAGGTTGAAATTGCAATAGCATAGCACATTCAATAACGACACTGGATGAAATTTCGGCAATTTTGCTTGGACACCCTTAACCATTTACACCATAAGGTGCATTGGGGTAATTCCGAAAACGGGTATATTCAGAAACTTCAAAAAATCTAAGTAACGGTAGTGACATGTTTCTACTTTCATCATTAGTCTAGAGGCCAGCTTTATTGTGCTCGCCGCATAAGTCATCACGAGCCGCTATTGTCGACCTGACGTGCATAGCGTCGATTTATCGCACACAGGTGCTTTTCACGCCAATTTCGGTGATTCGTAATAACTCCAACAACTTTTTCTCGGAATTTTGTTGGGTTATTTGAACAGTTGTTTCTTTTTTCGATAAATTGTCGTTTTTTATGAATAGCTAAGGGGAACACAACGTCCTAGCTGTGATTTAAAAAAAAATCGGAATTACCCCCCGGGGTTATTCTGATATATACTCAATTCACAATAACCCCACTTGGCTTATTCATAGTAATTAGTAGAGGTTCTCAATCTGTAAAAAAAATTAACACTACAATTTAGATGTAAATATAAGAATCCTTAATAACAATAAAATTAAAGATAGACTAGTGTAGTTGCGCATGGAATGGTAAAGTCAGTAGTGCATTGTATTTCATTACATACCTACTTAAGCGATTTTTGAGTTCCATAATATGTCATATCATCATGTTATAATTATTCCTCATACCAGCTTCGTTGTATGCAGTTCTTCTCTCGGTTTTAATAAACTTTACAAAGAAAATAATTTAGGCATCATACATTGCACATTATGATAATGAAAGGTTGAGAACCGCAGATTCTTCCTGGGGTAATTCCGAACTCACAAAGCTGTAAGTAATGAGATTAGCGGTTCCAGTGAATAAAGTAAACATAAAAAATCCAGTGAATAAAGTAAAGAAGGACAAAAATAACTGCGAAACTTCAGTCAAAGTAAAATAAAGTCCATTTTTAAATAATTTTGGAATTACCCTAGGTAGTTCGTAATTTCCCCAATGCCAAAAAAATACAACTCAATACTTTAAGAGCTCAATTTCAAAAACCCTATTATATATTCTGAATTCTATTACATATCTATGATAGATTTGTTCATTAAGTAAACAGAGGTAAAACAACAACGGCAACAGATGCAAAACTTCTTTGAATAAAAAATCAAAATATAGACCTCTAGTCAACTCGCATAAATTTCTGTCGGAATTGCCCCAATGCACCTTATTTCAACAATCTGACGCGAACTGATATCGGTAAAAAAGTTTTTACCACGATCTCTCTACTAGTCTAAAATCCGTCGGTTACCCCAACGAACCTTAACAGTCATTAAAAAATAAAAAAGTGTTTCCATGCTAGGTAATTGCTGTGGAATCCAGTTATCCTAGAAACTTGATATTGGGTATGAAAGGTAGCTCTTATAGCTTATAGCACAACCATAAATCACTTAAATTTTTGTCTGTATTAAGTTAATGTATTGACCATTATAAAATGACCCCACACTACGTTCATTTTGCTTAGTCAGTGCCCTAAGCACGACTTGTCGAATCCTGCGTCACGTAAAATCGAATAGTAAACTATAACGAGTTTGTATGACGTTTGGAACAGCGCCCGCCCGTGTTCGTATTTGGAACAAAAATTTAGTATGAGATTTCTCGATCTCGATACGATAACCGTAACGTAACGCAGGATTCGACAAGTCGTGCTTAGGTCAGGAGCAGGCCTCTGCTGGACAACTTAAAACTCGGGGAAAAAACGAGACTAGATTCCCGTGATAGAAGAACTAAGTACTTACCAATTTACATAGGTATTACATATTTATTTTATATCATCAGGTATAGGTATCGTATCAGGCAAACCGTTTTTTTTTGCGGGGTACGGTCAGATTAGGCGCATTATAACTAACGATAGATTGCACAATAAAAATAAATAATAACAATTAAAGAAGTTGTGGCTAACACACATTAACCTCCTCCGAACAAGTAAGTAGGTTCCTGTAGTAGGTACTTACCTGTTTTTCTGTAATCTCCTTGTACTGTTTTGTGGTTTTTAATAAATAAAATTTGTATTGTATTGTAGGTTAAAGTCAAACTTTCGCGGAGCAGTTCTTTATAGTAAGTAGGTACCTACACCGGCGCACTGTTCGCCACGAAGATTACGTTACGAAGGATACGTTACTTACATACTTACCTATTAAAGTTTTTACTTTGAAAAAATAAGTAGGTACTTAAGTACTTAAAATAAACATTCTCCCATACTTACTTACATTCATTGCCTCTACGCTACGGGGGAATGATTTTTTAAAATTCTATTTAAAAAAACTTCACAAGGGTGATCAGATCAGATCACAACTGCGGACGGGATAGCAGAGGTTTTTTAATGAAGGTAATTTGTACCTACCTATTTCGATTGCAATAAGGTAAGGTAGGTATAAATTTCAATGCTCGCGGAGACCGACCTTGTAATCCGTCGGAGCATGCCGAGGCATTGGAGCGTGTTTTCACATCATTGAAATTTATAGGAAGATACCTTACTGTATTTGAAATAGCATACCTACAATTTTCATTGAAAAATGTACCTAAGTACTTAATATTATCCTCTGCTGTCCCTTCCGCCGGTTTGGGCAGGCCATTAGGTACCTACCTACCTACTCAACCCCTGGCCGAAGTCTTGACGGTTCATTAAAACTAAAACGAACCTATACATCTTAGACGAACATGTCAGTACTTAAATAAGTAAGTACTTACCTACTATAAAATTATGTTTCAAGTACTTAACCAAAACCAACAAACTTCAACACGACTTCTCAAATGCAAAGTTTAAGTAAGTAGGTGTAGGTACCTACTTACAGACCTACTTATTGCTTTTCATAAGTTAATCAGCAGTCAGACAGACAGTCAGACATGACCGATCGACTATCGGTAGGTAGGTTTTCATGAGATACTGGGAGGTAGGTACTTAAGTTCATTTCTGTTAGCAGACTTTGGAGATATAGGTACCTATTTAAAGACCTGCGCTTTCAATGTAATCAAAAAGTAAAACCGCCTTCAAAAAAACCGGCCAATTGCTAGTCGGACTCGCGCACGAGGGTTCCGTGTAGGGATGTAGGTAAATAGTTAGTCCGTCTATCATGGGAATCGAGGCTCGAATATTTTTGCCTACCTACTTTTCCCGAAATGTTTTACACCTAGTACCTACTTTATGATATAAGTGCGGAAAGTAGGTATGGTATTTCGCACGAGCCTCGAGGTGTCCGGGTGTGCCCGAGCCGTGAGGCGAGACGCCTTAGAAAAGTAAGTACTTACCTAAAAAAAAACACTAGTGCGAAAAGAGTTTGGTTTCGCCGCGCTTCGGTTTGAGCCATATTTCTCTAAATCCTTATGGACTAGGGCAAGTGTTAGGTAAGTATATCATTTTCGGCTAAATTAAGGATGGCGGATCCATTTCTGGAACTTATATAATAAATAATGCACTTTCTAACTTATAAATTAAATAAAATTGATAAATCTAAAAAACATGTTTTAAAGCTAATTTAAGAAATGTCTTCTCTAGGTAAGTACCGAACTTAGCTCTTTTTTTAACCGACTTCAAAAAAAAGAGGAGGCTCTCAATTCGTCGGAATGTTTTTTTTTTTTTTCATATAAGTAGATACTTAGTAAGTAAGTACTTACTTATGTTCCACGATTATCACATTCATGTTTTAGTTGTGATTATGGCGTTGTTTTTTTATACGACAAGGAAGGCAAACGAGCAAGTGGGTCACCTGATGGTAAGTGATCACCACTGCCCATAGACACCCAAAACCCCGGAGGGTTCGCAGATGCGTTGCCAACCTAGAGAGCTAAGATGAAATGCCTCTTGTGCCCGTAATTACACCGGCCGTCTTACTCTCCACACCGGAACACAACAGTGCAAGCACTGCTGCTTATAGCGGCAGGATTAGCGAGTAAGATGGTGGTAGCGATCCGGACGGACCTTGCACAGGGTCCTACCACCTTCCTTCCTTTGTTCCTTTCTCTTTCTACAGTAAGTATATTATAGGTATTGTGTCATTTGTAGGTACAAATGTATGAGTCACTATGAACTAGTATGAACTTATAGGTATGGATACTTTTTGCTCTGTCTCTTTCTCGCTCATGTGTTCTATGTGAGACCACAACACGGTTTTGGCACCTACGAACAATGATATTATAAGTAAAGATACGTTCATTATGCTCACAAGCAATCGAAAAACATGTTCCGAACATTTTGACATTTGCCTGCAAGTTTGAACCTTATTTGAGAGAGATTGTAGCCAAAGAGGCTACAATTTGTAATCTTTTTTGCGTTTCATTTTCGGCGTGCTGATGGCATATCTACCTCCTTTTAGGGTTCCGTACCTCAAAAGGAGAAAACGGAACCCTTATGGGATCACTTCGTTGTCCGTCTGTCTGTCTGTCTGTCTGTCAAGAATCAAAAGATAGTCATTAAAAAGGTTGTTTCCATACAAATTGCCGTAAATACCCTGAAAACCTAAAGGGTACTTCCAGTTGTCTTAGAAACTTGAAATTTGGTATGAAGGTAGCTCTTATCAACCACTCAGACATTTCTCAAAATCTTAAATTTCTATGTCTGCCTGTAGATTTCACAGAGCAATATAAGATGACCCCACACTGCGTACATTTTGCTTAGGAGCAGGGCTCTGCTAACACTGGACAACTTAAAACACTGGTGAAAAGCGTTAAAATCTTTGTTGGTTTTTATTTGTAACTAGCTGTTGCCCGCGACTTCGCCTGCACAGAATTTGGTTAAGTATCGCTATCCCACCGGAACTTTACAATTTACCGTCATGAAAGATAGCCTCTATGTTTTAATCTAGGGTATAAGGACACCCATTCCAAATTTCATCCAAATCCGTCTAGCCGTTTCAGCGTAAAGAAGTAACAAACATACCCACTCACTCACTTACAAACTTTCGCATTTATAATAATACTAGTCCGCGTAGATTTCGGTTATCGTTATCCCGCGGGAACTATATAATTTTCCCGAATAAAAAGTAGCCTATGTTATTCCTCAATATTCATACTATCTTCTTACCAAATTTCATCTAGATCGGTGCAGCGGTTTTCCCGTGAGAGGTAATAAACAGACAGACAGAGAAGCAGAAAGACAGAGAGACAGAGTTACTTTCGCATTTATAATATTAGTTAGGATTATGATATACTTACCTAGTAGGAATACGATATCATTGCCTACGAAGTCGAGTTTAAGTTTTATACCTACCTACCTAACTCGCGGCCGAATATTCAATTACTTACATCTATTTGATGAGATAGGTACCTACCATTCGACACGGTCTACTCTTTCAATACATCAACCGCGGTAACTATAGGTATATCATGACATGCAGATTATAGCTACATTGGCCTAAAATACCTATAGGTTTCTGTAACTCAAGGGGGTGATTTGTTGCTCGGTCGCGACGACGGTCGCAAACACCGTCTCAATCTCAAACACTGCTACAACTTCAGTGCGTCTAGAAGAGAAAACACAGAAAATGGCTCCGTGCCTTTCAAAATTTCAAAAAGTTGGTGTCGTTTTAACACTTTTGTGTGCACGTGCAAACATAACTGAACTGTGCCCTTAGTGTAATCAAAAAGCACAAAATACGTCTCAAAGTGTCAAATAGTATGATAATTGTTAAACGCAAACGCAATCGAGACGTAAGTATTTTGTGCTTTTTGATTACACTAAGGGCACAGCACTGTTGATAACGCGGTTTGCAATACGCTCGTGCGGTTGCCAACAAGCCTTTCACCGTCCTTGACGGTCGGTGGTGCGAACGCGTTAACAACGCACGCCCGTAAACCAAGGGCGCTTCAAGTTTGTTTAATACAAACGGTAAAACGGTTGGGAACAGCCCCCATACTACGAAATTCGAAAATCGGAGTTCGTATCGTTTCGTCCCGCTCACTCTCGTGTTAAATAATATTAGCTTGAGAGGGACGGCACGATACGAAGTTCGAATTTTGCACTTCGTAGTCGGGGGGCTGACTAAGGTCGCGGTGGTGGAAGCTCTGTTGCCAACCGTGTAGCAGCTCCATTACAGCTTACATTTCAGTGTGTTAATAGTAGTTTATGCAACTGCTACATAATGAGGGTCCTTAAAACACGAGTGTGTTTTTATGAAACGAGGCGAAGCTGAGTTTCATAATAGGATCACACGAGTGTTTTAAGGCCTAATTATGTAGAGTTGCATACATTACTTTATCTACACCCATATTATAAGTACTCTAAGATGGGTTCAGAAGCCGAAGGCATGTATCATACCGATACCTGTCACGAATTTGACTGTTTTTTTTTAAATCATAGACAAACATACCGAGCTGACGTTTCGTAAACTGTTTTTTTTTTGTAAAAAAAAAAACACATGATTAATTATACATGTCGGACTGAACTCTACTTATATACGTGAGTGATCCGTTTTATTTCACTATGATTGTAAATTACGCTGGTTGTCAAATTCGAAAAATCGAATTCGATATCGAAAAGTCATTACGACATCGAATTCGATGTCGTAATGATTATTACTTTACTGCTGGACCTGCTGGTCGTGGTGAGGCGACGATGTACTGCAATGCAGGTAATTTTCTACGGTTTCTGAACGCATTATAGAGGACTTATGATATGTGTGTAGATAAAAAAACTTTCATTAAAATAAAAATACAGAAGACATGGGCCATGTTTTATAAAGCTGGGTACAAGTTACAATTTACAAGCGGAAGTCTCATTCTATCATCTTTTGTTAGAAAGAGACTTCCGCTTGTAAATTGTTACTTGTAGCTTTATAAAACACGGCCATGGCTTTACAAAAGACATCTTGGCAGTATGGACTAAGATTCTTAGCCTTTCTCGGAGAGGCTAAAACTTAATAAAAAAAATGTGATACTTGGTAGTTTCGAGAACATGTGTTCTGTTCTCGCTCACCCTCCATTTTATAGCGTGAGAGCGAAAGTGACGAAACGTTCACTTCCTCCCCACCCCCAAGCCCTCCCCCGCTCTTGGCGGTTGGCGCCTCTTCTCCCAGCCCCAGCCCGCCCGCCACTTTGATACTTTGCTATTGTCCGTTGGAGGAGCACTGTTGCCAGGTCTTCCGATTTTCCGGGATATCTCCCGATTTTAGTAAATGTCTCCTGATGTCCCGGATTCCCACTCAAAACTCCCGATTTTTTAAAAACACCACGACTTATTTATAGTAAAAAAAAAAAACTTAAGCTTTCTTTACGAAAAAACTGCGTAAATCAAAACAAAACAAAATGTTGCAATGTAAAATACATTACTTTGTAAAATGCGTATACTAGGTAGGTACTTTAACTTGAGAGGCTTCCCTGAGAGGATGACCTTGAACGTTTCGCGCCTTCCTCACCCCACCTCACTTCTACTAAATAACTTCGTTTTAGTATTTTACAGTGTTATCACATATAACGCGTCTTTTCGAATAAAAAAAAAACTCGTTCAGAATTTGCACCGACTACGTAAATTCCTATTTTTTTTTTTTTATATTATAAATAAAGGCGTGTGCAGAGCAGCGGGACGTACATAGGCTAATGATGATGATGATGATGTTGATGATGATAATTATAACAGTGGTATTATAATAATGTTAAACGTGGAAATCCCAGCCTATTAAATTGTCTATACATTGGTGTATGTCACAAGTGAAAGTAAATTATGCTTATGATGTAGTGTCAGAATATTAATTGCGACTTGACTTACTTGTGATGAAGATATCATAAGTATTAAATACGAAAAAAAAAATCAAACGTGGAAAAACAAGTTGAGATGTTATAGATTATTTATATATTTTGTTGTTATCGCTTAAATAATTTTACACAGAATGGCTCTAAAAAGCAGCCATTTCAGCGTCCGGCTCAGGGTAGCCCCCTAAAGAAACTAACCAACTTAGAAAAGTTGAAAAACCCTAGACATTGTCATTTCAAAGTTAAATTTTTCAAAAACGGGTGAACCGATTTTTAACCAACTTCAAAAAAGGAGGAGGTTCTACGTTCCACTGTATGTATTTTTTTTAATGAAACTTATCTACGAACCATCTCGATTAAACTAGCTTTCGATTAAAAAAAATCGCATCGACATCAGCCCGTCCGTTTGGGAGCTACGATGCCTCAGACAGATACACAGTTACACAGGTCAAACTTATAACACCTCCCTTTTTCTTCGGGGGTTAAAAAAATTAATATTCAATAGCAAAAAGATATTAAATAATAATAATAATATTAACATTTATAACATTTTTCCTTCTTTTCTTTCTTTTTTAAATAACACCCCTCTTTTTCGTCGGGGGTTAAAAATAACAATTGCTACGATTTTTACGTAAAGGAAAACGTGTTAGAAAAATAATAATAATAATAAATAAATATCACGGGACAATTTGACACCAATTGACCTAGTCCCAAACTAGGCAAACCCTGTACTATGGGTACTAGACAACGGATAAACATACTTATATAGATAAATACATACTTATATACATATTAAACATCCGAGACCCGAGAACAAACATTCGTATTCATCATACAAACATCTGCCCCGACCAATAAAAAATAATAAAATATTTATTGAGAGACCTTGTTTTAAAAAAATTAAGGAAAAATACATTTCCCGATTGTTTTCATAATGTCGCCATACATCTCCCGAATTTTTAGTGGTACACCTCCCGTATTTCAAAAATTTTATCTGGCAACACTGGTTGGCGTTGGCTTTAGTTTACCGCCTTTTTTCGTTGGCGTGGCGCTGCGCTGGCCGCGCGGGCGCCATTTTATCTTGGACGGAGCTTGGTACGAGTCGGTCGGATCGGATTATTAGTTAGTTAGACTACTAGCTTTGCTGCAAAAGTAAAAGCACTTCCACTTCCGACTTGTTTTGTGTGTGTGATCACTCCTGACGATGAGGTAAGTTCATAATTTTAGTAAAATTGTAATAAGTAAATAGTAGTAATTATAGTAATATTTAGGTGCAAGCTAGCTAATGGTACTTATCGAAGATCTTTGTGATTTATGGAGTACCTATAGATATTCGGTTTACTTATAGGTAGTCGTTCAATGTTCAAAATGTTGTGTTTTGGAAAAATATTGAATAGTACCACTAGCACGTGCAAAACTCAGTGCCTGTAGGTACCTACATCTCAGAATACAGTCATGGGTAATATAATAAAACAGTCCGACCGATCATGTCGTGTCGTGACGTGATGAATGACAATATAAGTATTCATTTTTATTATGCTGTCTTGTGTCGTTCCTACATGCAGAAATGCCGTTGGGCTTTTATTAATACAGGACAGGATTACATTTCAAGTTCCTATAAGTACTTACCTACTAATTGATTTCGGACAAACCTAGAGCTTGGCGTGCGGATAGGATTGAACGCGACTTCTGGTTTTCTACTTGTAGCCATAGTAGCCATTTTATACTTTAAGTATTTAAACAAGAGAAGGAGGAAGAAAATATCATGGTGCATTTGTTTTGTTTGCAGTTTATCTAACGACTTAATTGAACTCCTGAAAACGTGGGGTTTCGAGAAATACGCTGAAGCATTTTTGGGTAAGTTGAATATACCTAATGATTCACGTCACGTTATTTACCTACTTAGTACATAATTACGTAAGTAATATTAGTATTAGTCAAAACGAATGTAACCTAGGTACTTACTAGATTATACTTTTGAGTTTGTCCTACAACATGTTGGCTTTAAACGCGGCATGATTTCAACAATCATTGTCATATTGCAGCCAATTTATGCAAAACCTTATTGAATATAATAAGTAAATATAAACCTTTCTCATGAATTACTCCATCCATTATATCAGCTATTTAGAACACGTCAAAATATTAAGCATCTTTTACTGGAAAAACTTTTCTCTAAAATTAGCCTAGCCTCCCCTTTGCTATAGTCCAACCCAGTCAAACAAAATACTTACCATTTTATTCATGCAATCAAATTTATTTCAGAAATAAGCACCTGTATCCTGCAGTATACGCCTTCATAGTCCATTTACCATTACCAATGTAGGCGGACCTACATATTATTAAGTTATGGCTATGGCACAGATAATTTAATTATGGTAAAATTTATAATAAGTTTGGTGAATGTGATATTGTGTACCTATGTAGTCTCTGGTTGTGTGTGGTATTGTGTGATATTTAAGTCTCACAGTTTTATTTGCTCAAATTTTAACTTACATGATTACTGTAATGGCTCATTTCAAAAGTTTGATATTAAGTATGTACCTATATTAGTTTTTGGTTTGAGCAAGAAAACTTAATCTAACCTAAACTTTTAACATGAAACTACCATTGAGATTCAGTCATAGTGAAATTGTATAGCCTGACATGTTTCGGACTATAATATTGTGTGAATAATGTGTAAAGACATAAGGATTAGTCCGAAACATGTTGTGCTATACTTACTCGAATGGCGTACGTGAGTGATCCGTTTATTTCACTAATCTAAACTTGTGATTGTTATGTTACCTCCTTACATCCTATTATCATTTTAACTGGGTATTTGTTTGGTTATTTTCTTATCCTGGATTAATAATTTGCCATAGCTATATTCATTGTATTAGAATTATTAGAAGGACCTAATAATTTTTTCTTTGGTTTTTCTAGAAAACGAAGTGGACTTGACTACATTGCCTTTATTGGACAGTGACCAAATCAAACAATTGATACCTCTTATAGGACCGCAGGCCAAATTTAAAAAATTTCTTTCCGATTGGAAATCTCAGCAGCAAATACCAGAATATCAGCAGAGTCATTCCCAGTCCCAGGTATACTTTTTTTTTTTAAACTAAAACTGCCTTAAAACTCGACCAATTGAGATGACATTTGTCATACCTACTTATGTAAGTTCGGTGACAGTAAAATAATCTGGTAGTCATACTTATTCTGGTGATTCGGCCAGGATCGTTTCTGTAGAAGGGAACTCTTCAACTCGTATTGCATAGACTTGAAATATGGTTTGGATATGTAAGTTGGATGACAATACAATTACTTATAGTTATCAATAAAGCTTGTTTTAAAATTTTGTTTTTATGGTTAGGTTGTTCGAAGGCTGTTTTACTTTTTTAACTAAGCTATCTAAGGGTGAATTATAAGGGTGAATTGGTAGCTAGGGTAAACTTCTTAATTTCTCGACGTTTTGACGGATAATAGTAGTTTATGCAACTGTTACATAATGAGGGTTTTAAGGCCCAGTTATGTAGAGTTGCATACATAACTTTATCTAGGTACGCACATATTATAAGTACTCTAAGCGGGGTTCAGAAGCCTTGTGATATGTGTTTAGATAATAGTAGTTTATAATGCGTTCAGAAACCGTAGAAAATGACCAGCATTTGGACAGCCAGTATCGAAAAGTCATTACATCGAATTCGATGTCGTAATGACTTTTTGATATCGAATTCGATGTCGTTACGGGTTTCAAATTTGAGTCATCTTCAAAAACTGACATAATTTACAATAAAAAAACAGAACAAAAAACAGAAAAAACAGAAACAGAAAAAACAGTCAAATTCGTGATAGGTAATATGCAGTGCTTGCACTGTTGTGTTCTGGTGAGGAGAGTAAGACAGCCGGTGTAATTACGGGCACAAGAGGCATTTCATCTTAGCTCTCTAGGTTCTGCAAACCTGCAAACGCATCTGCAAACCTTCCGGGGTTGCGGGTGTCTATGGGCAGTGGTGATCACTTACCATCAGGTGACCCACTTGCTCGTTTGCCTTCTTCGTCGCATAAAAAAAAATTCTAAAGCTATTCAAGTACTTGCGTCTGGTAGTCATCATCCCGTGTAGATGAGGTGATGATGGAAGGTACAACTCCTTAACGGTTAGGAGTTGGATGATAATACTTTAAATAATAACGTAACTTAAAATTGTGAAATTAAACAATCTTTTAACAAAAACCGCTTTAAAAAGAAAAAAAAATCATCAAATAATCCTCTAAAGCCATGAGTTTTATGGCCTAAGCACTAGCAGTAATATGAAGTCGGTGCGGTGCGAGCGGAATGTTTTTTCTCCAACATTCTCTCTACTCACCGGCGGTAGGACAAGTCCCTATAAAAGAAAGAGTTATACAGGGTGTTTGGTATAACCATGTAGGAACTTTAGGAGGTGATACAGGGGACTACTAGGAATAGTTTGAAGCCTATACGTCTAAGTAATATGTGATAGTTTTTATTTAATTCGAGTTTTTCTGAATTTTTTACTTGGTACCAAAAGTTGTCAAAAAAATTAATTTTAAACAAACTGTGCAAGCAATCAAATTTATTCCTTTATAATTAACACCGCAGTTAATTGATTAACCAATCACAAAAAAAATCTGCTGCCCACTGGCTACACATATTTTTTTATTATCGATTTTGTAGGTCACTAAGTATTTTCAAATTTTATCGGGCTGTGAAAAAAAAACTTCCCAGGATATTAATGTTCCAATTACTTTAAAAACATGCTTGATTTGTGTACCGAGCAAAAAAAACGAGTTGCTTTGTATGGAATTGTTCATAGGTTTTTTTATACGACAAGGAAGGCAAACGAACAACTGGGTCACCGATGGTAAGTGATCACCACGGCCCATAGACACTCGCAACCCCGTGGGGTTTGCAGATACGTTGCTAACCTAGAGGGCTAAGATGAAATGCCTCTTGTGCCCGTAATTACACTTACTCTCCACACCGAAACACAACAGTGCAAGCACTTCAGCGGCAGAATTAGCAAGTAAGATGATGGTGGCAAGCCGGACGGACCTCGCTTAAGATCCTACCACCCGAAAAAGTACACATTTGTAACGTATTTTTCAATCGTAGGCTGAAAAACTGTCAACTCCTTTGACAACTCAGATTCCTGCACCCGGATACAACCAATGCAAAAGGTATGATTTAATAATAATAATCTAGCCTATTAACTTCCCACTACTGGGCACAGGCCTCCTCTCAGAATTAGAGGGTTTGGGCTATTATTCCCACGCGGGCCCCGTGCTGATTGAGAACTTCACACACATAATTGAATTGCTTCGCAGGAGTGTGCTGGTTTCCTCATGATGTTTCCCTTCACCGAAACGCTCATGATAATTACAAATGTGATTTAATAACGGCAACGGTTCCATCAAGCGGCTAAAGCGCATTTGTACTGCTAAATAGGACCACATAATACAGATTATTAACTCTACTATTGGTCTACAGTGGTCGTAAATGTGTACAATAACTTGTTCATTTCAATTGGCAGTTCTCCCAACAAACGGCCAGCTCAATCTTACCCTGAGGCTCCAGCTCATGAGTCAGCACTCCTAGTATCCGCACCGGGCAACTGCAATCCCCTTAGAAATTTGTTGGAGAAATCTTCTGCAACCAGGCAGTTGCTTAAGATTGGACTGCAAAGGGAACTGCGACGAAGCGAGCAGAGCGAACTCTGTGACATAATTCTTGACCACCTCGTTAAGGATAGGAGCGATCAGAAACCAAAACTTGCATACGCTGTTTTTATTCAATGGGCAAAGTATGTCCACGATTTGTTCACAAAGGAACCCGAGGCTATTTGGTTTAGCGTCACGCCTCCCTTGAAACGAGAGTTGACCCAACTTTCTCCAGGAGCAAAAGCACCTCCATCCGCCTCTGCGCGGCCTCACGGGAAGTTATATGACAGGTATAACAAAATAATATCGATTTGAACATTTATATTTCTTTATTCTTTCATATACTTAATGTTGATGTAATTAACTATACCTGTTTGTTCGTACTTATGTATTTTACATTAGTTGCACCGCCTAACCTAATTTTTTCATATTATTGTCTTTATTTGAATGCTTCAATTCAATTACTTTATTCCTTAATTTCATGTTCGAATAAAGATACGGCAAAAGGCAGGCTATTTGGCGGGAGAGCAGAGGGTTAGTAAACAAGAGCATTAAGTTCTCATCCATCGCTTCAGCAAAGACATCTGACGATTCAGAGGAAATTGGTACAGAGCGACGTGGCCGTAAAAGGAAACAATCACAGCGGCCATTACTGGACGAAGAACTTGATCGGGACCATAATTTAGAAGGTAGACATTAACAGTTCATGTAAAACTTTGTACCTATGTGTACATAAATTTAATGACAACAGTTGACTGATGTCAAAATAAAATCATTTTACATTTTCACCTATCAAGCTTCCGAAAATACTAAAAAAAACCGATGTCTCATTTATTAAAACTATTTTTAATTTAACAAAAATAATAAAAGGAGGGAGTTTGATCACTCAAATAATGACGTCGTAGTTCTGTAATTCAATACAAACTTCATTCTGAAGGATCCGATCAAATCGTTTTGACATTTCAAAAAAAGTTGCTGATTTGACCAAGAGGCAACATCCCTATTATAAAGTAGCACCAACAACAAAGCTTGTGTTAAAATGCTTAACGACGGTACTCTGACTCAACCTCGTATATAAACTTCGACGAAATTGGAATAACCTCTTTAGTCTTTAGGTTCGCGGATGGTTTGCGGTCTAGAGTGGTTATTCCAATTTCGTCAAGAGTTCATGTTTTTGTTATGTAACTGGAATATAAGGGAAAAGCCATCTTTTAGTGACTGACTGACTTTGGATGATTTTCTTTGACAGATTTTTAACAATAACAGTTTTAAATGATTCGTTGCGTTGATTAATTGCATTAGACATAATGAAAACGGGATATTGACCGCGATTACCTTATAGGTTACATTAGTGTATCCTCGTTTTGTCAGTTTTCCCGTGATCGTGATGCATGCAACTGCATCGAAATATCGGCAGCTCCTATAAGGTAATCGCGGTCAACCGTTTTCATTATGTCTAATAGATTTTTAACAAGTTAGGTGTGACCACGCTTGTAAATATAATTGTTTAAATATGCCAATATTTTAAAATTATGAGCTAAACAAAGAAAAAGAACCGGCCAAGTAAGAGTCCAACTCGCACACCGAGGGTTCCGTACAAATATTTTACCCGCTTCAAGGGACTGCAGGCTTGAGTATTTAGTATTAATTTCAGCATGCTACCTCCACGCATTCTAGATAAAAAGAGTCTTGACAGACAGACAACAAAGTGATCTTATAAGGGTTCCGTTTTTCCTTTTGAGGTGTGAAACCTTTAAAAAAACATATTTCTAGAATTCAATAGGTACCTATTGGATTTTCTATTGTACTTAATAGAATGACTAGGTCTTATACCTCAATGTTTTCCACAGAGGAGCTGCAAATAAACGGCGATATTATCACAATAGCCAAGTACCAGGGATTAGAAACTTCATCTATACTAGAAACAGCTTGGAGAACAACATGGTCACTTCGAAAACGGTATTTGATGACCGTTTCAGCCGCACAGTACCTAGAAAAATTTCCCTTGCTGTGTTTGACGAGCGTCGGTCCACACCTGGTAAGTGATTTGTGCATTTGTGATTCATATTGGGTGCTTTCAATGAATCCATTTCAACACACTTACTCTTAAAGTGTAATTCTATGGATCTTGCTAACTATCTAAACAAAAGACGTACCTAACTTTGTTTTGTCACTGTTTCTCCTTGAATTTTCACACCACCTCATAAAACACCATTGAAACCAGCATACACTACCTATTGAAACGGTTGTTACCGTAAAATACAAAACCATAAAATATATTACTGTATCTTGAATATTTCATTAAAAGTTTAAAATGGTTTCATAAGTTACATTAGGACCTGACAGAATGATGTTTTTGTATTTCGGTAGGGCTACAGATGATATAATGGCACCTTTTATAAAAATACTGGTGATACATCATCTTCAAGTACCGATTTTTCTTCTGATCGTGATTAAACAAATTAAAAATAAGTACCTACTGGTTTTTTACTTTCGGTATTTTATTATTCGATATGATTTGACATAAGTAAAGGAGCAAATAAGAGTTGCCCGTCACTAGTATATTCAGATACAATTTCGATATGGCGATTTATTTACATAATTAGCAATTTCTACACATACAATGGCAATTTTTATTGTAATTTCTGTAATAATCTTACTTAACTAACGTAATTAAGAGTTCGACAATGAATATGCTGAAAATCTGATCAACCATTCCCTAGGCCCTAGATAATAAGTATATGACCTTCAACAAGAAAATTTACCTTATGGCGCTTTCTAGTTACTGAGGTATCCCCATCTCCTTATTTGGTATAAAAAATAATGATCATAAAATCACTTCGTCTAAAATTCTAAACTCACTTGCTGTTATAATTTGAATTTTGAATTCTGATATTGTGGTGAGAATAGCAAAGAAAAATAAACACAGGACATAAATGGTCATGGGTTTTTAAATTTTACCAAAACTGACTTGTGTATTTTTACTTCACAGATAAACATAGACTTTACAAATCTTAATTCAAGTATTATCCCCTCAGCGCTGTATACTGGGTTAAGACAAAACGCGCAATTGATCGAAAACAGAGCTTCCTCAAAGCTGCACACACTATCGAAGCCCTTACGGGCTCAACAACAAAGGATTCATGACCTCCCAAAAGGTAAGGGAAGAATGTTTTTGTGTATTTTGTTGATTTGCAACTCAGCCCCTTCTCGGTGGAAAAGGCGTCTAAGCAGTTATTATATTATTTATAACTTCGACAGTATTTGGCGGATATTCGCTTGATTTTAACATTAAATTCTATTTTTCAGATAATGAGCTACAAAAGCTAACTGCAGTACTTCTTTTACTGCCATTTGCAATCGTTGGAGGGAAGACTGGTGTTCGAACTAAAGCTTCGCGGATCGACGCAGCCATCCGCTTCATTTTCGTTGCCAAAACTCGCAGCGAGGGAGAGGCTTATTTACGGGAACTCAGAAAGGAAGCTTCAAACAAATCAGAATCTTCAGGTGTCGGAGTTCAGCCTCTAGTTATTGCTATAGGTGAGGACTTGGCGAACATTGATAGCGCATTCGTTGTTATAGATGACGTATGGTTATGCTGTCTTAATATTCTGGAAGCTGTAGATCTATGTTTTAAAACTTTCTACGTTTTTAACCTTAGATACCCAATAGAATGTGAGCACATTTGGCAGGTGCTACAGTTCACTTGCTATGGCATAAGAGACTCAAAGCATGACAAATATATTATTGATGTCAATCGCTTCCTAAATGAAAGTAAATATCCTGGCTTACAAGAGACTGGAAACGCTTCTTCACAAGAGACGGCAAACTCTACCTCTCAAGAGACTAGCGATATCCCCTCCTCTCTAGAAACCGGGGAATCTTCCTCTCTAGAAACTGCAGACTTTCCCTCTGACTGAACTTAACATAATTAAATCTAACAGTTACACTAATAATTAAATTCAAGATGCTCACTTGCTATTACTGTAAAAAATGTTTCCGTGGTCTGTGTTTGCTGTTTTCCCATATTACAGTGGGTTGTCCGAAGTACAGTGATGTCGAAGGGTGGGGAGGTTTTAGGTGTGGAATGTGTTCACGCTGGTTTTCTGAGGTATACACATGGAGGCGTCATGTCCAGCACCACCACGCTCCACCCTCTGCTCTTGTGTCTCCATGTAAATTAGTCACTTCCTGTGAAAATACTCCTGTTAAAAGCTTAAATTTTCCTGGCCCCAGCAGTGGTATAATGCCTACAGGTAACATATTTGGAACCCCTGAGAAAACGGCTTTTAGTGACACCTCTTCTCAACAAGTTATTCAACCAACAAAATCGCAAAAAGCGTCAACATTTTTGCAGCAACAATTAGGATTATTGATCAGCTCTTTTCACACTAACACCGGTTTGTCCTTTAAAACTGTCCAGAGTTTTGTGGACGCTTTTCGCTGTTTCAACAGAGACCTCGCGGATGTAGCTTTAGAATTAATGCGCAATGACCTTGCCACGTCAACGGGCGATGTGGTATGTGAACATGTTTCCTCATATATAGAACAGTTGCGTCAAACATTAAATGAAGTTATAGAGCCACTTCAATCGATATACAAGCGAGAAAAATACTTCACCAGCTTGGGTTCTTATATTCCTCCTCAAGACATTTTTCTAGGGGTTCGAAATGAAGTAGTAGGACGTCAACTCCCACCTCGCAGTATTCCGGTTGTTGGTCAGTTCATCCCAATACACAGAGTTCTTCAGCGGTTGCTCTCGATTCCAGGGTTGATGTCAGAAATGGATGTTTATGTTCAACGCTGCCATAAGTCACCCTGTATACAGCACTTTACACAGTCTCCTGTCTGGAAGGAGACAGAGTCTAAACATTCCGTAGGCGCAGACATTAAAGTGTACCCTTATCACATATATTTCGATGATTTCGAGACCGGAAATGCTTTAGGATCTCATGCTGGTATTCATAAACTTGGCGGGATGTATATATCTCTTCCTTCACTCCCTCCTCGCCTGGCTTCTCAGTTGAAATATATACTGTTGTTGTACCTTTTTCATTCAGATGATCGCACAGAGTTTGGTAACGCAATTTTTAAAACTGTAATTGATGAAATTAATTTTCTTGCCGTAGAAGGTGTCCACATCAAAGTTGAGGGCTTCGAGGGAAATGTGAGGTTTGTTCTTGGTCTCATCATAGGAGACAATCTAGGTCTTCACACTATTTTAGGCTTCAGTCAGAGTTTCAGAGCTAACTACTCTTGTAGAATATGTAAAGCCTCAAAGGAATTAACTGTATCACAATGCGTTGAAGACCCCAATTTGTTAAGGGACAAAGAGACATATTTAGAAGATGTCAATCGAGATAACGTCACAGAAACTGGTGTCAGGGAGCGTTCAATTTGGTTAGATGTAAAATACTTTGATCTTTTCTCACATGTTGCTGTTGATTATATGCATGACTTGTTGGAAGGGGTCTGTAGGTACACTATGAAAGTCGTTATCGAAAACCTTATTGAAAAGAACCACCTCACATTAGATTATCTGAATTCACGAATAATAGAGTTTGATTATGGTCCTGATTCTAATAACAAACCACCCACCCTAAAAAAGTTAGGTGCCAACTCTGTTCAAATCAAAATGTCGGCAAGTGAATGCCACAGACTTGTAAGATATTTCAGCTTGATGATTGGGCACCTGGTAGATGAAGTAGATAATAGAAAGATAGGTCGTCATGGGAAAGTCCTCTCTTCAGCAAATTACGAATACTATGAGTTGTATCTCTTACTACGCAAAATAATGGATATTGTCCTCACTGAACAAGTTTATCCTCAGTTGGCTGAAGTGCTTGCCATTTATATTAAAGATTTCAATCAACGTTTTATTAAATTATCCAAATCTACGCTTAAACCAAAATTTCATCATTTGATTCATTATCCGCGTATGATGTTGAGGCTAGGACCTATTGGCCACATTTCTGGCATGCGCTACGAGTCAAAACATAGAGCTGGCAAAGCTGCTGTCAATGCCGGAGCCGGGAGAGTAAATGTATGTAAAAGCGCAGCAAAAAAACTTCAGCTTCAATTGAACCATTTGTTACTAACAAATTTGACTGCTGCTGTCAATTTACCTGGTTCCTTAACTGCTCTCCCAATAGAAGAAACGATAGCTGTTATAGATGTGTTCTCATTACCTACGAATACATCAATTTATTCGACACCCCACGTTACTGTTGCTGATTATAATGTTACTTATCGTATTAGTGATGTTTTGCTCCTTGAGTTGGTGTCAGAGGATATGTTTGCCCCCTTGTTAATGTCAGTTACTAACATTTATTATGAAAGCGGACTGGGTAAGTCTTACGCTAAAGGCCACCTCTTCGAAACACTGTACTTCGACGGTCACTTTCATGCTTATAAAGCGATAAAAACCCATGAGGTGAAATACATTGCTTTGGATCAGATGCAATTTCCCTTCCCCAATACAATAACGCCTTCTTTGATCGATGATGCTTTTTTCGTAACCATTCGTAATGCCATAGACTAACTAGTTAGGTGCTCTTATATTGTCTTGTTTAAGTAGCCCTCCTCCTGGGTGGGGATGCTGTTCCAAGTCCCAATGTCCAAGATGCCGATTTATCTAACCACATACTTCCGACATACGTCGCGTAGATAAATAGAAATTACTGTATCTAATCATTAAAAGTAAACTGTTTTGCTGTTAGTTATGGTAATTATTACTTTTATATAAGATACCTGGGAATGGCTGTGCTGATATCCTGGTATTTGCTGCTGATATTTCTAATCTGAAAGACATTTAACTGTATGATTTGGTCACTGTCCATTACAGGCAATGTAGTTAAGTCCACTTCGTTTTCTACAAAAACCTGGGTTTCGTACATACCGAACTAACTGGACCGATTAAGTTGAAATTTATACAAATACGTAAATAAATTATTAAATAATAATTTAAAAATTTGCAAATTGTACCGTGTGTGATGTGATATATATCTCAAATTAAAGGGTTTAATGTGAGGGTATCAAATATATTGTTTTACAATATTGAAATAAGGCTTAACCCTTTACCAGGCCCCGAAGAACTAGCGTGTCTTTATACGTACTTCATATAATGAGACGTTTCTTTAAACCAGAAATAAAAATGTGGGTTACGATTATTCCATCGCTTGTCTAAGTAATTAACTGTCATACTCGATTTTGTCTTATTATATTCTTGATCAGGCGAAGGGATATATTCCTCCCACATCTTAAATATCGGTTATCATAGTCAAAATTTAACTCCATGTCTACTACGAAACATTATATCAATCACTGAAAACGTTATTTTGTGATCTTCATTTACGGCACGCTTCAAAATCCAATAATATATCTTTGGCAGCCGTTTAAATCCACTTGACTAGTGATGTTAGTGGTTTGTTTACAAATCCGAAAACTTTACTAAATTTAAGAAAAACAAGCAGATATATCGAATAATTTTTTGGTATTTTCAAGATTTTAATGATTGCGAGGTAATATAATCATATATATTTTGCTAAATACTCCTGCGTCCTTGTGATATGACCAGAATTAGGATGTGGGATGACTCTATCCCATTGCCTGGCTAGAATTTGCCTGTGTGGGAACTATTCTTCCCATGGCCCGATTAGATGTTGGGTCTCTTTGGTTTTTGTTACACAGTCTCACACCTAGACAGGCAATGGGATAAATACTTACCTCATTATCTTTTGGATAAAAACAACACAATTATTCAATTTTATGATACTATCTACAAGTAGAAATTCTTCAGGGAAAGTCGTTAAAAGGAGATTTTATAGTACCTAGTACCATGTACCTAGACATGAATTCGCTCTAGGTTAAACATGGGAAGAATAGCTCCCTCACAGTTAAACTCTAATAAGGCCATGGGATAATGTCAACCCACATCCTAATTCTGGTCATACACAACAATGCATGAATGTTTAGCAATGTTTACGATTACATTACCTTTCAACACTCAAAATCTAGAAAATATCAAAAAATTGTTCGACCTATGTACTTCTGTTTCATAGAAATTAAGAAAAGTGTTCGAATTTCTCCGTAGTTTACTGAAATTAGAGTTCAAGTGAATTTAAACGGCTGCCAAAGATATATTACGCGATTTAGAAGCGTGTTGTGAATGAAGATCATAAAATACTATTTTCAGGGATAGACAAAATATTTTGTACGAGGTTTGGAGTTAAAACCTGACTACGGTAACCGGTTCGCCTGGTAAAGGGTTAAAGTTATCAAAGAAAGAAAGAAAGAATTGACCATTCCCCTCCACCTCTATCTCAGAAACTACTGAGCGTAAAATTAAGAAAAAAAAAATTGTTTAAGTGTCTACTTATAGATTAAAATCTCTCTTAATCCATAACTTTTCTTATTTTATTTTTGAAAGTAGTTTCGGAGGTAAGGGGGGGAATTTTGTCTATTTTCTTTAATAATTTTGAAACCACTTAATTTTAAATTTGAAATTGGCATTCTCATTTTTTATTATTTTCTAATTCGACCCCCAAAAGTTAGCCCTGTACACAATATAGTCCGCGTTTGCTTCACAGAAATACATTATATGTGTACCAAATTTCAATTAAATCTGTTCAGTAGGTTTCGGAGCAGGGATGATAAAACTAAGATAACTGCCGATATGTACACAATATCTCGTTCCTATCAAATAATAAGCCTGCTGTAGCTAGTTTCACTATAGAGGTCTCTGTACCATTAATTTCGTATGGCACTTAGACCTCTGCTTATAGCGCCATCTATCTCAGAAAAAACTAACATAGATGGCGCTATTTTGTTAAGCAGAGGTCAAAGTCACATACGAAATATATAGTGAGAGTGAAACTAGCTACAGCAGGCTTATTATTTGAAAGGAACGAAATTTTGTATAGATATTGACAGTCCTCTTGGTTTTATCGTCCTTGATTTAAGGAAAGAAATGTCACAAATACCTAAATAATAAATGTGTTAATTGACACTGATTAACAGTGACAATAATATTACGAGTATACATGTGTATTAACGGTATTTAATGTCAGATTGTACTATATTCCAAATTTACCTTTTACTGTCATTGTCTCGTTGTATAGTCTGTCTTAACCCGGTGTACAGCGCTGAAGGGCTATAGTTGAATTAAGATTTGTGAAGTCAATGTTTGTCTAACTGTAATTGATGAAATGAATTTTCTTACCCTGGAAGGTGTTCACATCAAAGTTGAGGACTTTGTTTCTGAGCCCGTCCGTAAAGACTTCGATACTGTTTACAGCTATGAGGAAGCTCTATTTTCAATCAAATCTGAGTTATGTCTTAACCCGGTGTACAGCGCTGAAGGGCTAATAGTTGAATTAAGATTCGTAAAGTCAATGTTTGTCTAACTGTAATTGATGAAATTAATTTTCTTACCCTAGAAGGTGTCCACATCAAAGTTGAGGGCTTTGTTTCTGAGCCCGTCCGTAAAGACTTCGATAGTGTTTGCAGCTATGAGGAAGCTCTATTTTCAATCAAATCTGAGTTTTGTCTTAACCCGGTGTACAGCGCTGAAGGGCTAATAGTTGAATTAAGATTTGTGAAGTCAATGTTTGTCTAACAGTAATTGATGAAATTAATTTTCTTACCCTAGAAGGTGTCCACATCAAAGTTTAGGGCCTTGAGGGAAATGTGAGGTTTGTTCTTGGTCGCATCTTAGGAGACAATCTAGGTCTGTACACTATGACAATCTTATCGAAAACCTTATTGAAAAGAACGAATAATAGAGTTTGATTATGATCCTGATTCTAATAACAAACCACCCACCCTAAAAAAGTTAGGTGCCAACTCTGTTCAAATCAAAATGTCGGCAAGTGAATGCCACAGACTTGTAAGATATTTCAGCTTGATGATTGGGCACCTGGTAGATGAAGTAGATAATAGAAGGATAGGTCGTCTTAGGAAAGTCCTCTCTTCAGCAAATTACGAATACTATGAGTTGTATCTCTTTCTACGCAAAACAAGGGATATTGTCCTCACTGAACAAGTTTATCCTCAGTTGGCTGAAGTGCTTGCCATTTATATTAAAGATTTAAGTTTAAGTAGCCCTCCTGGGGATTTTGATCCAAGTGTCAAAATGTCCAAGTACAATGTCCAAAAAGATGCCAATTTATCTAACGACATACGTCGATGAATAGAAATTACTGTATCATTAAAAGTAACTGTTTTGCTGTTATTTACAGTAATTATTACTTTTAGATACTTGGGAATGACTGTGCTAATATCCTGGTATTTGCTGGTGATTTGGCCTGCGGTCCTATAAGAGGTATCAATTGTTTGATTTGGTCATTGTCCAATAAAGGCAATGTAGTTAAAGTCCACTTCGTTTTCTAGAAAAAGCAGGGTTCCGTAAATACCGAACCAACTGGACCGATTAAGTTGAAATTAATTTATACAAATACGTAAATAAATGAATTTTGAATTTGCGTTCACTTTTGGAGGCCAAATTAGAAAATAAAATAAAATTGCAAATTGTACCGTGTGAAGTAAACTAAAGGGTTTGGATGTGAGAGTTCCAAATATATTTTTTTACAATTTTGAAATAGGCCTTTAACGTTATCAAAGAAAATAGACCATTCCCCTCTAAAAAATACAAAAAACAGTTTTTTTTTAATGTTTTCTACTTCGACCCCCCAAAAGTTACCCTGTACACGAAATTAAATTATTTAAGAAAGAAAAAAAATATATTTTATTTTACGTTACACGTCATGTATTTCTGTGACACGTTTGGGTCACAGAAATACATGTGTACCAAATTCCAACTTAATCTGTTCAGTAGGTTCAGGGCAAGGACGATAAAACTAAGAGGACTGCCAATATCTATACAATATCGCGTTTCTTTCCAATAATAAGTCTGCTGTAGCTAGTTTCACTATAGAGAGGTCACGGTACCATTTTTTCGTATTAGCGTCATCTACGAACTTAACGAAAAAACTAACATTGATGGCGCTTTCGTGTCAAGCAGAGCAGAGGTCAGTTACATACGAAATCTGTAGTGAGAACTCTATAGTGAAACTAGCTACAACAGGCTTATTATTTTGCAGGAACGCGACATTGCATAGACATTGGCAGTCGTCTTGGTTTTATCGTCCTTGATTTAAGGAAAGAAATGTCACAAGTACTGATAATTGACACTGATTAACGGTTATAATAATATTACGAGTGTACATGTGTATTATGGGTATTTAGTGTCAGAATGTATATTCAAAATTTCTCATTTACTGTCATTGTCTCGTTGTATAGTCAACCAAGTTAGTGCTACCACTTTTGAACCTTAACGGCGAACCAATAGATTTGAAAAGTGCTTAAGTACTTTTTTGGTTGACTCCTCAATGACAAAACCCCCTGCTCAATAGTTAACTGGACGAGATTCCTTAAAGGAATAAATTCACCTTTGTACATGTTTAATTTACTTTTTTTTGTACTTAACTAAGGACGATAAAACTAAGAGGACTGCTAATATCGCGTTTCTTTGAAAATCATTGGCTTATTAGCAGGCTTTGCTGTAGCTATAATTAATTTAGGTATTTTAGTACTAAAAAGAAGATGACAATCTTGACAGGTCTTTTTCTTAAAAGGCTATTTAAAAAAATAAGTAACGGCATGTAACAATTAAATAGCAATGGTACTTTTAACATGAAACTACCGTGAGATCCAATCATAGTGAAATAAAAACGGTCCTTCACGTATATAAGTCTAGTTTAGCCCGACATGTTTTGGACTAATTCGTAGTCCTTCCTCTGGGAGCGCACGACCCAGCCAGCGGCAGCTAGACGCACACTACGCGTCGCGGCTTGCTCGCGCGACTACTAAGTGCAGCTAATAGCGGCACACATAGGGCTAAACTCGACTTTTAGACGCGAGTGATCCGTTTTTATTTCACTGTAAATACCAAGTGTATTTAATTATTTATATTGTTATGGTTTTATACGTAACGGTTACTTAATTTTAAAAAAGCGTTTTTAATAAATATGCATTTCAAGATTAAGTATGTGTTAAGCAGAGGTCGAAGTGTCATACTAAATTAATGGTACCGTGGCCTCTATACAGGGTGGCACATTCGTATCGGTCAGTATGGGCAAATCTGTAACTATAAGACATACAAAGATCTGTTCTTAGGAACCATGTCATCGATTTTAGTGACAAGAAAAACTGCATACATATATTTAAAAAAAAACTTGTACTCTGTTCGGGAATCGAACCCTGTCATATTGAAAAATAAAACTTTACGTTATTTATGTTCCGATATTGATTGTGTTGAAAATTAACTGTCTTAAAATAAATGACTGTCCTTTATTTTCTATTAAATAAGCCTTATTGTCCATTACTGGAGCCAACACGTTATCTAAAATGAATAAAATGCATTGTAGCCATAGAGTCAATTTTAATACAAATTCACCACCTAAAGATGCAAAACGCAATACTAAAATCATTAGGTATAGATGAAATTTTAAACTGGGAGCTTATCTTGTGTACAATTTTTCTTTTTTTAAGGCTACCGCTAATAACAATTAATAGCAAGTAACAAAAAATGCATACAAATAGCTACCTTGTCTAAATCAAAAGGTTGAAATTGCAATGTCATAGCACATTCGATAATGACACTCGGACATTGAAAGCCGATACAACGCCGACGACTTACCTGAGTACGGCTTTCAATTTCCGAGTCATTATGCTATTGAAATTTCAACCTTGTGACTTGCAATTCATTGTTATTAGCGGTAGCCTTAAAAAAGAGAACAATGTTATTATTCACAAGATGAGCTCTTAAGTGGTAAACGGCCAGCTTATAAAATTTCTATCTAAACGAGTTGAATGTTGCATTGAAGAAAAAAAATGGTCGTAATTTTGAACATCTACTTTAAATTAAAGGATATCATTTAAAGTAGATGTTCAAAATTACGACCATTTTTTTCTACCTACTAGAAAAAAAAATAGTACCTGACTGCCGCTTTCAATTTCAAACAATAATATATCTCGAAAGCGTTGCCATTACAATTTGAATCTTCATCTTTGGGTGGTAAAGTTGCTATTCATTATGAAATCTTTTGTTATATTATGCGTTTCATTTTGCACTGCTAATTAGCTGTTGGACTTCACAATAGATAACAATACCATTCATTGGTAGGTAAGCTATTAAGAGGATTCAGACATTTTATAAAAAATCCTGCTATACCCAATTGTTTGAAAAAAACTTTGGTACTTGCGACAAGATTTGGCGAGAAAACCCGATAGCGGTGTATGATCTCATGTGTTTATCTTTCTTTTTAATCTCATTTCCATAAAATAACAGATAGGTGCACAGTAATTGTAAGGTGGTGGTATTTTATACTCTTAAAATCCTTAATTGTTAATTCGAAATTGTCAACCATTGTTGTGTAAATTTAATGTATTTGATTTTGATAAATAAATTGTCAGTTTCTTAAAATTAATGTTATTAATTATTTACAAATCATCATCGTTTTCACGATCCCTATAAAATATAGAAAAATAAGTTATTGTAACAGATTTCTTGTATTCTTTTAGTTTGTTTTAGCGTTTATCTTGTATAACTCAATTGCAGCTTTCTTTCGCAGGTGTTCAAGTATATCTGACTTTTCTACCTTTTTGTGCTATACAGCTGGTGAACCTGAGACATTCGGGTCAGTACGGCTACTTATTTATGCCATTTTCTTGTGTTGCGCGCATGAAAAGGGGCATAACTATAGCCATATTGATGCAGCCGAGAAAACTGTTTTGCAAAACGGATACCTCAACCGCGTTACTCGGCTCCGCCAGTTGCGTAGGGACGTAGGGGGACGGCTATCTCAGCCGTCTCCCTAGCTCCCTACGCAGCTGGCGGAGCCGCTTGACGCGGTCTGCAGTACCCGTACAAAACGGCTGCCTCAACCGGGTCACACGGCTCCACCAGCTGTATAGGGACATGGGAAGACGGCTGGGATAGCCGTGTTGACATGGCCGAGGCAACCGTTTTACACGGCCACTTCGGACCGCGTCACACGGCTCCGCCAGCTGCGTAGGGACGTAGGGAGACGGCTGCGATAGCCGTGTTGACGTGGCTGAGGCAACCGTTTTACACGGCCACTTCGGACCGCGTCACACGGCTCCGCCAGCTGCGTAGGGACGTAGGGAGACGGCTGCGATAGCCGTGTTGACGTGGCTGAGGCAACCGTTTTACACGGCCACTTCGGACCGCGTCACACGGCTCCGCCAGCTGCGTAGGGACGTAGGGAGACGGCTGCGATAGCCGTGTTGACGTGGCTGAGGCAACCGTTTTACACGGCCACTTCGGACCGCGTCACACGGCTCCGCCAGCTGCGTAGGGACGTAGGGAGACGGCTGCGATAGCCGTGTTGACGTGGCTGAGGCAACCGTTTTACACGGCCACTTCGGACCGCGTCACACGGCTCCGCCAGCTGCGTTGAGACTTAGGGAGACGGCTGTGATAGCCGTGTTGACATGGCTGAGGCAACCGTTTTACACGGCCACTTCGGACCGCGTCACACGGCTCCGCCAGCTGCGTTGAGACGTAGGGAGACGGCTGCGATAGCCGTGTTGACGTGGCTGAGGCAACCGTTTTACACGGCCACTTCGGACCGCGTCACACGGCTCCGCCAGCTGCGTTGAGACGTAGGGAGACGGCTGTGATAGCCGTGTTGACATGGCTGAGGCAACCGTTTTACACGGCCACTTCGGACCGCGTCACACGGCTCCGCCAGCTGCGTTGAGACGTAGGGAGACGGCTGTGATAGCCGTGTTGACATGGCTGAGGCAACCGTTTTACACGGCCACTTCGGACCGCGTCACACGGCTCCGCTAGCTGCGTTGAGACATAGGGAGACGGCTGGGATAGCCGTGTTCACATGGCTGAGGCAACCGTTTTACACGGCCACTTTGGACCGTGTCACACGGCTCAACCAACCATGTTACAGCGTAGAAAGACGGCTGGAATAGCCGTGTTGACATGGCTCAGGCAGCCGTTCACACGACCACGTCAAACCGCGTCACACGGCTCAACCAACCGTGTCATTTGGTAGGAAAACGGCTGAACTAGCCGTGTCAATATGGATGAGGCAGCCGTTTCACACGGCTACTCCAGCCGTGTTGACCGTAACCGTGTTGAACTGTTCACATGGCTGTGCCTGGTCTAGCCGTGTCTGATTATTGGCCGTGTTGATAATTTGACACATCTAGCCGTGTCTGATTATAGCCGTGTTGATAATTTGACGCGGCTGCAACCGCAGTACCGTGTGCAACTCGAGCCGTGTCTGATTACAGCCGTGTTGATAAATTGACACGGCTGCAACCGCAGTACCGTGTGCAAATCTAGCCGTGTATGATCATAGCCGTGTTGACAAATTGATTAAATCTGCAGTACCGTGTGCAAATTTAACCGTGTGTCCTCCGTAGCCGTTTTAGCGACACACGGCAAAGGTAACCGTTTTGACGCGGCTGCAACCGCAGTACCGGGTTTATACGGCTACCGATAGCCGATAAATCGACCCTTTTTTTTCCCAGTGTGGGTACTAGACAACGGATAAACATACTTATATATGTAGATAAATACATACTTATATACATATTAAACATCCAAGACCCGAGAACAAACATTCGTATTCATCATACAAACATTTGCCCCGACCGGGATTCGAACCCGGGACCTCAAGCTTCATAGTCAGGGTCGCTAACCACTAGGCCATCCGGTCGTCAATGGAATGGAATGGAATGGAATGGATGGAATTAAAAAGATTTCACAAATTACCTAACAAGTAAAAGAAAAAAACTCAAAAGAAACTAAGTAAACTTGAAGCAAGATACTTCAAACTACGTTTTCCAAAGCGCGTGATTAACACAGATTGCTCAGCAAATCCCGGATGCTCGTAAAATAGTTACATAAAATAAAATTTAAGTTACGACCGTCTATGAGAGCGCCAGTTAAGGCTGCGTATCCACCAGTGCCCTAAGCACGACTTGTCGAATCCTGCGTCACGTAAAATCGAATAGTAAACTATAACGAGTTTGTATGACGTTTGGAACAGAGCCCGCCCGTGAGCGTATTTGGAACTAAAACTTAGTATGAGATTTCTCGATCTCGATACGATAACCGTAACGTAACGCAGGATTCGACAAGTCGTGCTTAGGGCACTGAACTGAGCGAGGCAGCGAAGCTACCAATAGAAATACTTCATTTTCCTGCCATCTCTCGCAGTGTTCTAGTGGTGATTTTCATATTGATGGATTTTTCCTTGTGCTTCGTTTAGCTACTTCACTCAGCTTCGATGGATGTGCAGCCTAAGACTGATTAGCACTTAGTTCATTAACTATTAAGTACCGTTTCTAAACGGCAATCCATTTAAATACTTGCCATCTATAACTACATAATTATAGATAATGCTGTTCTTTTCTTCCTCAATTACATAATTAAAGTACAGATATATTCCAACGTGAAGAAGACGCTAAAATTAATTAAATAATTCGACAGAAATCATTACGGGAAACGAATTCAATTAGCAGCATAAATAAGACGTATTATTTCAGACGCATTCTAAATTTCCATCAACGTATTATAATGACATGCATTAGAATAAAACATTTTATGGGCGAATTCTACGCTCCCGTCATAAAACAGAATTCCAGCGCAGTTAAATTACGACTTCATGTCAACCTGCAAGAGGTCTAAAATCAAGTACGCTCGAGTTCGAGGAGAGTGTAGTCTCGCGTAAAGGGTCCCATTTGCATATTGGCCCTTGTCTAAGCGGTATGTTAAATTCATAACGGTGTCCAACTTCGGTAAACATCGGCCAACTTCGGATGTGTTCGGCGGTGGTCGGATGTTGAATACCCATGCTCATGAGTACATATCGGTAATAAATAAAATAAATAAATAAAAAAAGGAACTACCTATGTGATGTGTACAAATCTGTTATCTCGTTGCTTTAAAGTAGCATTCAATTAAGAACAGATTTGTGATATGTTTTCTAAGTAACTCTTCATGATGATAAAATATTTATTTCATTTTATTTCCATACTTACATTTATTACAATGCGATAATGTAGCAAAAGATACACATTTACATTTACGTTAATTAGCGTGACATATTTTAAGCATTGCTATTCCTGTGAATTGCCTCAAAAAACAAAAGTCCAGATTCTCGGCAATAAGGTTGAGAGTGTGGAGATACTATCTATATTTATACCTATTATGTATTAATAGGTACTTACCGAAAATGTTGCTATCGTATCAAAATGGTCCTAACAAAACCCAAAAAGGTCTGTTCGTACAGTCAACTGCTACCTAAATGCTACGAGGTTACAGATAATAATGTACTCGTGACGTTAGTTTTTTTAACTTAGGTACTATCTGCATACTTACGTCTTATGGTGTGACTGTCACAAATGGAAATCATGTCTGAAGTTTACCTGCAACAAGAACAAGTATCGTTGAGAAGCGTGTTCCTTGTCCCTGAGAATAAGAATACTCTTAAACAATTAATCTTCTCATCTTCACTGTGCGACTAGTTGCCGACTTATGGAAGAGCGGCGGTGTTACAGTACAGGTCTTTTTTTCCTAAAAGGAGACACTGGCTGTGTTTTAATTGTGAATAGTACAACAAAGAACATGGTAGTGGCAGTTTTTTTTCTTATAGCAAATAAAAGAATGTGTATTATTAAGAGTTGAATTTTAACGTCAACGTGGACTCCACCTCTAGCTTTCCTTTCCTTGGACCTTTCGTCTTGGCTTGCTATGAAATGTGCAAACCATGGTTATTTTAAAACTAATTTCTAATTAATTGCGAAACTTAAGTGGCAGTGGGCGGGGCACATTGCTCGCAGCACTGATGGCCGATGGGGTTCTCGAATGGCGTCCACGGACCGGGAGAGGAGCTGTCGGTAGGCCTCCAACAAGATGGAGCGACGACCTAGTAAGGATTGCGGGACCGCGGTGGATGCGGAAAGCACAAGACCGGTCTGAGTGGAGAGCCTTGGGGGAGGCCTATGTCCAGCACTGGACGTCTTTCGGCTGACATGATGATGATGAATTTCTAATTTAATATCTATCAATCTATCGTGAACAAAATAAATTTCTGAATAAGTATACTACTTATAGTTATATTTGCTAATAATACCTACTCGTATTTAGCAAACTGCTGGTCAAGCTCGAGTGATGAAGATCCTTTGAGTCAAAGAGCTCATGTAATTAAGTCTCCTATAGAAATAAAACAGAGAAGATAATACTCATTTGTGCACAACTAATGAGTATTCTGGCAAAAAGCTTTGAAGATCCCAAGAAAGCTGAGCAGAAAGAAATGGACCCAACATTACAGTTTTTTGGGCTGTCGTGTACTTAACAGGCAGACTGTCGTTACCTAGCCGAAGTAAAATTTGTCAAATAAGGAAAAAACACATTACCCTCCTTTGCGTTTCGCAGTCGGGTAAAAAGTAAGGACGTAGAATACGTAACACAATGTTAAATAATAGACTTCAAATTGGGGACTTTTAGATATTTAATAACGATTTCAAGCTTAAAATTATTACACAATTTCAGTGAGACCATTTTCAACGTATTATTATCGAATCGATGAGGTCTCGCAAATACAATAAGTAAACTGTTTGATGACAATAATTATCAGTTTAGTATTAAAAAATAACATTCAAATTGAGTAACAATCAGAGGCCCGAGTACGAATATTCGAATCCTGCGAACGTAATCGAGAAATTTGTATGACGTTTGGAACAGCGCCCGTTCTGCATCTGGAACTAAATAGTATGAAGTTTCTCGATTTCAATTACAACGTTACGTTACGCAGGATTCGAATATTCGTACTCGGGCCTCAGCGAAGAATTAACGAACCTCCTTTTGAGACGATTCAAAATACGTATTGTTTAAATTTTTATTGTTGATACAAGCGTTTTTGCTGATTGTACTTGCAGTGTCATCCAATTAACATTCAAGTCAACCTGACTACTAGAAGTGGATCAAATTTAATTTGAAAACTAACAAAGGTACAAGCAAACAAGAGATCACAACTGCAAGTTAACGATAACTTGTACAAAAGCTCTCAAAACGGTGCTTTCAAACAACTTAATCTCAGCTGTTCAAATAACCTAACCAACTGTTACGTAGCTGCTGCTGCTGTGTGTGTGTTGCTGTTGAACTCATTATTTTAGTTTGTTTATGATTTTTTTGACGATCTCAACAAAAATTCTTATATTTTGACATGTAGTATTTATTTATAATGTAATTTTAATTTCCATTTTGGAGCCAAGCGGCATTGCCCGCGACGATGGCAAAAGGCCGGACGGTATGTCTCTGATTCCCTGGAGAATGGGTAGGGTTCTGGTTTGGGATGCGACCTGTGTCGATACAGTAGCACCCTCACATCTCCAGGGAACCACACAAGAAGCTGGTGCGGCGGCAGAAACGGCCGAAAATAGAAAAAATTCTAAGTACCAATCTCTCGGTCCGAATTATAATTTTGTTCCTGTCGGGTTTGAAACTTTGGGTCCATGGGGTCCCAGCGCTTACAAGCTTATTTCTGAGTTACAAAAGCGCTTAGTTGATGCAACTTGTGACCAAAGGGCTGGCAGTTTTCTCTCTCAAAGAATCAGCATCGCTATTCAGCGAGGCAACGCTGCCAGCCTTTTGGGCACTATGCCACGGGGGCCTTATTTAGATTTAATTTAGTTTTAAGTTGTAGTTTATTTAGTTTAAGCTTAGATTTAATGTCATTGTAAATTGCTTTTATTATGTAAATAAAGTAGGTAATTTTAATGTTGAGTAAATAAATAAATCTATCTAAATCAACTTAAAATTAAAAACCGAAAACCTGACTACAATTCTGGGAAACAATGCAACAACTGAGACGAATCCAATGGCACCTCATACGTTGAAATCTGTCAAACGGTTTAGGCTGTAAAGCGTGCCAAAGATTTAGACATACATACGCTCGAAAAACGTTTCTATCTCTATCCTAATCCCGAAAGGCGTGTAAACACGGCGCGGGGACGGAAGACATACGCAGCAGGCGCAGGCAGGTGGCAATTTGTCGGCTGCCGATAAAGTTCTGTCACGATGATTGGCTGTAAGGGGAAAGAATTGCCACTGCCTTCTGTGCTGGCACTGGCTGGCAGTTTGTCACTCATGATTGAAAAGCGTGTTCTGTTGGAAGATTTTTATATTTAGGACATTCTAAATGTATGTCTTTATTAAGAGCGTTTTATTCTTTAAGCACCTAACTCACTTGGTAAAGTGATAATACCGTTTCCTAAATATTTTTCACTTTCACAAGTCCCGAGCAAGTATAATCGAGTAGTAACGTTTAGTATGAAAGTAACTAAAATGTATGAACTTTCTCGATTTCGATACGATAACGTTACGTTACGTGGGATGCGAATATTCGTATTCGGGCCTCTGCGCTTCATTTTCGGCGTGCTGATGACATATCTACTTACCTCTATTTTATATGTAATACTATTGGAAAAAACCCTTTGTTGGGAACTGTACAAGCCACCTGCATCCGATAGCTCGAAAAAAAAAAACTTGAAGCTGTAAATTTCTCGGATGCTTGATAAAGACTATCACAAAAGAAATACCCACAATAAATGTCAACTAGCGGGGCGGCTATAAATTAGCCGCGTGGGCCTACCTGCGTCAGCGACCCTCGTCCCGACTAATAGCCGGGCCGGCACGCGGCCGTCGGGCCGCCGGACCGGCACACTGCGCAGCACAGGGATTACTAAATAATTGTCCTATTACATTGGGAAAAGAGAGTTTACTTAACGAATATTCATTTGGCTTTACCTACCAAAATTAATTTATTTACATATTCGGATAAACTAAGTTTTGCATGTTTAAATTAAGTCGGTCGAATA
Source organism: Clepsis dumicolana (assembly GCA_963691665.1). Lineage (NCBI taxonomy): Eukaryota > Metazoa > Arthropoda > Insecta > Lepidoptera > Tortricidae > Clepsis > Clepsis dumicolana. The sequence goes on along the minus strand of OY829518.1, from coordinate 15,294,735 downwards.
ACATCATAATTTACATTGGTGATACGTTGAGTTGAGCGGTAATGCGTTTCCTAAGTACCTAACTAGTAACTGAAAGTAAACACATAGAAGGTAAATCATGTAGCCATCTTTTCTCTGTGGCGATACGATGACTTTACTACTCTACTCGATTCTTGATGAAAACTGGTCGAGCTACTAAAATTGAAACACTCGACGAACAACTTTCCAATTGATTTGTTTCGTAAAACAATTCAATTCGCAGTTTTATCGGAGCAGTGAAACGCTAAACAAAGCACATAAAACTCTGAACACGGTCGTAAAAAGCAACTTTTACATATGGAAATGATGAAGGACTGGTAATTTTATGTTATCAACCAACACAATTGTTTTGAAAAGTTTTCTATTAACTAAAAAATTATATCTACACGATGATGTCTGCGTTTATAACTGTTACGCTTTATTTCATAGATAAATTATTTGAATAATGCCCTGTAGGACGTCGTAAGAGCGTATATTTTCAATTGCGTATGTAGAAGAATAGAGAAGTAAACGGATCACTTACGTATAAATATTAGTCAAATTTAGCCGGACATGTTTCGGACCAATTAGTAGTCCTTTTTTTTAAAATATACAACGAGGAAGGCAAGCGAGCAGGTGGGTCACCTGATGGTAAGTGATCACCACTGCCCATAGACACCCGCAACCCCGTAGGATTTGCTAATGCGTTGCCAACCTAGAGAGCTGAGATGAAATGCCTCTTGTACCCGTAATTGCACCGGCTAAGAATAAGACACTCCATACCGGAACACAACAGTGCAAGCACTGCTGCTTAGCGACAGGATTAGCGAGTAAGATGATCTCGCACAAAGTCCTACCACCCTAAAGTTGTGACAAAGCCTATCTCTGGACCTATGACAGTTTATCAAGTTGGCAACTTCACGGACTTGTTCTTTCGATAGGTATACTCAACAGTTTGCGTGAAGTTGTCAGCTTGCTAACTGTCATCGGCTTTGTCACAACTCTCCTTTAGACACCCGCAACTCCGGAGGGTTTGCAGATGCGTTGCCAACCTAGAGGGCTAAGATGAAATGCCTCTTGTGCCCGTAATTGCCCGATGTTTAAATCCGTCTACTTCTTAAGGTAGGCCGCACCAATTCTACGAAAAAAACAAACACAGTGCATAAACATAATTACTCATAATACTTTATGTAGAGTGAAACAATTGAAAAAAAAAACCGGCCAAGTGCGAGTCGGACTCGCGCATGAGGGTTCCATAGAAAGACTTTAACGCCTATCCCGTGTTTTAAAAAGTCCAGTGTTAGCAGAGCCCTGCTCTTAAGCAAAATGTACGCAGTGTGGGGTCAACTTATATTGGTCTGCGAAATCTACAGACAGATTTAAAAAAATAAGATTTTGAGACTTTTCGGATTGGTTGTGCTATAAGAGCTACCTTCATACCAAATTTCAAGTTTCTAGGACATCTGGAAGTAGCCTTTCGGTTTTTGGAAATCGGCAATTTGTATAGAAATAGATTTTTTAATGACTGTATCTTTTGATTGCGTTGACTTAGAAGGTTGATTTTTTCACGGCTTCAAGGGACCGCAGGCTTGAGTATTTGATATAAATTTCAGCATGCTACCTCCAACCGTTCCAGAGAAAAAGGGTCTTGACAGACATAAAGACAGACAGACAGACGGACAACAAAGTGATCCTATAAGGGTTCCGTTTCTTCCTTTTGAGGTACGGAACCCCAAAAAACAGAAAACGAGAAATAGGACAGAATCGAGGAAAATGTCTAGAAATCCAAAACAGAGGGTGTTACCAAAATAAGAAATAACACCAGCACGTCCGCTGTACTGTACACCGACATGTCTCAACACCACCAAGAAGAAACCGATGCATGTCTCAAACATCGCGACTCGAAAATAATCAGGCGTAAAAAGCGGCACGGCTGCCGGCCCGGGGGAAATCACGGCGGTATTACCGGCTACCGGTGCCGGCGCCGCGCGCAAGACGGATCGGAGGGCTTACATTAACCATGTGGCGGGATGCTGACGAGTGATTATATTAAGGGTTTAACGGACGTAAGCCGCTTAAATAGTTAACTGTTAAATAGTTAGTGTTTACTGGACGGGGTATTTTTGAAACACGCCTTTTTCCATGTGCTTACGTCTTTAGCTTTGGGTTGATTTGACTGTGTGTTGTGTGAGGAGTACAAGCAAAATTAATCTGTCTCTTACAGCGAAAAGAGAGTTTAAGCATTCACATTACAAAATACTCTACGCATAACTACTTTCTTACTACTAAGCCGTGATAGCCTAGTGGTTTGACCTATGGCCTGTCAAGCAGAGTGTCGTGGGTTCAAATCCCGGCTCGCACCTCTGAGTGTTTCGGAATTTATGTGCGAAATTACATTTGTAATTTATCATGAGCTTTTCGGTGAAGGAAAACATAGTGAGGAAACCTGCACACACCTGCGAAGCAATTCAATGATGTGTGTGAAGTTCCCAATCCGCACTGGGCCCGCGTGGGAACTATCGCCCAAGCCCTCTCATTCTGAGAGGAGGCCTGTGCCCAGCAGTTGGACGTAAAAAAGGCTGATGATGATGATAACTACTTTAAAGCATAGTGAAATAACCGAATAATTCGAGTTTAGCCCGACATGCTTCGGACTACAGAATACCGAATCGTCAGTATAGCAAAATGTCCACGACTTCGCTGGTCTATGTCAGCACTATGTCCATTGTGTAAATTAAATGCTACACAGACCAATTGCTATTTTGATGTTCTACGTCATGTATGTTATGTTAATTGGGCAAAATACTAATTGGACGCCTGACATTTTGCTTCTTGGTCAATTTGCGTCACTGGACATTTTGCTAACCGTGAACCGTTCATTCCACTATGATTGAGTCTCACTGTAGTTTCAATGTTAAATCTGCTATAGCATTCGGATATTGGGATTACCCAATGTCTATTAAGACACTGTAGTTACAATACAATACAAATATTCTTTATTGAAAACCACAAAACAGTAGAAGGAGATTACAGCAAAACAGGTATGGTAGACAATAGGCGATCTTATCGCTTAAAAGCGATCTCTTACAGACAACCAAAATACAGAAACCAAGATGAAGAGGCTAATTTAGGTGGCAGAAATGAACAGAAAGGAGAAACTTAAAATTAACAACAATTAAAATTAAATTAATAACTACAGAAATAAATAAACATATACATATACAATATATACACTACTTATACAAAACATGAGTGAAAATGTCAAAAAAGCCACAGGTGAAAAGGATTTCAAAGGAACAGAGACGAATAAGAATGGAGATGGACCAGGTAGTTGTGATTGAACTAAATGTATCTATAGTTATAACAGAGACGAATAAGAATGGAGATGGACCAGGTAGTTGTGATTGAACTAAATGTATCTATAGTTATAACAGAGACGAATAAGAATGGAGATGGACCAGGTAGTTGTGATTGAACTAAATGTATCTATAGTTATAACAGAGACGAATAAGAATGGAGATGGACCAGGTAGTTGTGATTGAACTAAATGTATCTATAGTTATAAGAGAGACGAATAAGAATGGAGATGGACCAGGTAGTTGTGATTGAACTAAATGTATCTATAGTTATAACAGAGACGAATAAGAATGGAGATGGACCAGGTAGTTGTGATTGAACTAAATGTATCTATAGTTATAAGAGAGACGAATAAGAATGGAGATGGACCAGGTAGTTGTGATTGAACTAAATGTATCTATAGTTGCTCAAATACAAATAGGATTCAGTCAAATCACATTTAGCGACTCAATGACGTACACAACCAAAACATCAGCCACGCGGCGAATTGGTTCTCAATGACCATTGGCCGTTACGGACGCCTGCTCGTCGCTGATTGGCCATTACGGTCCGCCGGCCCGCGTCGGCCAATCAGCAGCTCGTAATCCTATACGTAATAACTGGCACCGGAAAAAACTATAAGTATGGTCATAAAAAACTTGATACCTATTTAACGTGTTTTTTACTGTTCTCTTTATGTTGGTTTGAATGCACACATCGCATAAAATGATAGAGATATTAAAATACCTTTTAAGAAGTTAATAGTTTAGCGGGACGGGGCACTTTAAGTATGCTGCTATACTTTCTGATAGTTTTACTTGCTAGACGTAGAAATAGAATACAGCTTCGTAGGTCTTGACTGATAAGTGTTAGTCATTATTACAAATTATGACATTTATGACTATCAAACAGCAAGTAGGTATTAACAACTGAGTGTTTCTGACATTGTAACTTGTCTTAAGGTTAAGAATTAAAAAATAAATGACCAATCAGAACTTTACGGCCGGTTGTAAACGCTGGCGCGGCGTCATAAAGCGGTTTCTGGAATAGCTACCGGGAGTCCAGAGGTTCGTACATAGTTTTAATTTAATGTTCGCGGCGTCCGTGGATGTGCTAAGTTGTTTTTTATTAAGAATTTTAAAACGTTCTCGGACACTGCGGCTGCGGCCTTGCAATAATAAAACTGTCTGCTGTTGCTACAGCGCCGGAGTTAAAGATTCATTATACTCCAATATTTAAACAAATACGGAAAACGTTCAAAATGCGGTTGGGAGTTCTACAGCTCACAGAGCCAGTTCAATATACCTACACAACAAGCCTCTCAAGTCTCAACCAATAAATAAATAAAGAAAATCTGTGTATTACCATTAACATAACAATACAAGTATCCAACATTACCTTAACATTACAAATCAAAACAATTGAATGTCAACTTATTACAACCTAGCAATGTCGAGAAAACTCATATTGAATCTATTGTGTTCAAGCTCCTATTTCACCATCCTTACAACTGTCAGTTTTATATGACAATTCGAACTACATTTCTTTGACAAAATGGAGCGCGCTAAAACAAAAGCTCTGCAAGTCAGCAGTTGACACCGAACTGTCATTGAAAACTGACAATTGTAAAGTTGGTGAAATAGGGAGCAGGTGTTCACATTATATAAAAAAAAATAGACAACATCTGTTAACATGCAAAATTAACTAAAATAATTTCCTACGCTTCAATTAAGCGGCACAAGACATCAAACAAACCGAATCAAAATTCCACAACTCAACAAACAGTTTCTAATCGGCTCCGCAAACTTCCCCGCGTCAGCAAATACACTCATCGGTCGCTCTCTCGCTCTCATTCGCCGACAAGCGTGCGCCGACACTAATGACATTTGCTCATTCGCTCATCACTGCCCGCGTTGTGTATATAAGAACTAAATAGTGACAATATAGACGAAATGGTGCGTGTTAATACATTAAGTTCCCAATCCGCATTGTAGCCCAATCTATAGTGCAATCTGCCCAAGCCTTCTCTTAATGAGGAGAGGCCTGTGCGCCTATAAGTGGGACGAAAAAAAGGCTGATGATGATGATAGATTGTATAATTGTGCTGTACAGATTTTACTTGACGTAGAGATTGATTAATACACTTAGCTTTTACCATTTTGTTTAAAAGTTATAGAGACAACTTAGAGGTAATATTTTTCATAGCAACCAATGAAGATATAGTTAATATGCGATGAATGGTCCATAAAACAACATCCGTAAACATAAATTATTTTTACATCTATGATTTCATTTTGAACTCAAATACCCAGTGAAATAAAGATGACATTTTAGGAAATTACAACAATAAATTTCCAATACCAAATTTCCTGCGCAGCAAATACAGCAATCGATCACAACAGGCAGCCCTGTCGTCCAACACGATTGACGCGACCAACAATTGGATTTGTCACCAAACAAATCCGGCGACTGACGTTCGGCGTTGGAAACAAAACGCAACGGTCGCGGCACGTCCGCAGATCCGTTGGCCGCGCCGTCGATCAATCACCAGGGTTGTCAAACTTGTTTAATGCGACTGATTCTGCAGATGTGCCAAGAATAAATCAATGTGGAAGCTTAATTGGGTCTGAAAAGGCTGCATGTAATACAAAGGCTAGTCTTGTACACGCTATAAAATTGATAACACATCAGTTAACAAAGACCCTCATTTATCGACACTTAGTCTGGTCAATTTGGCGAATACGTTCCTGATAATGATAACAGTATTCAAAATAAATACATTAAAACATACATTAAATTTGTCGGATAAAGGTAGTAGCTGTCTTACACATGTGGTGAACAAATTCATTGCTTTTAGTTAATACTAACCTAATTTATTCTGCGTATCCAACGTAAAAAAAAATCCGAAATAAATATTCTGCCTCAATTGCAGAAAAATTGTAACAAACAATTTCGACCAAACATTATACTATTACGATTAGGACAAATAATTTTATACGAGACAAAGGGACATAATTAGTTACGGACGATTAGTGAAATGAATGAAACCGAAACCATCATTCATCGTGCCATATATTGAAAAAAAAAAAAAAAAAAAATGTAGATAGTTGTTTTATTTCCCCTGCCACCACGGGTCGCACCTAGGAACGTTTTGATGTTATTTAGTGTGTCTTTTCATTAGAGTAACTTTCATTCAACTAAAGATAGCGATAGGCGAATAGAATATTTTTTTAGGATTGACAAAATGTCACGCTTAACGCATTTTACTAGTTAGCGTTTGTAGAAATCACACCGCTCAGAGCATTTGCAATTTTACAAATACGTAGGCAGAGCAACCAACAACGTAGGTACAAAATTAGCGTTGGTAATACTGTGACTATTTACCAACTAAATATAGGAATTACTGCGTACTGAACACCGAGCATTCCTTTCGCAGGCTCGATTTATTACTCTGAGTAATGGTCCCGCGATGATGCGGCGACGCGTCGGATTTATATGATAGCAGCTGTCACTGCGCACGTTGATTTGTTAATGTGAATGTTACAATTAAGGCTTTGGATGGGGTGAACAAATCTTATAAGTAAATAAGGTAGATAAGAGATAATTTATTGAATCAGGCGTTACTTTGCGGAGGTCCATATTTATGAACTAAAAAACAATTACTTTGCTCACCCGCGACCACTAATGACAAATAGTTATATCTGTGCGGCAAATGTATGTTTGCATGCGGGTGAGCAAAGTAATTGTTTTTTAGTTCATAGATAAGAGATAACTCAGAAATAAAAAGTTTTTATTTTTGAACACGCAAGTGAGTTTACTTTGTATGTCAGTAACATCTGTAACGCGATAAACGATGAATACAAACAGTAACAATTCACTATATCAGGTTGAATTAACTGTTGTTCAACTGACAAAAGAAAGACACGGAAGAGGAATATTGTTAAATGTCAAATTTTTCCAGAATTTGTGAACAAGTTCAGCGGTGTGTAATGACAACCGATACAGTCCTCACGCAGCCGACCTACTTTTTGCAGCGCATGGATCACAGACATAACATAAAAATCTAATATGTGTAAGAGCAATACATTCCATAAGCCAATTGGAAAATAAATATGAATAATCGTGATCGTCGCCGTGAAGGCGCGGCGCGGCAGTCTCGGGCAAATTGGCGCGCGGTGCACGCCATCTGGTGATCATTGCAGGCGAGCTTATGCTTTTTAAGCGTTAAGACAATTGCCCAAATTTCATTAGATTGGGATAAAAACAGGTTGCATTTGGAAATGTATCTAATTTTTAATGACACTTTCAATTTAGATTTTTATTGACACTTACAATTTTGAATCCAAGAATAATTAATAATGATAGCATTATGAATTGCTTGTGACTCTATCTTTGAATAAATCCCACCTGTTGTTGCCATAAAACTCTTTATATTTATGTTGAAGTGTAATCAAAATTTAAATCAGTACTCGGTACACGTAGCCCCGTAACTTAATTGTAAAAAGCAGGCAAATTTAAACTTCCTTTTGAAGTCAAGTACAAAATTATGACATAAAATAAAACACAAGAAAATAAGCTAGTAACCCGCGACATTGAAACAGTAAAAAACGTACAACTAAGTAAAATAGTGCGACGCTCGGGCATACAAAAGAAACGCTCATAAAATGCGACAGGTGGCGCTGCGGCACCGGCACCGGGTTACGTTACAATGTAAATGTAACAAATTAAAACGTGCTAAGCTGTGCCCTAAGCACGACTTGTCGAATCCTGCGTTACGTTACGGTTATCGTATCGAGATCGAGAAATCTCATACTAAATTTTAGTTCCAAATACGCTCACGGGCGGGCGCTGTTCCAAACGGCATACAAACTCGTTATAGTTTACTATTCGAATTTTACGTGACGCAGGATTCGACAAGTCGTGCTTAGGGCACTGAGAAAGTTCCTTTGAATGGTAGGCGGGAGAGCAATGCCGTTATCGTAATATGAGTCTTGGACATTATTATAAACATCAGGATATGCCCTTTGGAACTTTTTGAAATAGTAATGGTGTTGCGAGCCCGCCGGCGGGGAGCGGCGCGCGCGCGGCACCCGTGCGTGCACGCGGCTCATATTGCTGGCACTAATTGACAACAAAAACAGAGTACCGAAGGGCCCGTCCATACGCTATAATATATGTCTATGGTCTTGAATGTTTACTATGTACCTTTATAAAAGAGTCGCCAGAAAACATATCTGTACATCACCACAGGATGCTAAAAATATCTAAGCATGCTCTCTTACGCCTTAAAAATACAGTCGCGCTCAAATATTTATGAGCACCTTGTTCGCTACGATGTATGTACGATATAAACTCAAATGTTTTTCACTTTCTAAAACTCTGCCACATAAAGAAACTACCTGTGTTCATTATTTAGTTTCAAACAGACAGATTGCAGCCTCACTCTGTGTCAGTTTGACTCGTGTATTACACCATTCGCTGACAGGCGGGCGTTTCCAACACGGCAAAACAGTTTGCATGCCAAGTTGGACGCTTGTCGGAAGTTTGAGTCAGTTCTAGGTATAGCTCGCATCCAGGTGACCTAGTGGCCGTAACTAGACCGCGACAGCGCCTGTAAAATAGCGAAGTGTTGCCAGTATAAGTGGCTGTCCAAAAAGTTCGAAATCTATAGATACCTACTGTTAATTTTTCAATACGATCGCTTCGTTTAAAAAGTTTATTTTTTCAAACATTTCATATGACAACCACACTCACCGGCACAAGTAATATATCTAATCATTGTGAAAACTGTTATTTAATCAATGAATGCATTTACATTAAACAGCAGGGTAAGGGTAATTGCGTACCTATTTTGACACTCGTCATCGGATTGAAATGACGGTTTTTGTACAACAACTGTGACAGCGAGCTGTTTCCGATACCAATTTTATTGTCAGCCCATACAAAAATAAGACAATAACAGGTAAAAACAGAGTGGGCGATTTTGTCAGAAAGGAGCATAATTTTCTTACTTTGAAATCGAAGGTTACCCCTACGCAATATATATACAACATCAAGTAATTTTGAGGGGTGTACGCTGATGTATGCTTTACTTTACGTACGGTCAAGTGCGAAAATATATATCGAATTAATCCACCACAACAACAATACCACAACCTTAATTCGCCGACATAAGAGCCATGGGACATATTTTTGAGTAAGCTGTATGCACCCATATTTTTACACGACTGCCCAAAGTAAAAGAGTGTATTGTTTTGCACTTTACTGTACTTATCGACCATTACCGCGACGTGATCGGAACGTCCCAAATCGTATTCAGCTCGTCGTCAACCGCCGCTTGCGTTTCAAAGAAACCAGCACCAAAGTCTATTCATCCTTACTTGTCTTATCATGCTAAACAAACACGGCTCCATTACAAAATCGCGACTTTGCGTCTTCATCACACTGTAAAACCCATTTGTAACCTTATAGAACCTTAATGTTGTTAAACACGATCACAGCATATAGTTAGTGCTGCAGTTCCCGTTAGCTGGGATTATGTTATCGCTTACACGGCTGCGAGCGCTGTGAGCTCAGCAATGCGGCGAACGTTGAGGAGCTTAAAGTATTTAGCAGTTAGTGTTAACCTGCATACGGCTGGGAGTGGCAACAATAACGACAGTCGTCTGTTCGCGCCACTCTGGCGCATCATTACACATACCAGAAGAGGTAGGCACTTTAACAACCTTTAACTTGTACCTACTATTTTGTCTCTATTTGCTTTTCAGGTAGGTACCGTTGGTATATACTTTTTGTCTTGTTTATCAATCTATACCCATAAAACAGTACCCTGACTGACTGACTGACTGACAGACAGACAACTCACAGCCTAAACTACTAGACCTAGAGACTTGAAATTTGGCAAACCTTGAATATCCTAGAGGTGCACTAAGAAGGGATTTTTCGGAATTCCCACGAGATAGGGAACTAGCCTATTTTAAAATATTTCACGGGAGCAAGGCCACGGGGCATAAGCCACTATAGGTATGTTTATCCGACGTTGCCTAGTTTGGGACCAAGGTTAATTGGTGTCAATTGTCAAATGTTTTTTTTATTATTTATTTACTAACTACGGGATATTGACCTCGATTACCTTACTATCCACTCAATTGCTTTTGGCAACTAGAGTTGCCTGTCAACGCTCATATTTTGTTATAAATAGAGTTCAACTCTGTTAGATATGTGTACAGGAGAGGTACGCGACCAGTGACAACGCCAGTTAGTTACACACTGATCTATTTAATGCGGGTAATCGCTATTACGGGGTGCAGCCCGCACACATGCATAGTTACATATATAACAAACTCAAAATTCAAAGCAAGTGAGTGGCTAGGCTTATGAGCTTCCGATATTTCGTCAGTCTACCCGTGAGCATGTATCATGATGCATGAACTTTGTCGAAATATCGGGAGCTTATCTAAACATAGTAAGGTAAAAAGTCTAACATATCGCGAATCATTTAAAACCGTTACTCCATCTTCCGGTTCTTGGTCTCCACTCTAGAACCCTTCTTTACCAGAAGGTCGAGCACGACTTTACTAAAGCTGCGTAACGTTACGGTTATCGTATCGAGATCGAGAAACCTCATACTAAATTTTAGTTCCACATCATACGCTCACGGGCGGGCGCTGTTCCAAACGTCATACAAACTCGACAACGTTTACTATTCGATTTTACGTGACGCAGTATTCGTAAAGTCGTGCTCGACCCTCTGCAGTTGGCAGTTAACTACTACATTAAGACTAGATATACATATACACATTTGCACCAATACTGTAGCCCGCAACTGGTGGCCTAATGTGAGACAGCAATTGTGGTAAAATAACTTAGTTTATCAATAACGCTGTTACCGACATAAGTAACAAATAACAATTTCGTTGACTAAAACGTTATTAACGCTGACAGACAGCCACCAAGCTCCGAGAACGTTCCACGTCTGACGCGTCACACGACACGTCATGAATGATTTATGTCCAACGTCAAAGCTTCACGAACTTGGTCCAAATTGTTGAGGAACTCTTTACGAGGGTGTTTTCTGTTTCGCTGATAGTTTGACACGTTTGAAGTTTCTGAACTAGTTTCGAACGCGTCCATACAATCTGTCAAATATTTTCCGATAAACTTTTGCGTCTTTCATTTGCACTTAAGTCTTTAATAAAGCATTAAATTTCAGCAAAAATAATTAGTTTATGAGATTCAAAATTCGAAAGTTAACTTGCAAGTAAGCCTCGAAACGTTCTTTTACGTTCAGGTACTTTTTTAAATCTAGATCTAAATTAAGAAACTAAGTAACAAGTATAAAAAGAGCGAAATTAACGGATCACTCACGTACATAACTCGAGTTTAGCCCGACATGTTTCTTACTAATTCGTAGTCCTTCCTCACGCTCACTCGCTTATATACGTGATTGAGTCTCACGTCTCACGGTAGTTACGTGTAAAAAGTATCAAAAATAAAGTATAATCGATATAATTACATAAATTAAAATACTCCCAAACCCAAACACAAGTAAAGTAGTACTTGTTAAGAGTTGTCGGATTAAACTCCAAACCCCAGTCAAATACCTCTCACAACAAACCACAATTAGCAAAATACCAATAATGGCCGATCGGGGATTTACCGGTAATGCAGGCGAACCGGTAAACCGGCAATTCCCGGGGCCGATTAGCGCGGTCCTTGGGCGATTTACGGCAGGTCAAGATGTTGTTAAGTTTGCTATGTGGCCGAAATGCTGAGAGGTCGGGGAAATCGGGGTGGTTTTAGTTCCAAGTGCAAGGTAGAGGTATGCGAATGAATGTTCTAAATTACCACCGATTGATTACCTAAATAGTAATGGCTGCCGGAACAAACGCAGATCAAAAAGTTCGCGACAGACTTATAACATGTAATATCATACAACCCGAGCATTACAAGTCAGCAGGCCCGTATTTCACCAACTTACAATTGTCAGTTTTCAATGACAATTCGGTGTCAACTGCTGACTTGAAGAGCTTTGTTTTAGCGCGCTTCATATTGTCAAAGAAATTTAGCTCAAATTGTCACGTAAAACTGGCAATTGTAAAGCTGGTGAAATAGGGGCGGCCAGTGCAGCGATGTACGGCTCGGCTCGCGGCACTGCCTGCTGTAAAGCTCGGATTGTACCGTGTTACAATACACCGAAATGTTACAAGCCAGTCGCCAACAGAGATGACGGGATAGACTTGAGCATTCATTTGTAACTAAACATCGAGCATTCGCTGTTTGTATTTGTCGAACTGAAACAACGAACTGAGCCAAGCATAGAGCCAAAAATCGCTACAAACATTTCCGCGAACATTCAAGCTCGAAGCAAATGTATCGTTTCCTAACGTGCGCTAGAATGGTCAGTAGAACGCTCCTGTTTATTTTGAAAGCTTTACGATGTAACATTCGCTAGAATATTCACTACATCAAGTGAATGCTCAAATCTATTAGCGCCTTAAGGGTGCTTTTTTTCCATGCTATCTATTTTTCTTTCAAGAAGGTTAACTTTCATGATAAGTATACTTACGATGAGAAGCAGCAGTGCTCCTGATTAATTAAAATTTAAAACTTTATGCTCTTAGTTATTTTACCTTTGAATTGCTTTATATGATTCACGCGAATATTAAATATTACCTTATTTCGAAATAAATCCCAGCTGAATTCGTAGTTAAGTCAAAAATAATACAGTAGCCAAATAACTTAATAATGTTTTAATATCGTCTCAAATAAGTTACAACATTGATTTTACCTCATTATTCGTGATTGCACAATCATATTTAATCGAATAAAGAAAATAAAGTTGGAAAGGCAAATTGCATTGTATTCTCATTTGACAGAATAACCAATTCTCGCCCCGAGCATCAATTATTTGCGAGTTTCGTCATCCTCTGACGGCGGACAGCGGGCTTGTTGCATGCGATCGATACAAGAGATAAAAGCCTCACTTTGTAATAACACGTGGTAAAAAGCACAGTAATCACATTCTACATAGTTTATCTACACCCGTATCGTAAGTACTCTATAATGTATTCAGAAACCGTAGAAAATGACCAGCATTTCGACAGCAGAAACAAAATGTCATTACGACATCGAATTCGATGATTCGATGAGTTTTAAATTTGGAAAAACCCAACACAATTTACAAAAAAATTGGTCGATACGAAACGTCAGGTATGTTTGTCTTCCTACTTATAAAAAAAATCACAGACGAATTCGTGACAGGAAGGTATGATATGCCTTCGGCTTATGAATCCATCTTAAAGTACTATATGTGCGTAAGTGAAGTAAAGTGCAACTCTACATAATTAGACCTTATAACACTCATGCGGTTTTATTATAAAACGAGGCGAACATACTCGTGTTTTAAGGACCCTTATTACGTAACAATTCCATAACACGACTGTGGAATAAAAACTACGATTTACTGTGAAATCCAACGGAGTGTTGGGAAAAACTGTGGTATCTCAACACTAAAACAAGGTTCTCTACCGCTCTCGCTTATTTATTATTCAAAGTGAAAGAAAAGTACAGAGGCTCGAGCACGAATATTCGAGTCCTACGTAACGTAATCGAGTGGGGCGCTATCGGGAAAAATTGTATGACGTTTGGAACAGGCCCCGTGTGAGTGTATTTGGTACTAAAATTTAATATGAATTTACACGAAGGCGGTACGAGAACGTCACTACTCGATTTCGTTACGTAGGATTCGAGTATAACTAAACTATTAAGAGACTATAAACATCAAAGTCACAAATAATTGTCGCTGGTTAACAGCGATATTTACTACTCGTAGTATACAAGTTGCATAAGATATCAATATCAACATAGTTGAGGGTGAGTGCCGAGGAATAAAAACCTCAAAAATTCTAGAGGTGCTATCTTGAAGCTAATCAAATGGCACTAGTATTAGGTGATTGACTTGAAATGATGTTAGCGTAAGGCATACGTGTGTCATTGCATAAAACAATGCACACAAATGATGTTAGCGTAAGGCATACGTGTGTCGTTGCATAAAACAATGCACACAAATGATGTTAGCGTAAGGCATACGTGTGACGTTGCATAAAACAATGCACACAAATGATGTTAGCGTAAGGCATACGTGTGTCGTTGCATAAAACAATGCACACAAATGATGTTAGCGTAAGGCATACGTGTGTCGTTGCATAAAACAATGCACACAAATGATGTTAGCGTAAGGCATACGTGTGTCGTTGCATAAAACAATGCACACAAATGATGTTAGCGTAAGGCATACGTGTGTCGTTGCATAAAACAATGCACACAAATGATGTTAGCGTAAGGCATACGTGTGTCGTTGCATAAAACAATGCACACAAATGATGTTAGCGTAAGGCATACGTGTGTCGTTGCATAAAACAACGCACACAAATGATGTTAGCGTAAGGCATACGTGTGTCGTTGCATAAAACAACGCACACAAATGTACACTACTCAAAAGAAGACGGTTTTTTAAGTATTATTTCGTCATCAAAATCAATACCAACACCAGAGAACACCTGTCATTAATGAATCAACCAGACGTGTTGAAAATGACAGACATTTTATCCGTTTACACCAGCTCGCGAGTAAAACTTTGTTATTCGCGAAATCTGTTCAATATTTATTCAATCCGTTGTAACTGACGAATGCATTAACGATTGCAGATTTAAAATTTATGCATTTCGCTGTGAAATGAGATGTTATTTTCGTCGAAATATTTGAATTACTTGAACAGAATAAATACTTACAGTGATATTTTGTTTTATCGATAAGTATAACCATCAGCGTATATGCAAGGACAGACCGAATGCTCAAAATAATTCCATACAAATATATTATAAAGAAACGAAGACGTTAAAAACGGCTGCTTCAATCATTTTAATGGAAACTGTGGCAGGATCAGTCACACTAGTCACAGTTCATCTGGCCCCTTTTCACCAACTTTACAATTGACAGTTTTCAATGACAATTCGGTGTCAACTGCTGACCTGAAGAGCTTTTGTTTTAGCGCGCTTCATATTGTCAAAGAAATGTAGCTCGAATTGTCATATAAAACTGACAATTGTAAAGATGGTAAAATAGGGGCTGGTTAACAATTAAAAGACTACTGTCGTGTACTTATTTTTAGATTAGCCATAAGTAACAAGAGGGCTCTAACTACGTAAGTACCTAATTAAAATCCCTATTCCTACACAATGGACTGTTACTTTACACTAGTCCACTTTTCCCTGGACACATTAAGACGCAGGCAAAGGGCAGTCGCAGCAGTTGTCGAACTACGTCCCTAAATCAACAAACCCGTACGATAAATGGCCGCCTTATCAGAAAGGTTTGAACAAATGAGGGACTAATACAAAGTGGCCTTTGTATTTGTAAGCAATTTACCTCCGAGAGGAAACGCTTCTCTGCCGAGCGAACTCCTTTGTTCGTAATATATCAACTGTATTGTTTTACCAGGGCCGAGGGAATGGTTGGGAGACTTGTGTCGATTTTTAACGTGAACGGTTTAGATACAACTCCTTTGAGATAAGGTGACAGCAGAAATTCATAATGATACGGTGAAAATACTCGGTTTGTAGACGATAGGATGTCATAGAGAACGTACTTGACGTACGCTACCGCTGATGTAAAGTTAGCTCAACAATTAGGTATGTCGTATGTCTTATCTGTCTTGGGCAAACGTTGCCCATATACTAATAATTTTAGTGTACATCGCATAATAGTATATTTCTGCAGAGGCAAGCGAAAATAAGGATTGCCGGCCAAGTAGGTAAGACTGATAGGGATACGAGGCTTGGCAATCCTTTTTCACACCTAAGCATATTATAGTGGTTTTCTCAACATTCACAACAAGATATTACATATTTATGACTGTTCTCAAACTGCAACGAAATAACCTCTAACTTCTCTTTTAACCGCGCCCGAAAGTCCCGAAAGTTTTCTATCATATTTTTCGCAATATCTTCATTCTTCCACTTTTACCCATTTCTTAAAGTCTTGAAGTGGGTGGAAGCAGTGCCTCACGCACACTCTCCCACTATGTTGTTTGAATATAGTCGTATTAGTTATAAGGTGTAAGTTAGACGACAAGTAGGTACTTTAATATGCAAGAGTTCCGCGTAAATACTGTGTATGCTTACTTATGACTATATGATAGACTATACGGTAGGGGAGCTTGTGTGTGTGGTGCAGCGCGCACTACCTATATTACACAATTGCATGTTCCCGTGGGATTATTTTCTACTTCTTTCTTCTTCTGTTGCAGATGATTAGAGCAAGCCAGATAGAGCCGCGTGTGTCTTATGATAGATTATCAACTCCACTACCAATAAGAGCACACGCAAGGCTCTGCCTAGCCTCTCTTTTCTTCTTACGACCTCGCCATGTGTCGAAAAGATTAATACTCTTTTTTTCATAAATGTTATGTTTCTTGGAGTTTTTCTTATGATTCTTTTCGGCCAGTCTTGTTTCTTCAGTGCTGATGCTTCTGAGTCTGATCTTGGGTAAACTTACTGCTTTGTTGAATTGAAGTCAAACTTGTTTAATTGAAGTTTACCTGAAACGAAAACAAATACTTATTAGCGTTGGTTGTAGCTGGTGGTTAGCTTCTTATTACTTTACGGGAAAAAAGATGCGGCTATACGCATACCGCCGGTGAGTTCACTACAAACTTGTTCGTGTATTTGTTTTTCAGCGTCAAAAGGCATATACGAGTATATCATTGAAAACAGGACCCAATACGGACGAATATTCTCCTCAAATAAATAAAGCTGCTCGTCTGAAAAATGGAGGGCCAAGAACCAAGAGCAAAAACATTATTCTACGACAATAAAACCAGAAAAAAAACTATCGAAGGCAAAAACGGGAGTCGCGCAACTATTCGTCGCCGACGATAAATTTCCGGCGCGGCGGAGGGGAAAATCGGCTAACTCGATTGTGGCCGAATAAATCGCCGAATTGTTGGCCGAGGCCGAGACGAGATCTAGTTAGGCTCTTTATTGTGAGTGAAGCGGCTACCTGAACAGCTTCAGAAGGTTACGGGGAGGGTTTTTGATAGCGAAATTTGTTGCTAATAGTTTTTTATTTGTATTGTGAGATAGAGCTTTGATTGAGGTGAATGGTTGTGCGTCACGCAAGGTTTATTGAAGACACAGTAAGTTACCTTGTCGAAGTAAATAGGAACAACGTTACTACGTTACGCTACGTTACGTTTATACTGGATTTGTTGTTATTAAATACAGTCGGATGATAAAAATTCTGACAATGTCTACAACCAAACACTCCAGGGTTAAACTTAATTTAAACAAGTAAACTACGACTTAGAAAAGTAAAAAACTCTTGATATCTTAATTTAAAAAAACTGCTGAACCGAGCTTAAGGAAACTCAGTTAAGAACCATTGCGATTTAATTAACTTTCCATCGAAATAAACCAAATTGGAATCGGACTATCCGTTTGGGGACTACCATGCCACAAACAGACACACAAACACAGTACGTCAAACTTAACACCGTGCTAGTTTTGCAATGGGGGTTTAAAACGTAGTCTCATAATGACGCCACGTTGATGACAAAGTTATAATTGAACAGGTAAACAAATTGATTCGAAATTGAAAATATAAAATTACCCATCACAATAAAAAACGTCAATTGAACGGTTTCAAAGAGATGTAAACATTTATTTAACAAGACTGGTATCTCCAAGCAACCAGAACGAACGTAAAAACGAATTTCCCAACATAAATACCGTCGCAACATATCTGGTTCCTCGCAGTCCCTTCCACTCATATCCACGACAATATTTATGGAAGCAGAAAGAGGCAATAAAACGGAAAATAGCCCTTTTTAAAAGCACCTGAAAGGGAGGTTATTTAGCAAAGAAAATTGAAGATACATTATTGGCAATTTCACATAAAAAGAACGTCTGAGTAAAAAGTGTTGTAAAAAGGAACAATGTATCGAACATTTCCTTGTATGAAATGAAATCTGCAGAGTAATGTTTTAACCTCATTAAATACCGAACAAGATTTAATTATTTTTGCAAGCAACGAACATCCGCAAACAAAACAGATATGAATATCAAATCTGAATCCTCCCGCAAACATTATCTCGCGAATATAAATGTTTGCGTAATTCGAAAAGTGCTCGCCGGAAACGGAAGTTTAACTAACATTGTAAAAGTTGCCGGTGCCGGACGGGGCTCCGGCGCCGGCTTCCGGCTGAGATATCCTTTAAAGTCCTTTATGCCTTTGGATTTGATATAATTTATAGGTTCAAAGGTCATTGACTGGGGGAAGCTCGGAAATACTAAAGAAATTTCCCAGGGGACGAAACCTTTTAGGAAATGCGCGAGAGAGGATGTATTTGGCTTGTACTTTTTCGAATGTGTTCGTAAAAGCCGGAATCATATGTATTTTTAATATTCGTGCAAATTTTCTGGAAAATCCTCTCTTACAGCACGAAGATTCCCCCATAACGACCCCAAAAGCCTCAGTACAAAGCCTTCACGAGAGTTTTTACTCATCATCATAAAATATACGAACTACGAACCGCTTTCCGTCATAATGTTACGTCAACTTAATAACTTGACAACCTCTTACCTAAACCGAAAACATTACACCCTGTAAGTATACTTCTCCCGGCCTCACTCAACATCTTAATCAAAAGCTACACTCTATTTCATAACGAGATGTAAATACTCGACGCCAAGTAAAAGCCGGCAACCGCTGCGTTATTTATTCAGCGAGCACATAATTCATCGCCCGCTAATCTTAGTACATTTCAATAATAAATTAATGAGGGCCCTTCTTCATATTTAATTTCACGCTTGAAACTAGATTAAAACGCGGCTATTGACTTGTTGCTGTTGTACTCTCAGTACTGTAAAATTGTATATTCTAAATGCCTTCAACGGCGTGTGTGAAGCTCCTGCACCGGGCCCGCGTGGGAACTATAGCCCAAGCCCTCTCATTCTAACAGACCTGTGCCCAGCAGTGGGACGTAAAATAAGGCTGATGACGAATGAATGATGAAATTACTTCACAATGGAAGAAAAATAAGTAACTCTTCACGATTCCCTTAATTTCCAGTGGCGTGTTAATTTATGCGTTTCTCGACAAGCTGTAATTGTAGAGTGCTAGTAACTAAATACGCTTGGTTTTCGGGTCACGATCCACGGTTGAGAAACGACGTACTGGAGAACGTCACAGAAAAGGATTTTCGGGACCAGCATTCTTTCAAATGCAACGAAAATGACACGAATATTATATTATTACTTTTTGAGGAATAAGTACAGTCCCCCGACTACGAAGTGCAAAATTCGAACATCGTATCGTGCCGTCCCTCTCAAGCTAATATTATTTAACACGAGAGTGAGCGGGACGATACTATACGAACTTCGATTGTCGAATTTCGTAGTATGGGGGCAGAAGCAAGATTACCGAGCGTACATTTACACGAGTACCAACGATCGATTTTAACTCTTCTATACGTGATTGCTGTAGTAAAGCTGCTTTGTTACTTGTGTTTCTCAAGACTGGTATAGCACGAACTTCAGTGCAGCATCAGTACCAGTGACCGCATTGTTCTAGCACTATCCTATTACACCGTACGGTCGCAACGCTTTCAGCTGGAGACGAGGGGATGTTAAACCCTGGCCCCCCAGGGAAATAACCCACGCTTAAGGCTGTACTGCACGTCGGTCTAGCTCTGTGCAAAGCAAACTGGCAAATAGATCGTAAACACAACGTTAGAGCTAAACCAGGTTGGTTAGCATATTGAAAGAGCGGAATGTAGTTTGGTAAACATATCCGAACATTTGTTCAGAGTTCTGACTATAGAGACTGAAAGTCGTTTATTTGTCAAACCTATTTGTTTATAGTATACTGTTACACATTTATGGATTTATTGAAAATACTGGAATTTTTTAAAGTAAAATTTAAGCAGCTATTACACATCATCATCAACATCATGTCTGCCTAAAGACGTCCACTGCTCGGCCTCCCCTAAGGCTCTCTACTCAGACCGGTCTTGTGCTTTCCGCATCCACCGCGATCCCGCGATCCTCACCAGGTCGTCGCTCAATCTTGTTGGCCTACCGACAGCTCGTCTCCCGGTCCGCGGACGCCATTCGAGAACCTTCTGGCCATATCAATACCACACAGTCAATAGTTGGCACTTGCATAAGTCACGACAGCGCGCTGTCTGCGTTAAGAAAGTAATCTTTCAATCGAGTGTATGTATGTACTCGTAACTAGATTTCGTGAGACACATGACTCAAAACAAGACGAGTAAAACTCTCATGTGTTAGATCGATCGTTCACATGAGCCGCTCTTAAGCCGCCTCACAAAAATAACCCACACTTCAAAAGACGACAATGTTTACCTTGGCTTAATACCTCACTGGCTTTCCAGAGCATGCAAACACCTATCCCTACCTCGGGGTGGTGGTAGGGGTATTTGGGGATAGATATTGATAAGGCACGACGCGTATTTGTGGATCCCGGGGACGGAACATTTGGAAATTGGATAGTTGTAGACGGGAAAATAAAAAGATATTATGAGTTTACAATTAAACTCCACGTATCTTTTTATTTTCCCGTCTACAACATCAATACGTTTTGATTCGATAGAACAATAGAATATATATTTACTTTTCGTCGTAGAGATCGCATTGTCGAAGCGTAGTTTTGTAACTATAATTACAATACTAGCTGTTACAGCGACTGCGTCTATATAGAATTCGTTTATAATTATTCCGCGGGAATTACGCAACTTTCCGGAATAAAAAGTAGCTCTATATTTTTTGCAATCTTATTTTAAGTTCTCGAAAAACCTCTTGGAAATTCTGAGAACGCATAATGTTTTTTTTACGAATGCTCTCAAACACATTAGTGTTAGTTGAGACTGGTAATTGACACACTTGTTTCCTGTACAGATAGTCAAAAGTAAACTATCCGTTAGACAAAAATAAAATCAATACTTTACTTTCTTACCCAGATCAATTTTAAACGCTTTGCCGCTTACGCCATGCGTTTTGAGCGTATTTGACTAGCTCTCTTTCTATTGACACACGCTACTGTATAGCGTTGTCCCGCTCGAGTGAATAAGCTCCGCCCCCATAAGTATTGCCTTAAGGTAAACCGTGTGCTGTGTTGCCAGCGCATTTAATACCCACTGCGGAAAATACGAGCGGGTAGAATCCACCAAAGGAGGATTAACTTACAACATACGTACTGTAATCCGGGAGATATAATATATAGTACGGTATACTATATATACCTACTTATGTAGAGAGCAAGAACAGTACAAATAAACGTGGCGATATTCTGTTTTGACTTAAAAACAGCTAGCTTGAAAATTTATATAAAATATGTTTCTTTTTGAAAATTACTAAAGCACTAAGCTGCGATCAACCACGCCAATGGGCCTTTCCGTAAATCAGCGCTGAGCTCTCGAGCCCAGCACACGCTGAGACGGGCACCCTGGCAAACCTGTGTACTGTTATTTTTAGTTCGTACAATGTAATTGTTGTCTTAATATGAACCCTGTTGTTGGAAATAAAGATTTTTTAATTTATTTTAATAAAAAAAAATACTATTCAAAATAGTTTTCATCTCTACACCCCAAGCAGTAATATTTTAATCTCATCGCCAGCTTGGAGTAATTCCCCACATTACGGGAGCGCCGCGCTAGCAACACCGCAATAACCCGCGGACGGTAATGGCCGCCTAATGTTGCCAGCCACAATAAAATCCACCCATTCGGGTGTAAGTTTGGATTGTTTAACAATGACCTGGTTTTTGTACTGGGGTTTGATTATTTATAATTATTTGGTTATTATATAGTTATTATTATTTTTATAGTTCGCATAACACTTTAAATTGATAATGTTTCTCAAAACTATGAGGTCTTAACTTTCGTTCATTTTATTATTTAGAACCAAGCCGGGGGGGTTATTCCCTAGTCAATTCGGTTGTCATTTAGTACCGAAAAGTGCACCGCTTGAAGCTGCGAGAAAAGCTACTTTAGATAAGGACACTACAGTTCGCCCGCTCAGAGCCCCGAGCTCGAATATTCGAATCCTACGTTACGTAATCGTATCGCCATTGAGAAAATCCATTATAATTTTAGAACCAAACACGCTCACGGGGGGCGCTGTTCCAAATGTCATACAAATTTTCTCGATAACATTACTGATCAATTACGATGACGTTACGTAGGATTCGAATATCCGTGCTCGGGGCACAGAGTGGGTGAAAATCCACTAGCATAGCAATCAAAATCCACCGACAGAAGTGAAAGCTCATAAAATTATCTTGCTCATGATGAAATAATGACCTTCTGAAATAATCTGTTCTTTTTATCACTCATTACATTATGGTTGCTTGGTAGAAATCGCTCTGTAGCGATAAGGCCGCCGTAACCGGTAATTTTCTGTGTACATTTTTCTCCTTTGTTTGATATTGTTATGTGATTATCAATAAGAGTTTTGTATTGTACTGTATGAAATGAACAATATAAAAAGAAAACGTCATTCTTTACCGGCGCTTTTGTATGAAACCTAAGCCTAAAGCGACACTACACAACAAGCCATTAAAAATCATTTAAGGTGTCCTTAAATCCCTCTTATTCAGCCAACTCCGTGATTTATGCCTTCATCCCCCGCTTCTAAGCTTGCGCGTCAGGCTCACACGCGGAGGGCTCTGTACTACTGTACCTACTGTGCAATACAATTTTTTTTTCAATATCTTATACGGTGTCCCACTGCTGGGCAAAGGCCTCCCATTTTTCCTTCCGCATGTCTTTGGTTTCGGCCAAATCTCGCTCTTGGGTTTTTTTGTGCAATACGATAGGTACAATACAATAAAAATATTTTATTTATTGAATACCACAAACCGTACAAGGAGGTTAAAACAAAATAGGCAAGGTAGGCAATAGGAGGTTTTAATACTTAAAAGCGATCTCTTCTAGACAAATTTCTTAAAACCAAGATGAAAAGGCTAATTATTAAGGTAGAAAATTGTCATGATAAGAATCGAGCAAACAAAGAAAACGCCGAAAAAACGCATGTCTTGTATGGGAACCCCTTGGTTTTTTTTACTTTTTATAATAGCAGCCATTAGTTATGACATATTCTTTGAAAAAATTAAGTGTCTACCTGTTATTTTTCAAATGATACAGCCCTCCGACAGATGGACAGCGGAGCGGACTCGGCTTCCCTCATGTACGGAACCCCAAAAAAGAAATCTTGCAGAAATCTTTCTATTGAACTACCTGGCAAAGAAATCTTAAACCATTGTGCAAAAGAAATTCTATTAAACTACCTCGCGAAGGGCTCGCACGTTTGCAAGTGCTCGCCGCGAGTCGCGTGATCTATGGGACAGTATCAGTAGTGATTTACGCCGCGCCCGCGCAGTTTAATAACATTCGGTGTGACGGTGAATAGTGAATGGTGTGTTGACTGTGTAATCCACCGTGACATTTGAAATAAGTGATTTGTGGTGTGTATTTCTGTTTTTATAGTGCCCCGTCGCTATGAAGTCGAATGTTGCGTGTGACGAACAAGGAAGTCTAGCATTTTCCTCCTATGGTTAACGTTGTCAATAATCAGAGACTTCATGGCTGTGTAATGTGTCAAGATTAACTTCATAGTGGCGGGGCAATATAGTGTTACGAATATACGACCAATAATAAGGTTTCCAGCTAGAGTTCATGACTTTTCAGTGAAGGTTCAGACACATTTAGCGTAGTTTAATAGCAGGATTTTGTGAAAGCAGGAAAAACTAATCAGTTTAATAAAAAAAACGGAATGCAAAAAAACCTGTCCCGTTTATTACGTCAAGCTACCGGCGACTGGATTTAACTATCAAAATTGTTTGCTGTCAACAAACTACGAGTATTTAACAATACGCCTAAACCATAAAAGCATCAGAGAGTCGAGCACGACTTTTCGAATCCTGCGTCACGTAAAATCTAATAGTAAACGTTGTCCAGTTAGTATGACGTTTGGAACAGCGCCCGCCCGTGAGCACATTCGGAACAAAAATTTTGTATGAGGTTTCTCGATCTCGATACGATAACCGTAACGTTACGCAGCATTCGTAAAGTGGTGCTCGACCCTCGGTAGTTCTGGACCCCGTCCGGCGCCGGAACAGTCTCCGTAATCGCCGGAGCGTTACGTTCCTTCCCGGCGACCGGTTTTACACCGCTCGCAGATTCCTGCCTACGCCATTGACTTTTACGTTGCAATCGCACTAAAAAATAAATAAAGTGGCTGCAGGGAACACCGAGACGTCACGTATATCACAGTAGTAGAAAAAGTCGATTGATTGAACAAAAAGAGAGAAGGAAAATGTATTTTAATTTAATAGGTAAGAGAAACTTCGTATGCTCTATCGGTCTCGAACATCACAGCCACGTTACACAGCCATTTCTCTACTCCCAGCATTTGATTACGTCTTTCAATCGGGAATGAAAATCGTGCGAATGAAAATACATTTTTATCGTTCACCGATCGCTGCGATGCACTTTTCAAAGTGAACGGAAATAAAAAACGTAGCGAGTTCGTAGCTCGTAGCACGTACCGTCCCTCGTAGCGCAATGTAACAGCGTAGCAGTGCTACGTGCTTTGTTGTGACGCTCTCCGTCTGTTATTAGATACTGAATTGAATATGATATGAATTGAGTTTGTACGTTTATGTTTTAATATTGTCTGCTCCTTTTTTTAATTTATTTTTACTGTATTTTGGCTTACTAAATATTAAAACAGTAAATGTAATAACACTGCACATATAATTTTGCTAATTCGCGATCACAAAAATAAAATAGGAAAATATTTATTATATCGACACAAAACTATTATCCCTTTGTACCTACCCACGAAACGTGAATACCGTTACCGGAATGAAGACAAATGCGTGAGGGCCCGATCGGTAATAAAAGGTCCCCCGGGCCGCGGAAATCGCTTTATTACCTCACCTACCTGCGTGGACGCCAGTCTTAAACCAAACAGGAATAAAACACATTTTCAGACACTGACGGAAAAACTATGAACCGTATGTTCATAACATGGTCTGCATTATTATTTACTTATTGGTCATCGCATCGCACATGAACGCAAAAGTTTAAGAATAATTTAAATCGAAATTTTAAGGAAAGGTGTTGAACAGTCGGGACGCGAAATTATGTTTTTCACGGTTTGGAAGTTGTCATTTAAATAGATTAATTATTAAAATAATATACCAATTTCATAAAAGTTTATTCGTGAACATGACACGTGTTAAGCCTTTGAAGCGTCAGAAATTTAATTAACACTGTACGTTACTACATCCATGTTAAAATTGAATTTGACGAGTCAAATGTTTTTCCGCGAATTTCTCAGAGTTTTCCGACACTTTATTAACATGGCAACATAGAAAGAATGCAAAGATAAAATTGAAATCACGGCCCATGGAATCCGTTAACCGGATAATTGCATTTCCGGGTCCGACGGGTTTAATTAAGCCGTAAGGAATTTCGGTTCAAAAATGTGCTATTCGCTGTGGGTTCAGTTGTTTTACAGTTACTGCGTTTCATCACAGGTCGAATGTCATTTGAGCGTAGTTTTGTCAAGAGCGTGGACAGATAGTTGCGTCATTTAATTATTCAATTCATTAACAATAATGGTCGAAGGATATAGGTGTGATTATGAAATTAACACGTCAAACGTTAGTGAAGGAACTTTTGATCAAGCTCAAAAAATCTGAATGTCAAAAAAAGGACAGGGAAGATTTGGCCCATAATCATTCCAAAATGGCCATTAGAGTCTGACAGGGGCACAGTTCGCATCCACATCTCATCAGATTTCCATAGTCCGTACTATGGTTTAGAAATGCTATGTTGCAAAATATTCAAAATTCGGGTGACAACGCTTTTATGCTGTCAGAAGTCCACTCCTCGATTTCCCGTTCCGCTGTCGATTCCAAACTATTCGATTCATATTGGAAGCTGAATATGGACATTTCTAAAATCGCGCCGGAAATTCATTCGAGTTAAATGTAACTCGCTCGAATTGAACTGCGCGGAAGCAATCGGTTTTCAATGAAAATAAAATCCCGTTTTGATGCAAACCGTGACTTCACAATGGGACTTTGTAGGTGAAATTTGTCCATCGCTGAAAAAATTGGCGACACATTGAGAAATGACAAAACAGTTTTTTATCGACGTTTCGAATACGTTGACAAAAAAAACATTTTTACTCGTATTAGCCCGTAACGCGATTTCAAAGAAGATTGATTGGTACCATCGAAAACCTACAATAAAGATTTAACAAATTACGGTGGTTAGCGAGCGTTCACTATGGAGCCACAGCGGATTGCAGACAAACAAACATTACCAACCAAGAACATTACTACAACAACAGCATTAATAACCAGCAACAGCTGCAACAAGGGCCCATGTAAGCTCGATAACGGTGCTAAATTTTATCAAGCCACCATATAAAGAGAATTCGATAAAATACTCTATAATTAAACGAACGCTTAAAACCATTTCATCCCCGTAGTTTCGAAAATACATTGCGAATATCACAGAATCAGCACAAACCGTACATGTGGATACTGTTGATGTAACATTTAATTAAAATCGACTTAATTAGCGACACGCGATCCAATTACGAGTCGGTTCCCGAATCGAATGGTTCCGACTCGGTTGTGATAATCGGTTTCGGATCACTTATTTCGTTGACTTCGATATAATTATTGCTTCGGTGATTTTGCTCGTCTTCGAAGGTCCCTCGCCACTTCACGGTCCAGTAATACACGAAGTTCATTATTACTGATAGATATTAATTAATTAATATTCGGGTGGCTACGTTGATTTCCTATTAGGCTATTTAAGTATACACTTAGAGGTAAAGTGATAGCAATCATGTGAATCGCAAATAAAGTGGAACGATCATTAATATTAACGACAATTACTTCCGAATTAATTGAACGTAATTGCTTAAGTGGCAAACGTAATAATGTTGCTAAAAAAAGGTTTTTTACGTGAGAAGGTTCGTTAACAGGTCACGATTAAAATTATCCGACTGCATACGAATGCGAGATTAACTCGTACACAGCTCATCGACAAGCGAACCCGCGATCCCGGTATATAACCATAAATCTCACGCTAAGTCCATGCCCACCGCCCGGGATTCCCGCGACCCCGGGACCCCGGGATAATTTCATTAATCCAGGTTCTTTTCACGAGGTCTCGTGAGAGGGTGACTACAGGGTGCGCTGATTAAATTAGGGTAGGTATGAACTTAGTTGTGGGTTTTGACGGTTAGATACAGCTTAGGGTCGGAAAAGGATTTATGTAGTCGTGGAAATTATTTCCTGACCCACCATATAACATTTTCATAGTAAACGTCATAACGATTTTTCTTGTCAAGCTATGCGATGTCACTATGACGTTTACTGTGAAAAGGTTCCATGAAGGTTCAGGAATTAATTTCCTCGCCCGTACCTATTGTACACTGTAAGTAAGTCGTACCTAATATAAAGTAAGTCGGATTATAATCTGGCTCTCTTCAAGGCTAGAGTTAATAGGCTGTTATCAGTAACAATGATAGTAATTTTTGTCAATTTTAATGTTAAATTTTCATTCATGACACTTATTACGCAACTTTACTTTTTAAACTAAATCTGCTCAAGAAAACTACGTTATTGTCGCTTAATTCATTATGTACGTTTGCACCGGTTTTTTTTACAAAAACTGACCAGCGATTGACTCCTGTACCACCAGATGGAAAGTGCAGATGATGCCAAAGGTGTAACTCACTGGAAAGTGCAGATGATACCGAAGGTGTAATTCACTGGACTGATCCAGTAATAGTAAATATACAGAAAAATCTGAAAATGTTATTCTCTAATTGGGGTTCGAACTCAAACCTTTACCATACCGTGGTAACGCGTGGTAGCGTGGTAAAATAATTTCAAACGGGATGACCGTAAAATAAATAATACAAAAAGTTATCTTCACGAAAGAACTTACCATGCACGAGCAAACTAATGCCGTGCAAGCTCGTTTAACAAAACAATGAGCAAATACAACTTTGTCCCGAACACAAGCAAAAAGCAATTTGCTACAGCACGCCACTACACATACTAGACATTTCGCAAACTAGCCGGCTCCCAACTTGCGCCGCTGCACTCGACAAGTCCATTTAGACTTTCCAACAAAAACCGTGTCGCGGGAAGCTGGTGAATCGGTCTTTTTGTTTTTATGCTAACTGTGCCCTAAGCACGACTTGTCGAATCCTGCGTTACGTTACGGTTATCGTATCGAGATCGAGAAATCTCATACTAAATTTTAGTTCCAAATACGGTCACGGGCGGGCGCTGTTCCAAACGTCATACAAACTCGTTATAGTTTACTATTCGAATTTTACGTGACGCAGGATTCGACAAGTCGTGCTTAGGGCACTGGGGTAAGGCATCTTGCGAGGATCTCGCGCGGCGGAGAAACTTGGCCGATTGGTGTTTTGCATCTCTTTTTAGTAGGGATGACTTGTTTTGTTCGCGACTTAAATTTGTTTTGAGACGTGACTTTTGTTTTAATTTTTAATACGAGGGAAATGTTGTGCGACGGGAATAGGAGAAGTTGGAGTAATGGACAAAACGGGTCGTTTTTTCTAAATTCGATTTGACACTATGTCCTTAATTTCGAATCATACCTACAAAAGAAAACATAATAGTAATAAATAAACTAACCGATTGGTCAAAGAAGAATCAAAGTTACATAGAAAATAACCTTTGTTTTTAATGTCATACACCAAACTTAAAGAATAACTTTTTCCACATTTAACCTTTAAAACCAATAAATAATTACACTTCCACAGCTCAGCAAAACCTCGCAAAAATTCAACTAGGTACCATGGCAAAAGCAGATTAAATGCCATAAGAACTAAATATAAGCACTGGCAGCTCATGAATAAAACATGGCGGCTCCACTCGGCTTTAAATTAAAAATAACTGATGTACTGGAATTTGCATAATCCACGTAAAGGTCAGACTTTATGTGATGTTTGTGTTGAGTTTAGTCATTATTTTATACTCTCAAATGTTGCAGAAAAAGTCGTAATGTTCGAAGATCTTAGTCAACTCCATCTGCATTGCTGGACACTAAGAAAAATGGAATGGCATATAGTCTTATAATGAATGAAATAAAAGGACTGACCTAATTTTCCTGTTTAAAAAGGTAGACCGACTGTAACATCCTTACAGGTAGTTTATGCTACCATTATTACCTCCCCTGGCGTCCTAATCACAACTATCGCAATTGACATTTTTTGATAATCTGAGTCATAATACATATTCGGAATCTACGAAATGAAATCTTCAAGAATCACTGTGCGCTGGTCATGATAAGGGCAACAGTATCACTATCACTACTCTGAAATGCGACACGAAACAAAAAATTGCTCAAATTAATTAAGCCACGATCTAAAGTTCTTGGACAACGCAAATGATATTACATATGAAAAAAAGGTAGCTATGTCATCAGCACGCCGAAAATGAAGCGCAAATTGCAAAAGCTACAAATTGTAGCCTCTTTGTCCACAGTCTCTCTCAAATAAGGTCCAAACTTGCGCGCAAATGTCAAAATGTTCGGAACACGTTTTTCGATTGTCTAGTGACGTATCTTTACTTACAATATCATTGGACCATGCGTACTTTTCCAGCCCCCATACTACGAAAATCGAAGTTCGTATCGTATCGTCCTGCTCACTCTCGTGTTAAATAATATTAGCTTGAGAGGGACGGCACGATACGAAGTTCGAATTTTGCACTTCGTAGTCGGGGGGCAGCTCTACTAGAATCCCTTTCCAAATAACTAGCAGTTTAAACATAATGCCAAAACATAACCGCAGCCTGATCTTGATTTTAAGCAAGCCCAGTACATTACGTTCCGGAACGGATCCGTGCCAAGTGTAATGCTCTGGCGCGGGGCCAGTTCGAACCCGCGCCCGCAGCTGGCCGGGGAGCTCTTGAATTAAATACATTACTTTTAAGAACTAATGGGTCAGCGTCGTTCTTATATGCACAACTAGCTTTCGCCCGCGGGCTCGTGGGAATTTCGGAAAATCCTGCCTTATCCCGGGCGTACATTATAAAAGGAACCTCTATGCCAAATTTCAGATTTATAGGTCCAGGGGTTTGGGCTGGGCGTTAATCAATCGGTCAGGACTTTTCATTTTATATAAAGATTCTGTTTGTATGTTTCCATAATAGATAGTTGTATTGTAATGACGGCTGAGGGTCGAGCACGACTTTACGAATGCTACGTAACGTTACGATTATCGTGTCGAGATCGAGAAACCTCATACTAAATTTTAGTTCCAAATCCGCTCACGGGCGGGCGCTGTTCCAAACGTTATACAAACTCGACAACGTTTACTATTCGATTTTACGTTACGCAGCATTCGTAAAGTCGTGCTCGACCCTCTGTAATTGACGCAGGCGAAAATGCCAGCTTGTGTGTTTGACAAGCTTGTAAATATTATACGATGCAGTCGGACCACCAGTTAAAAGGAACTGCTAAGTTCCGCCTCCAACAGAGAACAAATACCCGTAAATAAAGCATCTTACGACACGAATACACTATTACTAAACCCGAACATAACGAGAGCACGGAGCCCCAACAATGGCCCATCCGGCCGCCGGCGCCGGAAGCGGCCCACTTACTCCATCCAACCGGCCGTGATGCGGCCGCCGGATGACTCGCCGGCCGGCATTCATGCCAGTAAATACTTAAACGCATTAACGTTGGTTTTTACCATAGTGGTCTATGTTGTAATGTAACAAAAACGGCATTTTTCCGTAGTTAATAGTATTTTATGCAACTGTAACATAACCAAGGTCATTATACATGAGTGTGTAAGTTTATAAAACGAGCCCGAAGGGCGAGTTTTCATAATAAATCACACGAGTGTATAATGACCAGTTATGTACCGTTGCATACATTACTTTTTCTACGACTTCATTATAGAAATAAGAAATATTTGTAAAGAAATTTCTTCATTTTCAAATTTAAGGTTATACTGCCGATAATGCAGATTACCGACCCGCGACCCGATCGGTAAAGCAGAGTGCTGCTAAGGCGGAATAGTTTTAGAGGTTATAAAAAGATTGTAAATAAAGAGATGATGATAATGGCGATGCCTAAACCTTATTTACTCAATTTAATTTGTTTAGATTATTGCAAAAAGATCTATATATGAATTGACAATGTGAGTAAAAAACGGTAAATGTCGTTTCTTTGTTTACTTACATCAGGTAAGTTTTCCTTAAGTTCAGTGTAAAGTTTTCTCATTGCATAAAACTCATGCAAGTAAAACTTTATAGAGCAACACATCGTTTAATTCATTGACAATGAGAAAAATAAAGTAAAATAATGAAAAAGATGTAACACTTTTTTCAATTCACCATTTCACGAAATTGTTTATCTGTTTTTGTTATAAAGTTTTTGGACTTTTCCCGCAACACATTTTCCGTCACTGTTTGCGCCATTATTTTAATTTCTTCGGTATTACACTGTACCTATCTCATTTTCATCGCTCATTTAGAATTTCTTTTACTGAACCGAAACCAATCCGACAACCCGATAACAAATTAAGTGCAATTTTTGCATTAAAGAGAATTTATTCACTACGTTTTGCATTATTAGTAAAACTCGTCAGCTCTTTTTTTTTTTATTTGCATCCGTACCACAGACCACAGCAGAGCTAGGATATTAGCGTGTTCTCAGTTACGGAATTTTGCTTAAAAAAATACTCCTTAATTATGATTGGCTTACAGCTGTTCTTATTCATGTTTAAGCAACCAATCATGATCACATGCATGTTTAAAAAAACTCGATATCAGAATCGAACTTAGTATTCTTTTTTCAAATGCTATTATTTTACTCAATAAGTGTAACTTAATGAAATTTATATGGGTTATTGTGTTACTGTTTTTTTACCACAGAGCATAAAACTTGAAACAGACTTATAACATTAGTTATTATTGTATACTTTTTTACCATTTAATTGACAGATTATAATATAGGAGTAGAAAAAGAATAATAATTATCTGCTTTTTGGTGAGGTTGAATAATTTTGATTTCGAATTAAGAGATTACTCGAGCCGGAATTATACGACATTTTGGTGACGAAGCTACGGAACTAAAAGCTGCGAGCATTTATTGAACACGTCGTATTCACTAGACGAGTCGCCGTGACAGACGTAAGCAGTCTTTAGATTATCTTTGCACTAAACTTTGTCTGCAACTTTTCGGCAGGGACGCGGTACACGTACACGTACAGCACACGTATACTTTCTTGTCAAAATGTTACGTTCATACAAACTCATATTAAAACAAAACTGTCACACAAATGCCAAAAACACGCACACAATCAACCGACTCTGCGCAACATGCACATGGTTAATGACTTTTTAGCACAGGGAATCAGGGAACGCGTAATTCCGCGGTAATATTAATCGCAATGAAGTCCCGTGAATGGGAAGTGTACTTATAAAACTGGATTATACTTGAACACTTGAATTGAATGGGAATACTACCACCCTACTTACCGAAAAGCGTCGCCTGTTATACAAACTATACTTAAATTACTAGAACAGCGGAGAAAACTTCCTTCGCCAAAAGTACAGGCAATATAAGTTTCGCAGCAATTTGTAATACTCGTAACATGAAACATTTTATACATACAGCAACATTAGGGGTTATTAATAGTACAAGTTGGTTCTATAATGTTCGCGCTATGATCAGTGGCTAGAGTTGCTAATGTTGGTGTTGTGAATTACCCTTTATATCTAAACAAAACAACCCTTGTTTTGTGTTGTTAGGAACTTCCTGATGTATTATGAAACTGCTGTTTACCTAGTACATGACCTAGTTGCTTGTATATCGTCGTTTCATTGGAAAGAGTTGGGGAGACAAAATGAAGAATGAAGGGAATGAAAGTGAGGGAAGTTGGTGGGCTATTTGATAATGACACGACGATCTGATACAATAAAATATAGAAGAAAAGAGGGAACGTGAAAGGCCGAGAATAGAGTAATTAGATCAAATAAAAAAGAAGATAGATGTTGTCTCGTATCAGGAGGTGAAAGAACTAGCATTGGAAAGAACGGACTAGAGAGAACTGCATCGACAAGAGTAATACTCTTAAATAAGATGATGATGCTAAAGATGACGAAAACATCGAAAGGAAATCATGGAACAGATTTTCTTTTTGTGGACTTTCAAGAGCTACAAAAGGATAGCTGATTCAGAAATTTAAATCTACCTCTAATTTTAATAATTTACTGTTCCATTCAAATATCAAAGGTTCCACGGGTTTAGGAATGACATTTTAATCTACATCACTTCAAAAATGTGATTCCTGTACCTCGCTCTTAAGTATAAGTATTATAGTTGTGGCATTTCGTTTTTGTATTACTTAACAATAGAGTTTGTAACATAATAAATGATTTCTGCGAGAATAAGACAGCGAAAGAAATTACGTACTTCTTGGACTCCTTACTCTATGCGGCAATCCCAAAAATATCTAAAGTGAGCTCATTCATAACCAAAACTAATCGTTATACCGATTCAATTGTTTCATGCTGCATTCTTAGTGAATCTCACTCAAAGCCACAAGATATTCTTGATAACTTTAATTAAGCCATAATAGAACTATGAGCCAGTGAGCAATATCAGTGTTCTCCATTTTCCCCGTTCAATGGAAGATTATCGGAATTCGCTCAGACTCCGAGTTCGCCGTTAACTTTTATACTTTTATTTTAACGCGGCATTAAATTTAACGGCGCGAATAATCGATGGAGACTTGGATCCGTGGCCGGGACACGACGATAACAATAACATTTCAACATAATGGAAATGAAGCAACAAGTCTATTTTCACCGACACAACGAAGAAAATGTGATTACTTACCTAAGCTAAAGTTCACAGTTGGCAATCTCAAATTGTCCCTTATTCAATTAGAGATTTAACTGTCGCAACTGGAGAACTTAATCAACTAATTAATTCAATTAACTGACGTGATCGACGACTCGTATCATTCACAAATTATTAAGCGATACTCGTCGTTAGTATGCAAGTTGCAAACGGTTTAAAAAAGATGTCTGTGAGATCAGCAGTAAATAAAGTTTAATAGTCTTGCTCCTACATTTTGCATTTCCAAGAGGCGGACAGACGGACGGGCGGACAGGTAGAAGATTTACGGACTCAGGGTAGGGGTGTGATACGTTCAGTGGGAAGAATAATGTTTTGTTTATTTACTTTTTTCGTGAGCGTGATGGATTGCTTGCATTAAAAGGAGGTGGAGGTGATGGGATGAAGCGAGATGTGGCGTATGGTGCAGGTTTGTGCAGCAAGTGTGTGTCACGTGAACTATACGCGCATATTTATGTAAACTAAAATAACTTGCGCGAAGTTGTCAGTAACATTCTTTCACCAAGCTAATACCTCTACTGATTATTTCAAGCATGTCACCAACAATACAAAACAAGTGTCAGTTCACACGCCATTTTCCTATCCTATAGTATATAGTATAGTATTATTCATTTGTCAACCATTCGCAACTTGCACTATTCATCTTTCTTGTTAAAATGTTCCAAAATTTCACTTCTTCTATTTCTGTTTTTTATTCACTTTACATCTTTATGCAATTATTGTCAGTGTCCTTTCACTAATGATCACCAACTCTTATCAATACCAAGTTGTTACTCTTACTCGATTACAGCAAAACGTGGGCGTTACTGTTACCACAAAAATGTTAAGGCACCTCTAAAAAGCGCAGATCTGGACCTTTTGTGGCTGAAGCGTAGGCGTCCCCCGCTATGTAGAGCGGTTGAAAAAGGGTAGTCAGATATAAATGGTTATTGTGCCTGTTGCCGTCTACGCAGACGACCATTTATGTAACTTGTAATGTATTATAGTGGGGATTTACAACAAATATGTTTTATAGGGTGTTTCCGCACGAGAGATTGGCTTTGTAATGCTTTTTTATAGTTTATGTTGATTTGAGTGTATGGGAATGTAAGCCCTGTTACGATACGATTGTAATGTCAAAGTGAATCAATCATTCTTTGTCCTCATACTATCCCAAGCTAAACGTCCAACTATGGGATTAAATGTAGTGACTATGGGACTTGGGATTAATAATTCAGGATCATCTAAATGTTCACCTAAGTAAATTTTTGTCTTTTTTTTTAATTTTTTTGTACGATTCTAGCAAGATTAGAAATAATCACTTAATTATTTTGTCAGTCGACGGTTTGAAATTATATCAACAAGCTTTTAGCTGAAAATGCCAATATTCTTCGACAAACCCTACTTTAATTTTAGTTAACAAAATACACACTGACAAAGCAATACGGCGCTTTTAAAGTAAATAACTAAGAGTTTCTGAAATTAATCGACATCAAAGCATACGTCTTGGTTTAACTGTATCGAGCAATTTTGGACAAACAGATGGAACAATCTAACTTTATTTGCCCTCTAAGATAGTTCGTCTTCAACTCTGACTTGTAGGGTTTATTCAGGACAGAAGTGATTAGATAGAGCAATTCTGTTTCAGAAAACTTACTGAAAACCTTTTATTCCCTTGTGCTGATCGACAACCAAGTTCATACACCGAATTTACACTGGTAAGATAAATTGTGTAAGTCGCTTCGCTTTTAACATGAAACTACCGTGAGATTCAATCCTAAGAACATAGCCTTTTATTTGTAATCGAAATCGCCATAAAGTACTCTTCAATATACATAAAACTCTTCCTTTACTTAGTGACTGACAACGCACAGCAGAAACCCTTGGCCCTAGAAGGTTGAAATTTTGCATAGAGGTTGCCTTTATGATGTAGACAAGCACAGGATAGAGAATAAATAAATAGTCTTAAATAAAATCTATAGAATAATATAGCCAATTGACATAAACACGGCTTTCTTCCAGCTGCAACTACTTAACCGCCGCTCGGCTGGCGGCCTGCCAGCAGCCGGTCGGGGGTTCGATCCCGCGACACCAGCCAATGAAATACGGCACCGTTAATTACCGTTAATAGCTGTAACTTGCAGTTTTTAAATTGAAACTCGGGCGATTTATGAACTGAACCTGGCTACTGGGACGTCACAATTTGGGCAATTGTCTTGCTAAATATAAGGACCGGATGGGCAATGGCCAGAGTACCTGACAACGAAGCTTGAGATCCCTGGGTTCGATCCCCGGCCGGGACAAGTATGATGAATACGAACGTTTGTTCATGAGTCTTGGATGTTTAATATGTGTATGTTTAAGTATCAATTTAGAAAGTTTAATTGCGCTGTCAACCGCGCAAAGTGCAAGCTTGGTATAAGTTTCTGAAAGTAAAAAAAACCTTAGAATTCATGAGCAAACAAAAACAATAGTTCTGCTAAGTCATCGGTATCTCCGCTTGATGGATCGTCGAGGTGATGGATGCCCTCGCGCAGCTCGCGAGGCGCCGAGAGTGATACGATCAGTTTGTCGAAGCGATATTATTGTTTGTTTAGGTTTAAGCCCACTTTTGTTTGCTACTGATTCTCTGACACGGGTTTTTTTGATGTTAATTCCCTAAAAGCATGTTAAGTTACGCCAACTCTCGCCAAGTCTCCATTTCCGCTTTGATGGGGTGATAGGGTTGCTTTTTGCTTACTGGGGTATTTAACTAAGACAACGTGTTCTCCGTATGACTCTTTATTTGTAACTAACTATTAAAAAAAACATTATTTCAAGTGGATTGTATATATAGTATAGGTAGGCATGTATAGTCCTATAAGCGCGTAACGGTGTAGTTTAACTAGACACGCTTGGAAAAATACTTTTGTGTCTTCTGTTCCCTTCTACAGATCGCATTTCTCTACCAATTCTCGTATCGATAATTATATGGAAGTTTTGTCGATTCAGTTTTTGGAAATTAAAAAAAAAACAAAATGTACTCGCTAGGTCTACAGCTCACAGGAGAGCCACTAGTTTAATTGTATGAACTAAATTCATACAAGTGAAAGTAGAATCTAGTTTCGCAGAGGATCTGCACGCAATGCTGGTATAGGTACAACAAAAGCAAAAAGTAAATACTTAACACCGACAAAGTGTCCTTGATACCCCACAACAGTTCCTAGAGCACCGTCAAAAACAATTCCTTCGCACTCGACTGCGATATTAAAATTTACCGCATTCTAAACCCGCCGTAAAATAAACGGCCATGACGGCACAAATTAGACACTTTCCCGATCAAACTCAAATTACAAGTTAACCAATTAAAAAAGGCCATTACAACTGAGGGCGACACAAAAAGGGCTGTAAACGCGCGATAGGGGAGCGATCCCGGACAATGTGTCCGGGTAATTTATTCGATAACCCAGGAACCTCGCAGCCGGGATTATCGGGTTGCGGCGCGCAATTGCGTTACTGGCTCGTGCGGGGATTCGCGGTCGAGCAACGATTGGATGTCGAGGTTTCGTCTTCGATATCCGATAGACGTCCTTCATGGGTTTATTCGTGTATACCATTGATTCCCAACCTTTTATTGGATAGGGGCCACTTTGATTTATTTGTTGAAATCGCAGGGCCCGCGATGTACAAGAAAAATTAACTGAATCAATTCGAAAATAAACTTTAATCAAAAAATCAATATTATAACTTGCATTAACAATATTATTTTAATTGTGTAATTATTAAATTTTAATAGAAAACATACCTAATATGACACGCGGTGATGTAGTATAGCCTGTGAAATTTGAAATCGTTCTGCGGACATCTGGTTGGGAGCCACTGGTGTATACAAAGGCTGTATGAGAACGTCTAGCACGCGCGCCATTTCCTCTCTTGTTTTTTTTGACACCTGATGATGCTGTTAGTGATGCCACTGTGACAGCTTTGCCCTGGCTTCGGTGGGCATGCTCGGCTGGGCCGGCACAGCCGCTACCCTTTCTCTCTTGTCTCAGTGCTTCTCTTATACTGATGGATACAAACAATGAATGAAAGATGGAAACGAGTTTAATAGGACTTTAATTGTAAAGCACAAAAGTAAAAACACACCAAACTAACTGACTCCATTCCAAGCTGAAAATCACAAACTAGCAATATGAAAAAGCTCAAAAAGACATAAAAAACCCAAAAAGGTACGAGTATAAATGGTAAAGAGTTTGCAACAATGCTGACAGTGAATAGTTAATGACTGACGCCCGCTCGGCTGCCAAGGTTTAAAAAAGAAAACGGCAGTCTAACGGCATTCTAAACTTAAACATAGTCAGTTTATGCTCTCAGTTGGAGTATCTTTTTGTATTTTTTCCCCCAATTTTTTTTTACAAAAAAAAGTGATACAAACGAGCTAAGATTTGAATACATAGAAAAAATTCTGCCATTTCCTCTATGTCAATCGTGGTGTAGGGGAAAGGCACACGACCCGGAGTGTCGAAGGTCTGGGGTTGGCATTTTTCTGTTTTTTTTTCTGTGTATTCATGTTTCAGTGAGTTCATAAAAAATATAATAGTCTGTTTACTTCTCTTCGGAGACTCTAAAAACTTCACTACAACATGTCATCAAGTCATCATGATAGTGCAAGTCTTGAGTAATGTTCTACAGTGGCTAGGCGAATCAAATAATTCATCTGTAAACACACGGTTCATCGCAATTTCTTTTAAAAACAAACAAAAATGCCCTTGAGTGGATTCAGATGGCGTAATCAGGTCGTTCACATGAGCCGATATTGGCTCACCGCCAGCAGCAACAGATGACTTATGAAGACAATAAAACTTAACGTGCCTTGGAATTTATACGGGCAGTCCATGCACGTCGGCTCTGAGATTCACGGAGACCGTGTGCCGAGAGGGCAGTTAGAGCAAGGCTAAACTATAGTTCGGGGCTTGGGGACTACAAGGGTCAGCAACTTGGAACAGAATAAATACAAAAGACAAAACAAAGGGCCACTTTCATATTTCTGTTTTACTGTTTTTTTTTTTTATACAACGAGGAAGGCAAGCGAGCAAGTGGGTCACCTGATGGTAAGTGATCACCACTGCCCATAGACACCCGCAACTCCGGAGGGTTTGCAGATGCGTTGCCAACCTAGAGGGCTAAGATGAGATGCCTCTTGTGCCCGTAATTACACCGGCTGTCTTACTCTCCACACCGGAACACAACAGTGCGAGCACTGCTGCTTAGCGGCAGGATTAACGAGTAAGATGGTGGTAACGATCCGGAGGGACCTCGCACAAGGTCCTACCACCCGCACTGTTAATTATTGGACACAAACTAATTCAACATACAATGACAATGCAAAGAAAAATCAGTTGAGCTGCTGGACTTGAACCTGCAACCTCGGTAATCCGTACCACGCTCCACCAATTAAGCCATACTTAACTTTGGAGCACCTAACGAATTTTTCAATGCATTGTGTCATATTTTTATTTGGAAGATCTCTCCTCAGCGCCATCTATGAGTAGCATAATCAAGCGACTCATCCACCTAAGGAAAACCAAAGTTAAGCATGGCTTAATTGGTGGAGCGTGGTACGGTTTACCGAGGTTGCTGGTTCAAGTCCAGCTGCTTAGCTGATTTTTCTTTGCATTGTCATTGTATGTCGAACTTCATACTATGAATGTTTCATAAAAATAACAACAAAAATAATCAATAAATCGATTATTATTTTCACAAACTAATTGGTAAGTGGCTAATTCATGATGTCCCGCATCCTTCAGTATCCAACTCTTTCATGCTGGTGTTTAATTTTAACAACTGGCCAAAATTTTAGTTACTGTTTAATATAATTTTTACGTAACGATCAAAATACTTAGTGGCCTCAATGTTCATTTAAGTAGTATAAATATCACGGGACAATTGACACCAATTGACCGAGTCCCAAACTATGCAAAGTTTACATTGTGGGTACTAGACTAGACAACGGATAAGCATAATTATAAAGATAAGCACGAACTTATATATGTACATATTAAACATCTAAGACTCCAGGACAAACATTCGTATTCGCCGTACCAAATATCTGCCCACAGACAAGCGCACTAGTCGGATACTAACTTTACTGTGAATTATTGTTTTACAGTGTTCTTTGTTATTTGCATTTTACGAGGCTTAATACATGGGGTTGCATGGTGTTAACAAAATTGAAATGATTATAGATTTTATGATATTAAAACTGTCTTAATGACCGCTATAAATACTTTCACGCCATCAAGGGAGCTTTAAATCATGATTTATTTACAAGCCCGTATTGTATACCGCGGCTGAAACGTCGAGGTGAATAAATTATGTTTTTGCGCGATAAAACCCCAGTTTACTTTATAAATATGAAGCGAAACTGCAAAAGTTTAAACGGATGGACTGCGAGGTTAAATATGGAATTTGAACATAAAACCATACGAGCAGCGAAAGTCCGTTAAAAATATAAAAAATAAACATGACAAAAACATTTCTGTTTAAAATGTTTATTCATCTCCAAAGTTCCTTTGTAATCTTATAACGTTGAGATGCCGTTGCCGCGGTGTTGGGTTCGATTCCCATTAAATCTGCCTTCATTACGTAATATTCACCTAGACTCGGGGAATTCAAGCGACGCTTTGGTATAGGGGGAAGATGAAATCAAGGGGTGAGATTGGGGTCTTTCTGGGAATGCGTGATATTTGACCGTTTCTTGTCGTATAAGATGATTTTGATTTGTGATTACAATGTGACGAACGCTCGTCATTATTTCATCAACACTTTGTATTGTTTACTTCTGATTTTTGTGATGTCCACTAGGATCACCTATTTTGATCCCCTCCATAAAAAAATGTACCGGGGGGATCAAAACAGGTTATCCTAGTGGACATCAGGCCCGTACTTCATTAACTTTACAATTGTCAGTTTACAATGTCAATTCGAACTACATTTTCTTGACAATATGAAGCGCGCTAAAACAAAAGCTCTTCAAGTCAGCAACTGACACCGAATTCATGATCTCAGTAGGAGTATCTTTTTTTGTATTTTTT
Organism: Clepsis dumicolana; assembly: GCA_963691665.1. Taxonomy (NCBI): domain Eukaryota; kingdom Metazoa; phylum Arthropoda; class Insecta; order Lepidoptera; family Tortricidae; genus Clepsis; species Clepsis dumicolana. The sequence goes on along the minus strand of OY829518.1, from coordinate 15,253,326 downwards.
CTCCCAATTTTTTATTTTTACGGTTTTCCCGTGAATATCAATTATATTTTATATAAACTCACTGAAACATGAATACACAGAAAAAAACCAGAAAAATGCCAACCCCGGGAATCGAACCCGGATCCTCGACACTCCGGGTCGTGTGCTTTTCCCCTACACCACGATTGGACATAATCCAAAAAAAATAATAATCCAATGTCCAATCGTGGTGTAGGGGAAAAGCACACGACCCGGAGTGTCGAGGATCCGGGTTCGATTCCCGGGGTTGGCATTTTTCTGGTTTTTTTCTGTGTATTCATGTTTCAGTGAGTTTATATAAAATATAATTGACACCGAATTCTCATTGAAAACTGACACTTGTAACGTTGGTGAAATAGGGGAATTCAACATACAATGACTATGCAAAGAAAAATCCGTTAAGCAGCTGGACTTGAACCAGCAACCTCGGTAAACCGTACCTCGTATCCGTAAATAGGGGAATGGCTGATTTTTTGTGAAACCTCTCGGCTTCGGTTTGGCATTCGCATTCGTGTCGCCTCTTTCATTTGTCACCTGAAGAACAGAGACGGAACGACAAACATTTGGCAAATACGGAAAAGTGAAGTGCCAGCATCAGGTTTAATTCAAAATGATGTCGTACGTGACGTGACACCTTGTCGTAAAAACTTTGCTGCATGGACGTTATTAAAGTTTTTACTGGTTCTACGAACTCGTGGCAGCGAAAATAATTGAGTATATTTTTTTCATGTAAAGTAAAAAGTACCAACAAGGTGTTAATTTACATGGCATTATATGAAGATTTATTGTAGGTGTACCTGTATGTACAGGTACTTACTTATCTAACATTCGTACTATTACTGTTCATAGTAAAATAAAAGGATCCCTAAGTCCAGTTTGGCCTGACATGTTACGGATTAATTCTGTCAGCTGCGCCTAGTACACAAGTCGCGCGAGCAGAGCCTTGTCTCGCAATGTGCGTCTCGCTGCCGCTGAGTGGTTGCGCTTCCAGAGGAAGAATTACGAATTAGTCCGAAAAATATCCGGCTAAACTCGACTTATATGTACACATGAGTGCTCCCTTTATTTCACTATGATCGAGACACACGGCAGTTTCATGTAAAAATTATTATTACTGTTCGTTACGAAAACAAAGAACACACGGAATAGCATGAAACCAACTTTACAGCTACGTCTATTAAATTAGAGACGCAGTCTCATCTCACAAACAATCTGCAAATCTTGTTTCCAAGCTCCTCGCCTTGTCTTTATAACCAGATGCATCTTGTAATAATTGCAAGGAACAAAAGTATTGAGTTACCCGGCGCTCGAGTCGCTCGGGTCTCCAGAGAAGCCGTAGTCGCCCACGTTAAGACACGCTTCTATAGACGCGGTTGCATCAAAATGTTGTTGCTACTTTCTGATGAAATAAAATCTGTGCTGAAATTTAATCTGAATTATAATTCGTCACTTCATTCTTCAGATACATTTACACAGGTAGTGCCTTAAGCCTACACGAGGTATTCGCACGTTTAGAGAATCGATTTTTAAATCGATATCCGTTTTTTTTTTTTTTTTTGTCTACCCCGACTCACCGGTCTCCCGTGTCGGTCGGCTGTCGCCTCATTCCTTTCTTGCGCGAGGCAGCGTTCGCACGTGCCTATTAAAAAAGTTAGCTGCAAGTGAAATTACATTGTGCACCGGCGTTACTATGCCGAAAAGGAAAAACGAAGAAATTATCAAGCGTTACGAACGCAAGATAAGAAAAATTGAACAAGAGCAGCGGAAATATAACCGAATTATTTATTCGTCGTCAGAAGATTCTGATCATAATTCAGGTTAGTAGATAAATTTACCTTTTACTGTGAAAGAAAAGTTTGTGCTCGTTTCTTGAACCTGGAGGTTGACCGTGGGTCATCACGAAGGTAGCTTTATCGCCTGGAGGTTAACCGTGTGTTAACACGAAGGTAGTTTGAAATTGCAATCAGACCATTGTGTTTCGTAATTTCATCGAGACAATTATACCGTCTGGAGCCTGGAGGTGGATCGAGTATCCTCACGAAGGCAAATTATTATTTACCTACCAGGAAAATTGCGGTTTGACACAAAATAAAAGTGTAATCATGGATGATTACTTTTTATTTTTATTTCGTGGGTTTCATAACTACCCCCAATAACGTTCGTTATTGTTTCATTTTAGACAATGAAAACCTGCACAACTCCAACCTGGCGCCTCAGGATGCCGATCCGGCCTCCGCTGATAAAAAGGACAGCGACCAAGAACCGGACCCAGTTCCCGAATTAGATCCTGAAATCCTCACCGCATTGGGTGAGGTAACGGAAGAGACGCCCAAGTTGGGCCCAAAGATTCATGAGAAATTATCTTTGCTTTGGTTGCCCATTCTCCGTAAGGGAATGAACAAAGAGGCAAAAGAGAAACTCGTCAAGGAGTACCCCGTGCCAGAAAACTGCACATTATTAAAAGCGCCAAAACTTAACCCCGAGATTTCGGCCGCTGTTCCTGAGGGTACTCGTACTCGAGATAAAAGAGTCGAAGCTGTTCAACAGCAATTGGGCCAGGGAATTACCGCCCTCAATAAGGGCCTGGAACTCCTTCTTGACGACGGCAAGGACAGACTCCAAGCCATCAAATATCTCAGCGATAGCTGTAGACTACTTTGTGATCTGCACTTTGTAGAAACAGAGGCTAGAAAGAGGTTTGTCACTCCAGGATTAGACAAATCTTTCTTAAATATTATGCAAGATGTCGAAAGAGACGAATCGCTTTTTGGTAACAAGCTTTCCGAAAAAATCAAAGCTACAAAGGTAATAGAGAAACACGGATTACAAATCAAAAAAAGTGCTTCGAATCCTAAGCCACCATCTATATCATACCAGCCATCGACAAGTCGCTCTCGCCCTCAGGGAAACTGGAGGGCCCCTTCTCGCTTCCTGTCCAACAGAGGGGGGAGGGGTGGGCAAAGGAATACTGCTTCGAGGGGGTCGAGCTCCGACAAGCAACTGCGCCCCACCGAGGCCTCCGCCGCAGAACAAGCAGCGTGCCCCAACAACTCAACAATAGAGGTACACGCTGGGAGAATTCAATACTTTTATAATTGCTGGCTTCGAATTACGAATAACGCTCAAATATTGAATTGGATTTCAAAAGGTTATTTAATACCGTTCTGTAAGAAAGTCAGGCAGGTTTTAACGCCACATAACTCTGTTTCCACTAGTGAGCAACCAGATATGTTACAATGTATAGAAAAATTGTTAGACCTCGGTGCTATCTCTCCTTGTCATAGGTCAAAAAACGATTTTGTTTCTAGCGTTTTCCTAGCCCCCAAGCCCAATGGGACAAAAAGGTTTATTCTAAATCTGAAGACTTTAAATAAATTTATTTCTACCTCTCATTTCAAAATGGAGGATTATAGGACAGCGGCTAGACTAGTACCTCAGTCTGGGTTTTTGGCAAATATCGACCTAAAGGAAGCTTACCTCTTAGTTCCTATTGCAAAAAAGCATCATAAGTACCTGCGGTTTGAATATAACAAAGAATACTTTGAATTTACAGCCATGCCTTATGGGTTATCGGTTGCTCCCTGGGTGTTCACAAAGTTAATGAGAGAAGTCATTAACTATCTTCGACAAGAAGGTTATAGGTCAGTTATATACCTGGATGACATTTTATGCATCGGTGATTCTTATGACGAATGTGCCAACAATGTCAACAAAACCCTAGCCTTATTAAAATGTTTAGGGTTTGTTATTAATTATGAAAAGAGCAACCTAGAACCCAGTCAGGTTCTTCGATTCTTAGGTTTTGTATTTAATACTGTCAATATGTCTCTCACCCTGCCTGATGAAAAACGCCAAGGTATCATGAAGTTTGTTAATAGGTTTTCTAAACTTCCTAGATGTTCCATTAAGGAACTGTCACAATTAATCGGCGTGTTAACAGCGGCTTGCCCAGCAGTTCGATACGGCTGGCTGTATACCAAAACTCTCGAACGTCAAAAATATTTAGCCCTTCAAAAGTTCGATGACAATTTTGAAGCGAAAATCAAGCCATCGAATGTTATCCTACCTGACCTAAAATGGTGGGAAGAAAACATAATGTTAACTTACAACAGACTAAGACAAGACCAAAAATTTGCTTTGGAAATATATACTGACGCGTCTAGAACTGGTTGGGGCGCCGCTTGTAATGGGAAACGTGCTAATGGGGGATGGAAAGACGAAGAATTATCTTTCCACATTAACTACCTTGAATTACTAGCCGTTTTCCTAGGACTAAAAAGCTTCGCCAATGAACATCATAATGGCTCTATTCTATTAAGAGTTGACAACACAACTGCCTTATGCTATATAAATCGCATGGGGGGAATCCGTTTTCCACATTTAAACAACTTAACAAAAACCATTTGGCAATGGTGCGAAAAGCGAAGTATCTTTATACACGCTTCATATATTAACACACATGATAATGTCGAAGCAGACGAAGAGTCGCGAAAAATAAATGCAGATACGGAATGGGAACTTTCAGATTGGGCATTCCAAAGCATAGTTCAAACTCTAGGAAAGCCCAAAATTGACCTTTTCGCTTCTCGCATCAATGCCAAATGCATTCATTACATCTCATGGAAACCGGACCCCGACGCGTTGACAGTTGATGCGTTTACAGTTTGTTGGAACCTTTCATTCTTCTACGCGTTCCCCCCGTTCGCTCTCATATTAAAATGCCTGCGAAAAATTATCGAAGACAAAGCAACTGGCATTCTAGTCTTCCCCTATTGGCCTGGCCAGGCATGGTTCCCACTGCTGAAAAGAATGCTAATATCTGATATTGTTTTCTTCGAACCTAATCGGGACCTTTTGCGTTCACGTTTCAGGTTACGTCACCGGCTACTCACCAGTCTTACCCTGGGGGCCGCGACGCTCTCAGGACAGCATTTACAAAGCTAAATACCCCAAATGTAGCACTAGACTTAATGTTAGCATCCATTTCTGAAAATACGATGAAACAATACTCTACGACATACAGGTTGTGGTGGCAGTTTTGCGTAGAAAAGGACATAAATACCTTTGAAGCTCCGTTATCCGCAGTAATAACCTTCTTGGTGGATTTGTTTAATAAACGAGCATCTTATGGAACTATCAATAGTCATCGTTCTGCCCTATCATTACTCCTCGGGAATAACGTAGGATCAGACGAAAGGATAAAACGCTTACTTAAAGGTATTTATAGACAAAAACCGTGCCGTCCCAAATATACCACCACCTGGGATCCAAAAATTGTACTAGACTGCATAGCCAAGTGGTACCCCAATAGAAATTTGGATTTGGTCAAACTTACAAAAAAGTTATCAATCTTATTGGCCTTGTGCACATCGCATCGCGTACAAACGTTCTCTTTGATCAAGACCAGTAACATCAGTAGGTCCCCTTCTGGCATAAAGATAACAATATCAGACATTATAAAGACGTCAGCACCTAACAGAGAACAACCAGTATTATTCCTACCATATTTCATGGAAAATCCAAGCATCTGTCCAGCAAGTACTCTTGACGATTACCTAGCAGCAACATCAGGTTTGCGACTTGAAGACACAGAAAATCTTCTAGTGACTCACAAAAAACCTCACAAAAAGGCATCGTCGGGAACTATAAGTAGGTGGATAAAGCAGACTCTAGCTGAGTGCGGCGTTGACGTAACAGTATTCAGTGCACACAGCACGCGCCACGCCTCCACCTCAGCGGCGGCCTCCGCCGGAGTCTGCCTTGACACCATAAGGAAAACAGCTGGTTGGTCCACTTCATCCCTGACGTTCGCTAGGTTCTATAGCCGTCCAGTAGTAGACGAAGGAATATTTGCTCGGTCTGTCTGTGCAATCACGACTACTAATAACGAGTAATTTAATAAGAAGAACAGTATTATTAGTTGCATAATCGTATCGAAACTATGATTAATTTATGTACTTAACCGTACCTAAAAAATTGTACCCTGTTAGGGCAGCTTTTACTATTGCGCCTATCTGATTAAGGACAATTACTAATAAAAAACATAAACATAAGTAAATATATTTTGTTACGGAATAAAAGTTTTCTACATATAAATTGTTTTATTAGCACATAAACAATTCAGTAAAATAAAAATAAAAAAATCTCTGAACATCTACCTGTGTAAATGTATCTGAAGAATGAAGTGACGAATTATAATATAAGATCAAACGAACTTCTTGAAGTGAAGTTCGATCATTATTATAAGAGTCACTTCATTCGAAGATACAAGGTCCCACCCACCCAATAACCCAGCTATGAAAAATAGAAAACTAAGATATCTCTGAACAAGAATGAGGCGACAGCCGACCGACACGGGAGACCGGTGAGTCGGGGTAGACAAAAAAAAAAAAAAAAAAAACGGATATCGATTTAAAAATCGATTCTCTAAACGTGCGAATACCTCGTGTAGGCTTAAGGCACTACCTGTGTAAATGTATCTTCGAATGAAGTGACTCTTATAATAATGATCGAACTTCACTTCAAGAAGTTCGTTTGATCTTATATTTTAATCTTATTTGATAGCAGATGTTGAGCTTATATTTTTTGTTTTAAAACGCTGTCTTCTCTTAAACGTCTTGTTACTTGCGCAGTCGCTTACACGCCACACACACCACCAGCCTTTACGTCCCACTGCTGGGCACAGGCCTCCTCTCAGAATCACAGTTACTCTCTAGTCAGTTACAGTTCGTGTCAAATTTAAATGTCAAACTAAAGTAGGATGATGATGATGTTTTTGTTACATGTACAAAAAAAATCCAAAACTATCCAACTTAAAACAACAAGGGAAATGCCACAGGTCGCAGAACAAGCCAAAAGTCCATTCCCAATGAGCACATTTGCTTTGTCCCTGTCAAACAGGTGGCAGGCGGGAGTGCACTCGACTCGCCTCGCCACTCGACTCGCCTCGCCACTTGACTCGCCTCGCCACTCGACTAAACTGACGTATTGATGGGGAGATGCTCTTCTGGCGCGGCGCATCGCGTACTGTCTGGAGAGGCATTGGAAATAATTGGAATTGGTCCTTTTTAATTGTGGCCCTAAACCGCAGAAAGGAGGCATTTAGTCACTATATTTCATAGACCGATGTAGTTCAGTAAGGACTGGACTGTCACAAGAACGCAAGAATCAAACTTACTGATTCAAAGATCAAAAGTTTATCATTACCACGTTGGCGCACAAACACGCAGGAAGAGTTTACTTTATCATTATATTCGTTCAAAGTACCAAGTTTATCATTAAGTTGACACATACACCTTAAGCTATTTAACTTGCCATGACCGGGAGAGTTTTCAATTAGAACGAAGTCGCGAGCACAGTGTGGAAGAGATCGTCGGTTGACTTCAAAGGACCCGACTTTACCAATAACTGAGTAGTGAGTGGCAAACTACGACTTTCAATCCAAGTAACTGTAACTTTAAATTAATTTGATGAAAGCAAAATAAACTAAAAATAAAGTGCTAAAATAGCAAAAGGTTTCATCAACGTGACGGCTTGAGAGCACAAAGAAAATTTTAATAAACATCTTTGATTTTATGTAAAGTAAAATTAACATTTTTCACCACCAGCAACTTTGTTTATGAATCATAAAAAAATCTCCCAGTTACTTCGTTGATACAAAAAAGTGAACCATACCATGATAAACTATATCAGGTCATCTTAAACGACACGAAAAAAAAAATAATGGTTTTTTTACTTTTAGGCCTAAGTTAAAGGTTGACAGCCTCAGAACTATGAATGTCGGGACAGTGGGAACCGAGCGTGTAACATTTTGCGCAAAGGTATATTGACGTCACGAGTGCAACTTAGTGAGGAAATACCTCGATTAACAGTTTCAATTTTCATGGTGGTGTTTGAACAGTTAACAGTTGACAAACAAGGTATGATCGGGAGCTGAAAGCGTAATTAATGAGGTTCTCAGCCCATCTTTTCGCACGCGAGGTACATACACTTTATCCTTCTATCCCGATATAGTTCTGTGCTGACAGCATAGCGATGTTACGAGTCGACCGTTTTCCAACTCGGATAACTCGACTTGATTCGGAAGGTTGATTCGAATCAGAATACGAGTTGACTCGACTCGGATCAACCGGATGGCGTTCACCCAGTCCGCGAGTCGGCGAGTCGAGTCGAGTCCGGCGTATTAGAGTTGAGGCAAGTCGAGTTGATTCGAGTTGCGAAGGAACTTAATTCTAATCAACTCGCATAGTGTCTGATTCGAGTGATTCGAATCAGACAACTCGACTCGCTCATCGCTATGACAGCATAAAGCATATCTAAGTATTTCATTACGACTTTGAAGCCTAGAAACTTGGTCTTTGAGAACTTTTCCATTGAAAGCATGAGTCGGAGCAAAGTTGCGGGCGCAGGGCGGAACACGCCACAGTTTGTGTCAAAGCGTGTGCCTTACTACTCCTGCGACTAAAGTTCTGTTAAAGACGCTCTTATTACCATCGAGTTATAGGGTTGAAATTTGCTGGTTTTACTACAAAATGACAGTTGGTTGAGTTTGTTAACTAGACTGAGGCTGTGGAGATGAAAGATGGTAAGTTTAAGTTTCTTGTGTAAGTAAAGTATGTAGATTTATGGACAGTCAACATCAAGTACGTATATCGGAACAGCGAGTGCTAAAACTACGCTTTTAATAAGAAACTACTGTGATTCAATCATAGTGAGATACACGTATCACTCACCCAACTACGGATTAATACTAAACAGGTCGAGAATAAATTCGACTTATAAGTACAGGATGCGTTTTAATGAACCGTCAAGAATTCGGCCAGGGGTTAAATTACAAAAATCGTTATCCCATATTATATTCTCAACCACCAGAGTCAATGATTGTTTGGGAGAACGGTTTTTTTTATTTATTTTTTCCAAATAAAAACTCTACAGGGGTATTCACCTAGACTTACTGAACCCCTGGCTGAATTTTGATGGTTCATTAAACCTCACCCTGTATACACAAGTTTCTCGCTTGTCGCTCAGTTCGTTCCTTTCTTAGTGATTGAATCACTGAGCGCTACAAATGGACGCCCGTGCTAGCCCCGTTAACATTTCAAACTAACCCCATACATTTCGTTTCGTACGTCACAGTACACAGTAACTAACACTGCGTGTACTTGTGTAAAATTATGCCTTCAACCACCAGACCACCACCACCACCACCACCAGACCAGACGACCAGATGGCCTAGTGGTTAGCGACCCTGACTATGAAGCTTGAAGTCCCGGGTCCGAATCCCGGTCGGGCAGATGTTTGTATGATGAATACGAATGTTTGTTCTCGGGTCTTGGATGTTTAGTATGTATATAAGTATTACTTATCTATATAAGTATGTGTATCCATTGTCTAGTACCCATAGTACAGGCTTTGCCTAGTTTGGGACTAGGTCAATTGGTGTCAATTTGACCCATGATATTTATTTATTTACTTTTAAGTTAAATGCAAATTTTAAAAGTCTACCAATTCTTAAAATCACGATATCGGTGACTACTAGAATAATAACCTAACCAACTTCGAAAAGTTGAAAAACCCCCGACATTGTTATTTCAAAGTTCAATATTTCAAACGGGTGAACCGATTTTAATGAAACTTGGCTAAGAACCAACGCGATTACACTAGCCTTCGATTTAAAAAAGCCGCATCTAAATCGGTCCACCCGTTTGGGAGCCATGATGCCACAGGCAGATACAGAGATACTCAGGTCAAACTCATAACACCCCTCTTTTTCGTCGGGGGTTAAAAATTGAATTTACCGCTTCAAAAAAAAATCTTCTTGATAATTAATCATCATTTGGCGAGCGGCTTATAAACGGTTCCGCGATAAACTTTATCAGGATAAACAATTAGTTCGCTCATAACGGGCATCCCAGCGGCGCCAGATGCTAACCGTTCATTAAAATTATGAAGGTTGAGGTAAACTTGTACAATATCAAGGAAAAAGGATAGGATTAGTGGCGTATAATGGGCGGCTGATGGGTGCTTATTGCGCGAAAATAACGTCGAACATAAAATATGCCTAAAGAAATATAAAAAAATCATAGCTTAAAGTTAAAGAATTTTATTGTTGAAGTTGATATTTAGATATCTTTAGTAACTTGTCCTATTCACTTTCCATTTAGACGAACGGATAGCCTAGTGGTTAGAGACCCTGACTATGAATCTTGAGGTCCCGGGTTCGATCCCCGGTCGGGGCAGATGTTTGTATGATAAATACGAATGTTTGTTCTCGGGTCTTGGATGTTTAATATGTATATAAGTATGTATTTATCTATATAAGTATGTGTATCCGTTGTCTAGTAACCATAGTACAGGCTTTGCCTAGTTTGGGACTAGGTCAATTGGTGTCAGTTGTCCCATGATATTTATTATTATTATTTGTATAGAGGAAACGACTTCTCTTCAACTACAGACCTAAGAAGAATTATGACAAAACCTGCAGATATTTTAATACATGTCATAAATCGTCCTCAAAATTTTATCAAAGCGCTACTGTGTATAAAATACACAATAGTGCGAAAAATATTTTTTTGTATGTTGGTCGATCTCACAATGCGATCCAAAGTTTCATTGACATTAACTGTGAAAAAGATTATGCACTGAGTTGCAATTGATTGTACATAATTATACTCAGCGGCTCGAGTAATAAGCGCTATTTTATTTACTGTCTATAGTAAACTGTTCATTGATAAAATAACAGTTTTCAAAATAATCAGGGACAATAGGGTGGACGGTTATTCTGAGGGTCGAGCACGACTTTACGAATGCTGCGTAACGTAAAATCGAATAGTAAACATTGTCGAGGTTTTATGACGCTTGGAACAGCGCCCGCCCGTGAGCGTATTTGGAACTAAAATTTAGTATGTGTATTTTAAATGCTTTAGTTAGGTAATTAGGTTAATTTCCGGTTCCGGATCCTCTTACTTTTATTTGTATGTCTACTCTTTTTTCTGATGTCCTGTCCATCGCCCAAAGCTTAACTGGTAGAGATCCCTTTAAGGGATAAGTTCGCCTTTGTACATTTGCTTTTGTTCTGTTATCTGTATTTTTTTGTTTTATGTGCAATAAAGAGATATACATACATACATACATAGTATGAGGTTTCTCGATCTCGATACGATAACCGTAACGTTACGCAGCTTTCGTAAAGTCGTGCTCGACCCTCTGGTGAGTGTAATACAGCTGCGCGCTATAAACATTATAGAGGATAGTTATCCGTGACCGCTGAGCTACGAGAGCTCGTAGCTCGTAGCACCGCCCGTAGCGCTACGAGGCGTAGCTGCTACGAATTAATGGTATTGAGCTCATAGAACATTGCTGGGTAACTTTATTATAAGTATGTACTTGTTTTTTATTTACCTACATAAAAAAACTGTGTTTGAATTAATAATCTGACGCAAATTAAAAAAAAAAAAGATTATTACATAAATTTCACATCTAAATAAGTTTTTGTTTATAACTTATAATACAACTTTTTGTAACGCATTCAAAGCTCAATAATAGGCTTTAAAAAAAAGGAAGGCCATCGAGCAAGTAGGTCACCTAATAATAAGTAAACAAGACATTTAAGATAAACTGCATTTTACTCTCCACGCCGGAACACACCAGTGCAAGCGCTGCTAATTAGCGGCAGAATTACGATGGAATATGACCCTTAAGTTAGGGGCAAACAGACCGTCTTAAACAATGTCGGAAACAAATACTAAAGAATCAACAAAGTGTTATATGTATAATATAGCATTTTTGTAAAATACCACACGACTTAAAAGCTGCATCCGGCGGAGTGGAAGCACGGAGCTTAAGGCTGCGCTTATTCCAGGCATGTCTGATAACTCGGGGCTAAAATAGAGAGAAGCTTTCGGTATTAAATTAAGACAATATTATTTCCTAAACGTTAGCTTGGTATTTTTTCTTAAGCTCGTTTTTTTACATTTTACTGGTAAAGTTGCTTTCAAATGCGTTGTATTAAAATTAATTTCAACGCCTTTGTTACTATTACCATCGACTATATGAATTGCAAAAGTTTTTTTTTCGTTGGTATGAGATCTATAAAGTTTTTATTTTATAATTTACGAGTAATAAAAACTTGTATAATAATTTATTCCCTTTGCAATGTAAAAAAAAACAGATTATTTTAATTTAACAACACTACAACTGTCGCTAACTGATTTCAATATCCATATGCAGGATGTGTAGCTACACAGAAAAACACTTGTCGCAAAAAAACAGGGCTTTCCACTCAGGGCCGCGGGCGTGACAATCCCGGTATTTTAGCACTGGCAACACTGAAGTACATATTTTTAAGCCGGCAATATTACTGGACGAATGCGAGACAATATTTCAATGCAGGCATTACAAGGATGGCAATTTAGTTCTTATAATAGAAACAGCGGCATTCATCGAAAATAAAAATAACAGACATTTAGAATTCGAGTCATTTTCATTTTGCATAAATATTAAACAAGTCCTCAACGTTTAAGTCCTGAAATACTTCATAATATTTAACGTATTTACACAGTCAAAGAACGAGATAAATGTTATAAAAATATCAGCTGTATTTTCTCTCTAAAAACATATCATCGACGCGCCGTAATCCCTGTTTACGTCATTCATTTACAAGCGGAAAAACATCGTAGGCCACAGATAAAATAAATCTATAAGCGAGCCCGCATTACCATAAGGTAAGCAGAAGCGAAAAGGCAAATATTTGCATGGTGTTGCCAGCGCGAAAAACACCGGAGCCATATCGCGGCCGTTTTATGAATATTCAAATTCCGAGGAGCGCGCAGAATGGCAGCTAGTGACAATGGCAACACTCGACTGAACTGTTTTCTCTGAACGAAAAAAGCGTTTTGTGTTTAGCTTGTAAATTGGATATCAATTTCTTTAATTAATTTTATTCTGTGTCTGAATGGGTATGTTAACGAGGCGACGAGACTGCTTAAATTAGAAGAAGGCGTGAGTTGCCAATTTTGTGTGTGTGTGTTATTCAAAAAGGGTGTGCGAGAAACGGTTTTCTTTGATTGGAATATTAGGAAAAGGACGCGAATTCGATATAAGCCGTCTTGAGTTTCAAACGAAGTGTAATGACGTAAAGGCTCTAATGTAATTCCCAGGTCTTTTGAGGCAGGCATCGAGAGGTTTTAATCCCGTTTCCTTTGATTAGTCTGTAATTAGTCGAATCATTACGCGTTTCGTCGGTTGAATACATACAAAGTAGCTCTCATGAGATTCTGTGAGTTTCGCTTTTAACGTATTCAATGTACAATTATTTAATTATACTGTTCCAGACGTTCCCTCGTCGACAGATGTCAAACAGAACCAGGCTTACACGGGGGACTTATTTCAAGCCAAGAACGTAGCATATAGTTTCCTTTGATACAGCTATTTTGAATCTAATTTAGTCGTGTGTAATCAAATCATCTACAAATAAAAAGAGTATTTTTGTACATGACAACATGAAAACATTTTTGACGTGCCGAGTGGGTCTCACTGGTAGAGTTCAACGAGAGTCCTCGCTGGCAACCCGTAACGCTCCAAACAACTGGCTTCTTAAACAAAAGGTCCTGATTTCCCATGTTCGCTGTGAAAAGGTTGAATGTGATGTAAATTTTACCCTAACTTTAAATAAGCTGATCAGACGTGTAATGAAATAATCAAAGCACAGTTCAATCCCGACGGCCCGCCGGCAGCAGAGGTGAGAACTTTTTCAATTAGCGACTGAATGAATGGACGAATGGACCAATGGAGTTCACTCGTGTGGCCATTCGTTGTGGAAGCAAAGAGTCGCTTTCGTAAACAATAGGAGGTTTTGATTAGTTTAATAAACGATAAAATAATAGAATGCTTTCATCTGAGTATATTTATATTACATGTTATCATGGGACAATTGCAATTCTTCCATTTGGGCGGGGCACATTACTCGCAGAACTGATGGTCGATGGGGTCAGAAGGTTCTCGAATGGCGTCCACGCACCGGGAGACGAGCTGTCGGTAGGCCTCCAACAAGGTGGAGCGACGACCTAGTAGAGATTGCGGGACCACGGTGGATGCGGAAAGCACAAGACCGGTCTGAGTGGAGAGCCTCGGGGGAGGCCGCCGGCCAGCAGGGGACGTCTTTGATGATGATGATGGGACAATTGACAACGATTGACCTAGTCCCAAACTTAGGCAAAGCTCGACCGAATAATCGAACCTTGAACCTCAAGCTTCCTAGTCAGATTCTCTTCTCTGACCACTAGGCTATCTGGTATGTAGGTAACGTTACAAAAAATAGACGCTTTATACAGTGCCCTAAGCACGACTTGTCGAATCCTGCGTTACGTTACGGTTATCGTATCGAGATCGAGAAATCTCATACTAAATTTTAGTTCCAAATACGCTCGCGGGCGGGCGCTGTTCCAAACGTCATACAAACTCGTTATAGTTTACTATTCGATTTTACGTGACGCAGGATTCGACAAGTCGTGCTTAGGGCACAGAAGAAGCGGATAATACGAAGAGATACAATCAGAGTCAAGACAAGTATCAAAAAGTGATCACCATTTAAGTATTTATAATTATTAATAGGTATTAACATTCTTATTGTTTAAGTATTTAATGATGTTTTAAAAAGTGTACTTTCCTTATACGCAAAGGTCACATCATACAGTTTTTAAAAGGGAAAAGCAAAACGAATTTACTTCGAAAATCTTGAAATGGAATCAAAAATAAAGAGCCCTGGGTTTGGAAAAAAAAAATTAGGGCATTTGGGTGAAAATTGGGCTAAGCCCCGTTTAAACCCGTCGATAAGATTTACCGAGCTCGATACGGCGCTGTCGGCTGTCGGATTAGCGGGAGCGGGATTATAGCCCGTCGAAGATATATTGGCAAGGTGGCGTGAACGAAATATATATAATTTATTATTGTCACTGATAACTATCTTACCTGAACGATTCTAGAAGATATATTAAAAGCTACTTGGGGTAGTTCATTTATTAAACTGAATAACAAGCTGCCTAGCTATTTGCACTTGCCAAAGTCAGTTAAGACTTTACGAAAGCTGCGTAACGTTACGGTTATCGTATCGAGATCGAGAAACCTCATACTAAATTTTTAGTCCAAAATCGTTCACGGCGAGCGCTCTTCCAAACGTCATACAAACTCGACAACGTTTACTATTCGATTTTACGTGACGCAGGTTTCGAAAAGTCGAGCTCGACCCTCTTATGTGTATAACTCTGTTCATTATACCCACAATGTGAAAAACAATTTACTGATATTTGCAGTAACAGCAACATCTTTAACCGACCGTTTGACGGACTCTTCTGCAACGCAACACCGTCAGGCGAGCCGCATGCCTGTTTTCCTCCGACATGGTAGAGGTAAGTATTAAATAAACGCAAAGTGAAAAGTAATGCGATCCTACAGGAATATCAACTACAAACCAAGAACACAGAACCAAAAAAGAAAGGCACCCAAAAATTAGTGATATTCCTGTCTCAAATTCCTTAGCGTATATATTTCAAGCGTCTCTAACAAACAAGATGATGAAGCAAACTCGTTAGTGATATCTTTGCGTGATAAAATACAGAGCCTCGCGTGGGAGGAATACAGAGCCACAAAGAACCTCAAGGGGAGTCTAATCGGCTTAAGCACAAACTGACGACTATTTTCACCGGAAAAAATACGGGAAAAGTGACTTTTCAATTACTGTGAAACAGTACTGCGACACAAAGCGGCTCGCCCACACAATTAACTTAGTTTCCTTCAATTTACTTACTTCGTATTGGTTCAACATCACGGCTATACATTTGGGGGCGAAGTTTATTCACTCAAGCGGGACAACGCTATCGCAGTATCGCATGTATCAATAGAGAGAGGGCTAGTAAAATTTGTTCAAAACGCGTAGCGTAAGCGCCAAAGCTTTTAAAATTGCTCTTGGTAAGAAACTAAAGCGTTGATCTAATCACACATTAGACAACAGTCCAAACCACTTTTCCTCAAGTCTGCAATTGACACGGATTTGTCATTGAAAACTGACATTTGTAAAGTTGGTGAAATAGGGGGCAGAGGGTCGAGGACGACTTTACGAATGCTGCGTAACGTAAAGTCGAATAGTAAACGTCGTCGAGTTTGTATGACGTTTGGAACAGCGCTGCCCGTGAATGTATTTGGAACTAAAATTTAGTATGAGGTTTCTCGATCTCGATACGATAACCGTAACGTTACGCAAAGTAAAGTCGTGCTCGACCCTCTGATGGTAAAAATATAAAGTTCGAAGTTAAAAGTAACCTAAGGGGCCTATTAGTGGTGGTTTTACCTTGTATTAGAAAAGGTAAAGAACCACCGACATTTTTATTTCAAAGTCCAATATCTCAAAAACTGCTACACTAAACTTAGCAAAGAACCATATCGAATAAACTTGCTTTCGATTAAAATACCTTCAAATTGGTTTACCTGTCGAGGACCTACTATGCCACAGACAAACACGGATACAGACGTCAAACTTATAAAACCCATTGGTTAAAAAGAAACTTAAATACATCCCAACTTAAGACTAAGTAAAGCGGCTAAGACATGTTACGAGTATACATGCAGCGAGCACTATTAAGCTCATCGCTCAGCCAACTCGGGCAAGCGCACCGCAACTTTTATAAATTCGGCCCATTTACTACTCGGGCTAATTGGATATGAGAGCGAGTTTAAAGTTTAAATTTTACTTTCATTGTTCGTGCTTGTTCCGAGAGGAAAAATATTAGTTTTTTTTATACGACAAGGAAGGCAAACGAGCAAGTGAGTCACCTGATGGTAGATGATCACCACTGCCCATAGACACCCGCAATCTTTGGGAGTTTGCAGATGCGTCGCCAACCTAGAGAGCTAAGATGAAATGCCTCTTGTGCCCGTAATTACACCGGCTGTCTTACTCTCCACACCGGAACAACAGTGCAAGTACTGCAGAGGGTCGAGCACGACTTTTCGAATCCTGCTTTACGTTACGGTTATCGTATCGAGATCGAGAAACCTCATACTAAATTTTAGTGCCAAAAATACGCTCACGGGCGGGCGCTGTTCCAATCGTCATACAAACTCGATAACGTTTACTATTCGATTTTAGGTGACGCAGGTTTCTAATATTCGTGACCGGGCCTCTGGTTAGCGGTACTTAGGATTAGCGAGTAAGATTAGTGAGTAAGTGTTTATAAAAAGCGTAATCTTTTCTTAAAGCACAGTCCGTGAGCGCTTAGTAGGATTCGGGTCAGAGTTCATTCCGATTGACGTCTTTCTTTGACATAAGAAGAATCATTGATGGCTATTTTTTTTTTTGCTTTTATTAAAGTCGGGGCTTGGCTGCAGGCTTTGCCATCCCCCCAGCTTGGCACTTTGCTTGACAACGACTCTCTTCGAATAGCCTTAGGTTGCAAAGTGTGCAAGCGGCACCGTTGCGTATGTGGGGTGATGGTGGAAGAGGATGGCCACCACGGCCTCAGCTGTCAAAGATGTGCTGGGCGGTTCTCGAGGCATCACTCGATCAATGCCCTTATTCACAGAGCGATGGTGGCTGCTAATGTGCCGTGCATGTTGGAGCCTCCGGGGTTAAGCCGTAGTGACGGCAAGAGGCCTGATGGACTGACGTTGGTTCCTTGGCAGAGAGGGCGTTGTCTCTTGTGGGATGCGACGTGTGTGAGTACCTTTGCACCATCTCACTTGAGTTACACGTCGAGGTCAGCTGGATCCGCGGCTGAAAATGCTGCGCGGGCTAAGCACCTTAAATACTCGGCCTTGGAACCGACGTACGACTTCGTGCCATTTGCGGTCGAGACGGCTGGCCCCTGGGGCATGGAGGCCAAGTCTTTGGTGTGGGAGTTGTGCCGTAGGCTGCGGGATAGGGGCTGCGACCCCGGCTCCGGGTCGTACCTGGGTCAGCAGATCGCGCTAGCCATACAGCGGGGCAATGCTGCTGGCATGATGGGCACGTTTGAGCCGGGTGCGGTGCGGGGTGGTGGTTCTTAGTTTTTTAGTGTTTTACGTTCTTTTGTGTGTCGCTTTGGGGTTTTATTTATAATTGTCTATGTGACTAACATAGTTATAAGTGTGTTTTAACTAACCATTATTGTAATTTAGTTTAATTAGTTTTAGCTTGGATTTAATGTAATTGTAAATTGCTTTTATTGAATAAAGATCTGTATTTTTATTAAACTCCTATGTCAGTTATAAATAATATACCTACACCTACTTTTGGAAATCTTGCATGAACTATTTTCATATCAAAATCCAGTCAAGGTAGACGTGGACTATAAAAAATCTGGAAAAAAAATGCTCAACAGCACCAAAACTTGTCACGTGTCGCGCGTTAAAAAGTTGTAAAAACTACTAGATAAGATTCGCTGTGAAAACTGGCAACACAGTTTACGAGTGTGTCTCATAAAAATGATACGACCATCATGTGGTCTGTTTAAAAAAGTAGTTAAAAAGCTTTGCACGAATATTTGTCAAATTTTACTGACAAAATATTTGGGCGAAAAGCGCTGGGTGGACTTTTTTTACAGCTCAGCGTGGCGAGGAGGGTTTCATTACCTAGAGGCGAAGAGGTGAAGATCCTGTATTATACATAGGTATACATTTATCAAACGAAATCTACCATAGGTAAATAACGAGATTAGCGAGAAAGAAGAGGTTTAGACATTGGTACAAATATAAGGCCTTTGGAACATTTTGTTGCCAATTTTGTGGGACTAATTCGTGCCAGCCATATGAGCCGCGCCTAATGTTCATACGAGTATCAATGGATGATGGTGATATTTGTCGCGTCAACTTAGCTGTCCTGTAAGTGTGGTCTCGGAGGAACAAATTAACTGTCTTTAGTTTATGTCATCAGTACGATTCTAGCCAAACGTACGCGCTATCATTTCGTTCTAGAATTTAGGACACTAAACCGAAAAAAAATCAACCGATAAAGTTCCATGCATCTTGGTAAGTGTTAGGAAAGTTTTAAAACAGCTTACCGGAGACGTTGAAGCTATTCTTCCCCGGACACCAGAAGCCAGCTTATAGTTTCCTAGCCAGAACGATATTTCTCCTTCCAGACCCCTATCTCAACGGGTTACAGTTAAAAATGGCTTGGCTTAGAGCTCTTAGAGTTGCGAGAAAGTTTTCCAGGACGTTGCAGAACATTCAGTTACCTGAAAAGAAAAAAAAAGACGGTTATTCAAAGATAGTGGCGATGTGTTTGCTGGGGAAAGTTGGAAGGACACTCATTGTTTCAATGAAATAGATGGAAAGATATCATAAGGACAAATGAAGATAATCTTAAGAGAGAAGTTAGTATACTAAGAAAACTTTGCTAGAGAATCAAGTACAAAAATTTTAGATAAGTTTTTAATTAACAATGAAATAAAACGTACAGTACCTACAGCAGCCTTAAAATATAACATAGTCATCTATGTAAGTGTGCTACAATATGCGAAAACGATTTAGGTATTTTTGAGTGCCATTGTCAAATTTATTACATGCTGCAAATTAGCTAAGACCTTAAACGCCTCTCTAGAGTGCGGATAATAAACCTAAACCTCTTTCGAGAGGCTTGCATAATACTTAGCTAACGTTGACGAAAATCAATACCATTACCAACTAATAATATCTGATTAGCTCACGTTAAGTAATATATTATGCAAGGAGGCGCTGAGCCGTTCGCCAGTGTTAACTGTACGATAATTAAACACAGTTATTGTGATATGTGATGCTAAAACAAAGCCAGGTCAGCTGACGGCGCAAAGGGGTACACACGTTGACAGCTGAAACAAGAAGATTGCCATCGGCCTTTGGTAAAACAGAGCTGTGCAACATGCTGACGTCAAAGCGCATCTAGTTGCATGCGACGGGAGATAGAGCAACAAACAAAGCACCTGCGATAATACCTTTACGTCTGTGCTATTCGCAAAAGCCGAACAGACGGTTTTAGACATGCAAGTGTTGCTGAAAGGAAATTCTAGTCGATGGTTGGACGGAGAGAAGATTGCATAAGTATCAATATTTTACGTCACGATTCAGGAGGTCGCCGGCAACCTGAAGAAGTCTACTAGGTTTCCTCGAGGAGCTGGGCTGGCATGAGTAGTGCTGTCAGCACCCTCACGCAAAATAGGCGCGAACCAGTCGTCAAATTGCGGACACAGCAAATTGAAGCAGAGTTTGTCAGGAGCTTTTCTTTTATTTACGTTTGAAACAATAAGGTTACTTTTGACCTCGAACTTTATATCTTTACCATCAGCGTTTACTAGAGAAGAGAGAGCGGCATTATTAAGACAGGGTAAAGAGCTACTTTCAGGCCCCTCAATCACAGTTCCGTGTCAACTGCTGACTAGAAGAACTTATGTTTTAGCGCGCTTCATATTGTCAAAGAAATGTAGTTCGAATTGTCATATAAAACTGACAATTGTAAAGATGCTGAAATAGGGGCCTGGCATCATAAAGTGTCTTCCAGTTTAAATTGTACATAGCATTTGGATTTACCTAATTAATTACTCTCTATTCAAAGAAAAAGCCGAAACGACTCGTCAGGAGATTACCGTCAATACCAAAATAATTTTAGTATTAAGTATATTTGTAGAAGATTCTTCGACAGTCCTTTGTGCTGTCTAGCCCACGGTAAGCTCTACAGTTTACTTCATAAGGCTTCCAGGTAATAAAAGATACCTCAGAGTTGTGAGCTGAAACAATGGCTACAAAAGAATCAGTTTCAATTGACTTTAATTCACTGTTCGAAAGTTAGGAAGCCGAAGTAGCGATTTCGACAATGAGTCATTCTTCTTCGTCTACGTTTCAGCTTGGACAAAAATTCTTTCGTATTTCGGATGTTTGGCCGGCTGTTTACAGTTCTTCGCTTTACAGGTCGCATTTCTCAACAGGTTCTCGTGAAATTTTGTGAGCAGGTTCGATAATTATATTGAATGTTCTGAGCTCCTTAAATTAAAGAATAAAAAAATTATATAGAATGTTCTGTCGATTCGTTTTTTAGTCATTAAAAAAAAGAATAATACCATGAAACTTAAACCGTGAACAGACAGCGGCGCACCTCTATTACTAACCGACAAAACACTCAGTCCACCTGGGGTGCTAGCACGCGCGCCATTTTGTCGCTTGTCGCTCAGTGCGTCCTTCACTGATTCCATCACTATGAAAGGGACGCACTGCGCGACAAGCGACAAAATGGCGCGCCGTGCTACATGTGCTGGTTCGACGGTATAAAAAAATCTCAATTTTTTTTAATGACTTTCCAAAATCATACTTTTTGGATGGTTTATTGAAGCTTGAGTATAGGTGGAACAAATGTATAGAGTTAAAAGGTGACTACGTAGAAAAATAAATGCATATATACAAAAAAAAATGTTTTTTTTTTCCATAAACGGGTACTTATCAAACAGCCCTCGTAGAGCCATAATTAGTTCGAAAACTAGCCCGCTGCGACACTACACAAATAAACACATTTACCTTACCATTTACCTTTTGCTAAGAGAAACAATTTGTCCTTACGCCCTTTCATGCCGTCTTAGCTGGCAACACTGTACAAAAAACAGCTACATTGGGGTTAAGTGTAGTCATACATTTTTCTTAGCTAACCTAATGAGTATAGATTTTCCTAAGCCAATATTAGACGTATATTAAGAACAAAATGAAAACAATACCATGTTTTTGTTGTGTCAATACGAAACGTTCGCAAGCCTTTTTTACCAATATATGTATGTATTAAAAATGTGAATATTGTCACAGAAAATCGATATGAGTATATCGTAAATGTAATGTTTCAAGCTAACATTTTGACGCACCATTAACACACGCGCCATTATTATTGACAGCTGTCTGATTTACAGTGTTGCCAACACAAGAAACTTGAATTGCATCACCCATTATTACCGCGTAGCTACGACACTGTCAAATACCTATTACCACGACTCGCCGTAATCTGATAACTTTAACGCTTCTGCTAAAAAGCAGCTAATAACTTACGAGTTTAACGCGATTACACCGTCCACGAACTAGCCGCTATCTGGGAGTAATCTGTCAGATAGCGGCGGGTCGAGGTCGACTTCTCTATTAACGATTTTTCTTCGCGAAGCGATCGGTGAAGCAATTAATAGATAGCGGATAACTTTGCCGTATCAATTAGCTGGCTTTCAGAGGCCTACAGGGAGACTGAAAACGTAAGTGGTGGCACAAAATGGTCTAAAAAAACCATCACCCAACCCACCTAATTATGTTAGATACGAGGGCGGGATGATAAGTAACTATGATCTCAGTAGGAGTATCTTTTTGTATTTTTTCTCCCAATTTTTTATTTTTACGGGTAAACTGATAAGTTTCGAAAGGGTGCGTTGTTTTCGGTTTACGAAGTAATCGCATAGATGGCGCTAGTCACTGCAAAAAGTGATAAAAACAAGCTAAGATTTGAATACATAGAGAAAATTCGGCCTTTCCTCTATGTCCAATCGTGGTGTAGGGGAAAAGCACACGACCCGGAGTATCGAGGATCCGGGTTCGATTCCCGGGGTTGGCATTTTTCTGGGTTTTTTCTGTGTATTCATGTTTCAGTGAGTTTATAAAAAAAAATGTAATTGATAAGTAACTAGCCTAATATAAAAATACTTAGGTTGGCGTCATAAAATTGATTTTATTTTTCAACATACTCTCCATATACCTCTAAGCACTTGTTCCATCTTCGTTCTAAAGCTGTAATGCCCTTCATAAAATGACTTCTTTCAAGACCGGCAAAATACTCTTCTACGGCGGCAATAACTTCATCATTTGTGGCAAACTTCTGTCCACCCAAAACATTTAACTTGGGGAAAAGGTGGAAGTCTGATGGTGGTAGATCAGGCGAATAAGGTGGGTGGGGCAGCAAATCATAGTTCAATTCGTTGATTTTTGCCATAGCCTTAACACAAGTGTGAACCCTTGCGTTGTCTTGATGGAAGATGATTTTTTTTTTCGCTAAACCTGGTCGTTTTTGCTGAATACATTGATAAAGCTTATCTAAAAGATTAGCGTAGTATTCTCCATTAATAGTTTGACCTTTGGGAAGGTAATCTATGAATAAAATTCCATCAGAAGACAGAAGCCATCACTTTTCCAGCCGACTTTACAGCCATAGCTTTTTTAGGAGCCGAACACCCAGATTCAGTCCACTGTTTTGATTGAATTTTTGATTCTGGCGTGTAATGGTGAACCCATGTTTCATCTGTTGTTATAAATCGACGTATAAAATCTGCTTTATTTCTCTGAAAACGATCCAAGCATGCCTTCGAGTTTTGCACCCGAAATCTTTTTTGATCGTGCGTAAGCAAACGCGGCACCCAACGTGCGGATAACTTTTTCATATTTAATTCGTCACTTAAGATATGATGTACCCGTTCTTTCGAAATACCTGTAGTGTCAGCTATTTCAGATAGCTTCAATCGTCGATCTGCTAAAACTATATCATGTACTTTGGAGACCATTTCCGGAGTCGTGACGATTTTTGGACGTCCGGGGCGGGCTTCATCTTGGACACTTGTACGGCCGCGTTTAAACTCAGCCACCCAGTTTATTACTGTGGCGTAAGAAAGAGCACATTCACCCAAAACATTCTTTAATTCTTCATAAATATCAAGCCCCTTCATATCCTTCATATAAAGAAACTTAATCACCGCTCTTTGTTCAATTTTATCCATATTGAAAAACAACAGACACAATGTATTTTCAAATGCCAAAAAATCTATAAAATATTCAAGCCACCAAATTCAAATTTAGAACAGAGATAGCCAGAGACATATTTTTAAAAACGAGAAAGTTCTTTTTTTAATTAAAATTTTTTAAATACCTAAGGCTAGTTACTTATCATCCCGCCCTCGTATAAAATCATACATAAAAATTGCAAGAAATAAAAATTGCATAGGTAATTAATTTTTAGTATCAAGACAACGAAGCAAGAGGTACGAAAGGAGCTTAATCAAAATTACGTATAGTAATGATACATATAGGAAAGTGAGAATAATAGAAGATTGTTCACAGAGGGACGAAAAGGACCAATTTCTAACGAGATATTTTGGCACTAATTATTGCCACAAAACTGGCAACAAAAACGTACTACCGAAGGTAAAAGGGCTATCTGTTAAGGGGGGAGGGAAGAAGCCTCTGAACCCAAAAGTTTGATAAAGAACAGGCATGAAAGAATTGGCTTATAACTGTCACAATCACAACTTCAAACTTTTATAAAATGTTCCTTTTAAGTGTCTGTGACTTGATAATGATAAAATAACGTTTATTTCAATAACTTCAAACAATACCGCAATAGATAACACTGACGTTTCCCGGCAGCTATCAATTATTGCATTCAAAGGACGGCATTTCAGACTCACGAATTAACTTTATGACGAGAAAGGTCTGCTCTTCATGGCGGTTAATTAACTTAAAAAGTTGAATTAAGTGCCCGTTAAGTTTACGGCTGGCTGTTTTATTCGCGGCTTTCGCTAATTACGGACGATCTTAAAAGCTCTACGCTTAGTTACACGCGCGAAAACAGGATACTAGGTAAAGATAAAAACCCCACTGCAAATTGCATGCTTAAAGTTGTAGCGATCTTAGCACAATATGCGGATGACGTCACCATTGTTCTACATCGCGCTTACGATTCAGGCTTAGGATACCTGCACATCACGATAGAAGTGTTCTCTTAAGTGCTAAAGCAACAAGAGAGCGGATCTCTGTTTTGTGGCTAAAAGATTCTTATAATTTGCCACTACTAATGGAATGAATATTAACCCATTCGCTGCCCACAATACCCGCAGAGTGCAGTGCATTAATCTACCGCCGCTTGCGCCACAATTACGAGAGCGAGAGCATTTATACCCGCACCTGCGCTATTAATACAGTGCCCTAAGCACGACTTGTCGAATCCTGCGTCACGTAAAATCGAATAGTAAACTATAACGAGTTTGTATGACGATTGGAACAGCGCCCGCCCGTGAGCGTATTTGGAACTAAAATTTAGTATGAAATTTCTCGATCTCGATACGATAACCGTAACGTAACGCAGGATTCGACAAGTCGTGCTTAGGGCACAGTATATGAGAATTCTGAGGGTCGAGCACGACTTTACGAATGCTGCGTAACGTTACGGTTATCGCATCGAGATCGGGAAACCTCATACTAAATTTTAGTTCCAAATACGTTCACGGGCGGGCGCTGTTCCAAACGTCATACAAACTCGACAACGTTTACTATTCGATTTCAACTACGCAGCATTCGTAAAGTCATCTTCGACCATCTGATCTGCAATGTATAATTAACTTTAGAATGTTATGTGTATGTATGAAGACATCTGTGTTGAGAATGAGATTTGCTATCACTTTTTGTCCACGTTTCGTGGTGCATCTGTGCAATCATTTGTGCGTATTGTTTTTTGATTATACCAAATTTGTTAGTTGTGAGATCCTGTAATTGGCTTCAATGTTACTATAGAAATAACCTACTCTGTAATTTGCAGCTGTTGGTTCTCCGAAAATAAATGAATAAATAAAACTTATTATTTTAAATTTCATCTTTATTCTAGTAAGTGATGTGAAATAATGCGTAGTAGACAAAAGTCTTGAAAATTACACATACTTTTGCAATAATCTATACAAGTTCTGTTCATTACCCAATAATTCGGTAATTATTAACCCGTTCGCTGCCCACCATACCGCAAAGTGCACCAACGTTATTAGCATTAGTCTTCCGCTGCAGCCTTCATTACGAGGGCGGAACTGCTGTACCCCCACCTGCGCTAATGTATTGTTCAGGTAGAGTGGTATGACTGAGTAAGTAATTTGTTTAGAATTTTTAATTAGTAATGAGGCAAATATTATCTAGTCAATGTTTTGATTTATTGGTGCTCTTAAAAAATAAACTATATCAAAATTGTGAGTGTTACAAAGCGCAAAGATTATTTGCAAAAGTATGTGTAATTTTCAACACTCTCTTGTCTAGTACGCATTATTTCACAACTTGTCTCTAATAGTAGTAAAAACCGCAGCCTCTTTCTCTTTTCTCGTAAACCTTTGCTATCCGACCTTCAAGCTGTGTGATACAATAGAAACTTGCAAAAACGATCAAGAGCGTGAGCAACGTGTGTGACATGGACATGGCAAAACTATAAGGGTTCCTTTATGACTACGGAACCCTAAAAACCACGAAAACGACTTACATTGTTTACTCCCGCAGGTGCAGCGTGGGCGAAATTGACGCGAACCACAAAATGTACTGCGTGGACAAGAAACTGCGGAAATTGTGAGCCAAAAATTGCGGACAGGCCATTCCGGGAGTTTGTTAGGTGCGGAAAAAACAATCAAGTGAGCGCTTAGTGACGGAAAAATCAGTTAGGGCTAAAAAAGGGGGAACAAATAAAATTGTGAATGCTACGGGTTGACGGGTTGAATAAGTTGCTTCGGCAGAATTTAGTTTCTTAATTTGTCAAGATCGAGTTAAAATGTGAGCTTGCGTTATGACTTTGACAAAAATTCGTAGTGACCGCCTGATCTTCATAGTTTGTACCCAAGTGTAAACTAAAGTATACACCAATTCAAGCTTCATCATCATAATCACCAGCCTTTTTTACGTCCCACTGCTGGGTACAGGCCTCCTCTCAGAATAAGAGGGCTTGGGCTAGTTCCCAATTCAAGCTTATATTAAAAAAAATGTTATTAAGTACACAGTCAACTGGTTACTAGCCAACAATAAATTAATAGTAAAACACTCCCCTATAACTATTTATGGCAACACACGTCAAACACAATGACCATAAACAACAAACTCAAACGCGTCGGGTCCAAATTGCAGCCAGACGCTGCAAGCCCGCCCCGCCCCGCGCTAAATTAATAGACATCGCTGCTCTCGTGCTCTCCGCATTGCTAACTAGTCTCGTTTGGACCGAACTCTGCTTGCAATAAGACTACTCCCTAATTAAATCGTGGTGCTTTTGATTTGATTCGCTTTTGTCTATGTTGTTAGGATTAGCCGCTTTGAAATACACACACAAAAAACAATACACACTTTTTCTTTAGGCAGACGTGTAAACATAGGTGTTGAACGTGTTGAATTTAAAAGTTTGTGTCTGTAATAATTTATTTACGTTTCATATATTAGTGCTTGAAATGAAGAACCTTGTCAAACTTTAATATAGAATGCTTTCCTCGAAGGATGGCACAAGATACAATTTATGACATCGGATTTATCGGACAACACGATATTCAAATCTATTTTTTTATATTACACAATAAATTATGTATCAATGACCTAACATAAAATAGATTTACTCTACGGAAAGGAATTAAAACCGCTTGCTAAAATTACTGACACTTAATTAAACTATTGGTCATGTCAAGTCTAGCACTGAATAAATTATAATAGGTATAATACAACCCGACTCACCGTCTAGCAAAACATGCATTAAATATTCTCTATGGTAAACGCCGACCAACTGTCACCCTCGAACCATAAATAAAACAATGAAATTTCCGTAATAACTACAAATTGCAACGAATGAAGCATTAAATCAGAAAGAATTAGCACATTTTCCTCATAATTACGTTGCGCGTTTTAAATTACCATCCGATTGTTATCGCCGCCCGAATTAAAACGAAACGCGGAGTCCGCAATGCGAAACGCCAGGTGGAACGAAACGCGAGGAAAAAAGAAAACAAGATGGCGGCGGGCGAGAAAGATGACAGTGACAGAGAGCGGAGAGGAGGGCTTTACCTTCGCCTTTTTACTTTTTCTCATAAGAGATCATTGGGAGATAGTAGACTTTTTCGGCCCTGAATCAAAGGCTGAATGGCTTCTACACGGCTACAGGCTCTCTGAAAAGAAATCTCTCATTAGGGACTTGAAATATTAGCCGCACTCTCGTTTTCGGAGTATTTTTCTCGGTTGAAGTATTTCGTGCCGAGTTTTAAGGATTCGCGGATCGTTATTTATGACTGACAATGCTTTATAATATTTCGGATGTTTTTGAAATCAAAGCGAACTCGTCTGGGAAGTAACAAGGTAAAGCTACGGTATTTTGTAAGCATGTAAGCATTCAATCACGAAGTATTTTCTTTACCAGTTAAAATAAAACCATGACTGTCCCGGAATCTCGTAAGTACATAAATTAACTTGGAAATAAATCAGGATAGACGGTTAAGGATGTTAGTGTCTCATTATGGATTCACTATTTAACTTACAAAATTAGAGACTTATTTCTGTATATTTATTTTAATCTCTTAGGGTGGGTTTTTACAATATTCATATAAAAAGTAATAAAACAATATTAATGCCAAAATATAAAAATATGATAAAAACCTAACCTAGGGCGCCGCCGGCAGCGAGGCGAGGCCTAAGCTGGTGGTCAGGGCGACAGAGAGAGGAACCCCTAGCTCCTGACTATCCGAGTCGTGTCTAGGAGTACCGCCTTCTGTATCTGACCCTTGACCCAACCACCTAGCGAGAGCCTTTTAAGGTGATGGTCAAGGCTCTTCGCTATTAGACCGTTCGCCGAAACGACTATTGGGACAGTGATCGTCGAATCAACAGGCCACATGGCGGTAACCTTGTGAGCCCAGTCAAGGTACTTGCTGACTTTGAGACTTATATTATTACATTCATTATTTTCAGCCAAATCAAGTTTAAAACGCGATAAGCATTTATCTTCAACGCTCCATTTCAAAGCGTCTGTAAATCTTTGAAAGGTTTAAAAATGGCCGGAAATCGGTTTACAAGCGCTCCACTGGCAGTACGGAATTATGTTAATTTCTTCCTCGAGATCCAAAGACGGTCTAAAGCGATCGGGTTCCACGTTTAAGGTGATATTATCTTTTTTCTGCAATCTCTGAGAGCGCTGGAACATTTATGTGATAAAAAACTGCCGTTTATTCATGGAAAAGAGTTCTGATGTGATCCGTTTAAATGAGAGGCCAGATAGATAAAACAGGTTGTGGAGTTGTTTTTAATTAAATGCAAAAAACTGTGCACAAATTTATATAACGCTAAGCGAAAGCTTTAGATCCTTTTATAAGAATACTTCGCGAACGGAGGAGTATGATATTTGGCGTGGTTAAAATTTAAACGGAGAAAAATTGCAGCAATTATTAATTACATATCATCAACGTAAAAGTTCGAAGGCCACGCACCACAGAACTAATAAAAGGCTGATAAACACATTACCCTCCTTAGCGTGGCGCAGTCGGGTAAAAAGAGGATAGAAATTCTGTCGTTCGTTATTTCCTTCCGGAACACATGTTACTGTTTTCCCCTCTACTTGCTATTAATGCACAATTGCACACACGCAAAAGCACTACGCAATCACGCACACAATTACTAATGTAATTACAATGATGTGGATGAGTTCCCAATTGCCAAACACTATAATTTTTGAACACGTGTATCACGCCGACCTTTCGAGCAATACTGAGTCACAATCCGCGTACTTGTGGCGTATGCGTCGTAAGTACGGCGGCACGGTCACACTACCTTGCCACTTCTACCCTCTTTTTATTAAGTAGTTTTGTGCTACGCACGCTATTGTTCGCAAAACAGCAACAATGTGCGTTCCGTGTGCGTTCCAAAACGAAAACTTCGTAAAACTTCAGAGGTGTTTGGAAAACTTCGGGGGCGTTCGGAAAACTTCGGCGGCGCTCGGTTTCTGATCCTACATGATACGTTTGAAAGTTGGTTCATTACGTCCAGGTTGTTGAGTTGAGAGATTGATCGCTACTTGTGAAATGTTATACGTAAGTTTCCAAAGATGTTGTCGACATGTTTAAGCTGTTTTATTAACACGATACTCTTGTGTGTTACTTTTGAACTTTGAAGTTAGGTGGTGCCACGATCAAATATTGCTCTGCAGCAATAGTTAGTATTCTTTTCCTGCAGTTGCAGTGTACGTGTTCGAAGAGTAAAGGAGGAGTCATAAAGTAAGTAAGTTCTCTTTGACTGACTGACTTCACCCTGCATTTTTATATATAACTTTTCGATTCAGTTTCTTCCCCTATCCCACCTGATGAGGCCCTAACATAAACAAAAAAGTTAAGAATTAGATTCCAATTGTAAAAATCGCGTCAGATCCAATAACCGACTTTTGAATCAAATTTCAAAAGTGGAACGCCGCTACAATAATGGCTGAACTCAACACAACAGCTGTTGGCTGCGACGCCGAAGTGAAAAGCGAGCGAAGCGAAGCGCTTTATTGTTCTTGCAAAAACTAACGGCTTCCTGCAGTCACATGAACTACGCTACGGCTCTGTGGGAGCACGTTTCAGTGCCATCTGTCCGTAAAATGCAGAAA
Organism: Clepsis dumicolana; assembly: GCA_963691665.1. Lineage (NCBI taxonomy): Eukaryota > Metazoa > Arthropoda > Insecta > Lepidoptera > Tortricidae > Clepsis > Clepsis dumicolana. The sequence continues at coordinate 15,222,953 of OY829518.1, read as the reverse complement.
CTGCGGTCTCAAGGGTTTGCAGTTTGCGATAAGAAAATAAAGGTCTAAGTATTAACGTCTAAGGACCACGGAGATGCAATTTATTTCCGGTACATAGGTAAAACATTAAAGTTATTTGTAATTTTGTTAGTTTAATTACTTCCTTAATGGTTTTATAAATATTTGTTTTATTTATTAATGTTAGGATGTTGCTACATTAATAATTTGACAAACTATTTTAGGCTGAATACACTGCCGGCTCAAGTCAGGTTTGCGCTTTTACATTTATTTTCGTCGACTGATTTTTGTATTTTTTATAACGTACCTACCCAGCGTTATTTCAGGACGTAATAATTCGTATCAAAGGAAAGGATCGTCTTTAGACAACGTTTGTTATATAATCAAGTAAATCCCGAAAAGGCAAGAAACTTCCCTCTCAACAGTTAACGAATTCTTTCCCCGGTCGCCGGATGTTAGCGTAATTTGATTCCAATTACAAAGATCGGATTTCTTTGCGAAAATCTTTTATTTTGTTTACTTAATCTCGAGGAGGATAATATCATTGTGTTCGAAATAAGAAGAAAACAAAGAAAACATATATACAATATGAATTAAATACTAATTGAAATTCAATATCTGATTGCGTTTAGCGAACACTTTTGGTAAAAAATCGTCGTAATGATTTTTCATAGAAAACTATTCGTCGATACAGTAAATACCAGATTTTTTTTGCAGAACCGTTCTCGACTTTATTTCAATTCTGTTTGCCAATATTTTTCCGGACAAACTCCGGGGAGCTATAATTAAAATGGAATACTTTCGAAAGCAAACAATTAAAACATGCCTTTACTAACTAAAAATGCAGTGAAATTCCTGGTAACAGCTTGTGCAAAAATATTTAAAATACCTTGTTAATAATTCTGATCCTTTTTCATAAGAGCGAAGAAGCAATTTAAAAATCTAGGCTGCAGAAATAGTGCCAGCAGCGGCTGCAGTCATCTTGTAACACGGGAGAGCGCGAAAATTGAGAAATGTAAGCTCCCGACAGGCAATTCCAGGTTCTTACCAAAAGCTCAGGGTGTTACCAAATAGGTGGTATAGATTGGTTGAGAGGTTAAGGTTGCTACGTTTAAGACGTAGAGACTGCGACAGTAGCAGCTTACTACGATTTTTTGTAGGAACATGTAAAAAAAAACTATTATTACTTCAAAAACATTGTATTGATTCAGGCGTAACTTTGCGGAGGTCCATGTTACAAGTAACTTCGACTTCGACTGACGGTCGGGGTGTCAACATCGACGACGTCCGCTGAGGATGCCTCGGAGAGAGGCGAAACACGTGTCCGGTGCTGTTTTACTGGTGGTGGTAATGTTGGTTGTGGGCTTAGTAGCGTTTGCGTTGATTATTTTATTTTTAATTTGCGGAGGGAGGGCGGGAAAATTAGTGCATGAAAATAAATACTCAGCGCAGACGAGGCTATTCTGCATGACTATACTGCACTACTTCGCGGAGGAGCAAATTAATTTAATCCGTTACTTGTACTTCAAAAACGGAAGACGGAAGAGTGAAATAAAGTAACTCATTTTAATAGTAAAAACAAAAAAAGAAGAAACCTAAAAAAACGGGTCATTGACCGCGATTACCTCGTAGGTTTGATGAGCTCCCGATATTTCCGTCATTCATTATGTCTAATGCAATTAACCGCGCCTCATTTAAAACTGTTAAGAAACCTACTAGTAGAGATACTCTATTATCCATAACTAGAATTATGCTGGCTGGATTTGCAGCATCAAAGCTCAAAGCAACATTCAGAGAACAGAGTTGCAGGCAGGGAGTTCCACTTCCACTCCCTTGCTGTCCGCGTTATTAAAATTCGACGGGATGGCAAACTTAATCAATTTTCTCAAGCATCTTGTAATCTCAAACTTAATTTAACTTTTTCATTAACCTTTCGATCCGACGGGAGTTTCTTGTTAGCATAATTAATGCTTCAGAAGAATAATTTATGTGTGTGGTCTAACGAATCGCAGGATACGAAGCAACGAACGGGCTGAGAAAACAAACATACATAGAGATACATTTTTCAGAAACTCAAACTCACTTAGAGGTAGCGTAACTTTTCACCTACAGAAACACTTACAAATAAGCAAAGAAATGCACAAACTTACAAAGTGTCGTAACCCCGTAAAATGAAAATCGAAACAACTTCGCATCGCAAATGTATAAGAACCTACCAACAAACCTCTTATTAAACGACCTACTTTCCGAACCGGGCCGTCTCGAGCCACCCTATTAACAGCATAAAGTAATAAAAATAATAGATAAACTGAATGCAAGGTTCTTTCCTAGAAAAACCATCAAGATAAAGCGGTGCCATTAAAAACGCGAGAACACTAATCCTTCTTTTGTAATTTACATAAAGTATTTAGATAATAAGTACACAGAGTATTTGTACCCGGTATTTTTCACTGAAGGAACTGGTATTTGTCACAGCGATGCGGAGTGTTGTCGCGAATAAATTTATGGCAACACATGTCGTATAATATCGCGCTCTACTCTCAGAACAAATGGACCATTTTAATTTTAATATGAGGAAATATGTTATGTTGGGTGAAACTTTTTGTTTTGAGCTAAACAATTGTCAAAGCCCTTTTTTCCCAAAATGGCGCTGAATAAGAACTTAATTACATGTAACGTGGCGTGCGATACCAGCCATTAATTTGTATTTAACATAACATATTTTGAACATGACCCAGTTAAGTCATGTATACTAATTACCCTGACCTGAGCTGTCACAGAAAGTACGACAATCCAGACTGCAAAACGCGGGTGTCACGTCGAGATCTTGGGTGCTTACTCGTGAATTTCAATTTGGAAATACAACAAGATTTTCGTTAACGCAAAACAACGAACACACTTGCAAGCTAGTTCGAAAGCTGCCCTTAAAACTGCATTTTCATCTATATTCTCAAACTGAAAGCTGCTCGTTTCATAACTGAGTTAACATTTAAACAAAGCGAAAAGGAATCCGGAAAGAATACTCACGCGATCCGATAATTTTATTTGAACAATCCTGTGGTCGTCATCACACCGCATCGATCGTCGCCGGGCCGCAGGGATCGTCGCGTCGTGTCGTCGCGTCGTGGGACACATGGCGTCTATATTAAATCTCAGTCAGCCCGAGTTTAATACGACTCCGGCAGACTAATAATCGTCAAAGGAACATCATTTCTGCCGCATCCCGCCCGACATTTAAAAGTATTTTTATAGAATCTCTGTTTTTGCTCGGAAGCACTTACGTCAGTTCTCCCGCGGGCGTTTTTAACATGAATAATGCTTTAGCTCGTTCTTTTTTGTTATACAACCTTTTATTAGACGGGTAACGCCATATCTGGGTCAAGTTTTTTACGCCATTTAGTTGTCATTTCGATTACTTGGTCTCAAAACCAAGTTAGAAAGTGAAAATGGATTTTCAACGCAAAACAGATTGAGCAATTAATGAGCTGGTGACATTTTCTTCAAATTTCGTCACCGCTTACCATCCCATTAGATAACTCATTAGAAAACAACAAACTAAATAAACTAGACGCAAGTTTCAGTTGGGAACAAAACAATTTCCCGCAGTCTGTCATCTCAATCAGATGAATCAGAGATGACTGACTGCCAGCACTACTGGTAGTGCTCGCAAAAACTCTGCAGACAAACCGATGGCATAGCAAGAAGCAAAGTTATCCATCACTATGAAGTTATCGCGGTCGACAAAACGATGAGGTCAGCCGATAAGTGGTTACGGCGGCGGACAGCTCTATCTTACGACTACTACCATCGGACACTGTTCGTAGGGCTTTCGGTTTTAATAAATTGTACCTTGTCTGGAGACTGACATAGGTTAGGTTTGCTGGATACGCTTACTACGACATATGGCCTAGATTTGTGCGCACTAACAGAATTTGACCATCAACATTGAACATCAGTTTGACTATCTCAGCGTCATGAAGGAAGAAAGGTTCAAAGTCTTGATAGTATATAATATGATAGTATCTGACATTCATCAATACGTTTTTTAAATTGCGTTTTTTGGAACACGTTAATGATTTACAACTATCTAAACCATGGCAATAGCAAAGCATGGCAATGACATAGCTGATACTTGAACCTTTATAAGCCCATTAAAATGCAGTGAATTGGCAAAACCGGTGTCTTGTCACGATACCCAACAATTCATTGCACTGTCTCAAACATAAATTCGCTTCTTTAAATCCTAAATGAAATCTTCGAATGCAAAAAAAAAGAAGACTAGACGAAACCCGAAGCAAAGAGCCAAGTGGTAGGCAACATGGCGCATAGTCATATCGCAACACGACAATATGATCAATCGCTATATTGGCAAGTGCAAGCGACTAAGCCCATATTTCACTGGCACGTAGGAAATTGGAAAATGCAAAGCTGATCGACAATCTCATATCGAATTTGTTCTAAAGTTTCTAAAGTCTGCCAAGGTCTGTCGGAGATATATTACCGGGCACGTGTGAAAATAGCGTTTATGTTTTAAAATGCATGATGTGACGGACTCAATTTAGAGTTTATAGATAAACTACAAATATGGACTAGTTTGGCAGTGATTTATAGCACTAAGTCCTATTTGCCTCTACGTAGAAAAGGTGCTTAATATGAAATGAGAAGACAATGTTTGCAATCAAGTTCCCAAAGTATTCTCTTTCAAAGGTTTATACTTAATACGTATCGGCGTCTTAAAACGTTATAGGCGACCAAGCATTTGTCTTGTTACAATAGATGCCGCTTTCAACACTCAAGTATCCCTAAACTTTCTAAAAAACAAAATGCCATACAATTTCACAGTCGCAACATGACCATAAACATATGGCAAACCCGCAACTTTTACAAATGCAGCCGCAATTTAGATTGCAGCAGAAATTTATGCAATGGAAGCGGCATCTCACAGCGAAAGCCCTCAGTTATGAAGTCTAAAACTCCGCTCATTAGTGATGAAGTTAAAAATGTGAAAACTGAGCACCGGTGAGAACATCCGCCGCGAACGTGGCGTACTCAGCGCGGCGAGGGAAGCCAACGCACTGGAAACAAACCGCTCGAAGGCTCATACGGTACTCTAGTTGTGGGAGTGTGTATATATACTGAGCTGAACTTTTTTTTCAAGTGTAGACACGGATTGGCTGGAACTTGCCGTTGACAGACGAGTGGCGGAGGGGGGGAGGCCTTTGCTCAGCAGTGGGAGCCTTTGTTAGGCTAGGGAAAACAAGATCCTTGTACACTATGTATATACGTATTATTTATCGTATGACGGTTACACAGTGGTTACAAAGTTATAACATGTTTAAAAAAATCTGAATTCGTAACATAAAAAAAACACTAACCGCGTCTAATGCAATTCACCGCAAATCATTTAAAACTGTTATAAAAAAAAACTCTTAACTACTTTTTCAATAAAGAAGGACCACACTTTCGTCTCGATTTTCAGTCCGAGTCGAATGTTTTTATTGCAATATGTAAAAATTATTAAGTGGGTGTTAAACTACGCGCAAAGAGACAAGAATTTGGCTACCACCAAAGTAAATGGCCCAGTAACACCAGTATTAGTAGTGACGTACGTGTATTCAAAAGTAGCATTTTTCTACATGTTATGAAGCGAAAATATGTGATCTAAGTACTTACAGGCCCCAAAAACATCTCAGAACCGCGCGTTCATTCCCCCAGAGACCTTGTTTCCCTCTTTCGGGTGATGAGCCGTGATGCTCGGCACCCGCTCGTATATTTTTGATGCCGCTTACCTGCAACAAGCGAGCAGAGGGTTAAAATGTGGAATATTAAACCTATTAGCGTTAGCATTGAGAAGAATTTGTGAGTTGTTCTCGGGTCTTGGATGTTTAATATATATAAGTATGTATTTATCTATATAAGTATGTTTATCCGTTGTCTAGTACCCATAGTACAGGCTTTGCCTAGTTTGGGACTAGGTCAATTGGTGTCAAATTGTCCCGTGGTATTTAGTTCTTGTGTGCCTTGTTCACCTTTGACCGCGGGAGTAACACTTGTAAATGAGGCTCCGTTTCTTGAAACTATTAGGCTAATAATATGTTACACGTTAAATTACACGACAAAGTGAAACAAAACACAAATACTATTAGTCTAATATGCTTCCGAGAAACGGGCCCCTATTTTCACCAAAGTTACAATGTCAACGTTAGAATGACAAATATGACAATTTAATGTACATTTCATTGCCAATAAGAAGCGCACTAAAACAAGAATTCTTCAAGTCAGCAATTTACAGCAATTTGTCATTGTAAATGACATTTGTAAAGTTAGTGAAATGGGGGCATGAGCAGTCTGATTGATGAGACTGCTTCGTTGATTGGTTCAAGAGGTCCCGAAAATCACGAAAAGTTAATAATAGATTAAAAAAAAAATGGTTATAATCTCAGCAAAATTTACATAGACTTTTTGCTTTTTCAGCCTAACCAAAGCTGTGAGCAAAGACATTCGTTCACTTAAATCCAAAACACGCAACGTGGCCATTTTTCGCAGCCGCTTGCTTCGATAAATTGAATACCTAATAACAGTACCTAATGTGCAATCCAACGTAAGCAGGATTCGAGTTTTCAGCGCATTTACGGTTTATTTCAGCGGGAATAAAAATTAAATCTCATCGTATGCGCAAATGTTTGCCTTCCGAGACTGCAGAAAGCGCTAACGGGCAACTTCTCCAAACAAACAAACATGTATAAGTTCACACTTTTTTCAACTGTTGATGGTTATGGTTGTTGATTTTAGAATTATTACACAATATTCTGAGTGAGAGGAATATCGAGAGCTAAGGTTTTTTAAGTGTCTGATTATGTTTCGTCGCTTTAATAAGTTACCTAGCCTTGATTTTTATCCATTGCCATTGCAATCTAGGATTTTAATTGGATAGCATTTCGCAATCGATTCTTTATAGTCACTTTAAAACACCGCACATGAATCGCATTGTTCAATATGTCGGAGAATCGAGTCCGGCTTCCGAGTACAACCGAACGCAAGCATGACGTCACAACCTGTCAAGCTTGGATGCGACCGTTGGAGCGCTCGGGCATTCTTACTTCAGAGCTCGTGCCGAGCGGACGTATCTGTTCGGTCATAGTTAATTGTGTCCATATAAAGTAACTGTGATCAATAAAGCAAAATTAATTAAACTAATTCTGGTTATTTCATTGCTGCTTGAGGTTACCCACAATGTCGGAATCCGACAACGAAAATGCACGCCCACTCAGCCCCGTTCTCCAGCGTAATGCGACATCAGATGTGGGATCCCCTCAAGCACAACAAAGGACTGAAAATTTGCAACCGTCGTGTGTTAATGAAGATTTACTAAGAAAAATATTCGAGCTGCAAAATAACAACATGCTTACCCTCATTGAAGCTATAAAACAACCGGCAGGTAAAAGTGTCATCAAACTACCCGAATTTCATCCTGAAAAACCTGACGCTAATGCACGTGCGTGGTGCAACACGGTTGATCTTTGTTTTGGTGAAAAACCGTTAGAAGGAGGACCGCTAATAATAGCTATCAGTGGCGCATTGAAGGGGAGCGCCGCACAATGGTTATCACAAGTTTCTTTTCCTGGCATGCAGTGGCCTCAGTTTCGAGAGTTATTCACAGCCAGGTATGACAGCGTTGAAACACCTGCAGCTACCCTCATTAACCTACAAAGTAGCAAGCCAAAAGAAAATGAGTGCCTATCTGCATATGCTGCACGATTATTAACATCGCTTACATCAAGATGGAAAAATATGAGTGTAGAAGAGATTGCGGTATCCACCGTTCTAGCACACGTAACTCAGTTTGATAAACGTGTACAACGGTTAGCTTTCACGACTGAAGTAGTGACGAGGGATCAATTGCAGCGGGAACTTAAAGCAACCACGTTCATGAAGAGGAAGGCGTCGTCGGCAGCTGAAGAAAATCGCTCTGATTCGAAACGAAGCAAATTTGGACCAACGAAGTGCTTCAACTGTGGCAAGCTAGGACATCGCGCGCATGAGTGCCGTTCGAAGATGAAGGAAAAGAGATCACCGGCAGTGACTTCATCATCAACTGCGACGAGCAAACAGCAGTCCCGAGTCGTCTGTTTCCAATGTGGCGAGGTGGGCCACTTTGCGGCCAAATGCAGCCGGAAGTCTGGCCTTAACCGGGCCAGCAATGGAGGCGACGCGCAGCAGCTGAGCACTTCGGGATCGTCATCGTCGGTCACGCATGTGCGCGATCGCCAGGTCAATATGTGCAGCGTAAGCAACCCACGTGGTCAACTCTTTAACAAGGGTGAGTCGTATTTATTCTGTTTTGATTCTGGTGCCGAATGTTCCCTTATCAAAGAACATACTGCTAATAAATTTTCCGGGAAACGCGTAAACAATGTTGTTAAACTAACTGGAATCGGGCAGCATAGCGTGAATAGTTCATTGTAGATCTTGTCTCAAGTTAAAATAGATGATTTTAGCTTGGAAATATTATTTCATGTAATGCCCGATGATTGCCTTAGCGATGACATTCTAATAGGCCGCGAAATTTTATCTCAAGGTTTCGACGTTAATGTGACATTAGATACTGTTGCTTTAACTTGTCGTAGAAATGTTCTAACTTGTACAAAATCGAGCAGTAGTAAACAGTTAGATTTTGAAAACATTGATACCGATGTACCCTCGGAGTTTAAACAAAAACTCACAGCTGTCCTACAAGATTTCTCGACGTCGTTCTCTCAGGGTGTGGCCACGTCGCGTGTTAATACAGGTCAGCTTGACATTCGACTAATTGATCCAACAAAAACCGTTCAGCGCCGTCCATATCGTCTAGGTACCAATGAGCGGCAGGTTGTTCGCGACAAGGTAAATGAGCTATTGGAGGCGGGTGTGATAAGACCTAGTTGCTCTCCATATTCTAGTCCCGTGTTGCTGGTAAAAAAAAAGGATGGGTCTGACCGTATGTGCGTGGACTATCGGGAGCTAAACGAAAACACTGTGGCTGATAGGTATCCGCTTCCATTAATTGAGGATCAGGTTGCTAGGTTAGGTGGGGCTAGATGGTTCACTTGCCTAGATGCTGTAAGTGGTTATCACCAGATTCCTGTGGAGCCCTCATCAGTAGAAAAGACTGCCTTTGTCACGCCTGATGGGCAATGGGAATGGTTAACAATGCCTTTCGGTCTAAAAAATGCTACTTCAGTCTATCAGCGGGCTGTTATGAAGGCATTAGGAGAGTTGGCTCACACCTTTGTTGTAGCCTATGTAGATGACCTGCTAATCATAGCATCTGACATGGAGCAGGGTATAGAGCGACTTCGTCATGTTCTAGGCGTTTTGACCGAGGCAGGTTTCACATTAAACCTGTCTAAATGCTCGTTCATGAAACGTCGCATCGATTATCTGGGTTTTGTTGTCGAAGATGGCAAGGTCATGCCGAACCCCAATAAGATAGAAGCTTTGACTCGTCTCCCACCGCCAACCACGGTCACTCAGCTCAGACAATTTATAGGCTTAGCTTCTTATTTTAGGCAGTTTATACCCCAATTTTCAAGGATCATGGCACCATTGTTTCGATTGACTAGTGGAAAGGGCAGTAGAATAGATTGGCAACCCGCTCACGAGCAAATCAGACAGGAAGTTATCACTCTTTTGACCTCACAGCCAGCACTGATGATCTTTGACCCCAATCTTCCGATAGAGATCCATACCGATGCGAGCGCGGACGGATATGGGGCAGTGCTCATTCAGAAGGTTGATAACAAACAACATCCAGTTGCTTACTATAGTCGGCGCACCTCTTCTCCCGAATCTAGGTATCACTCCTATGAACTCGAGACCTTGGCAGTGGTTAACGCAGTTAAGCACTTTAGACACTACCTGCAAGGCCGTAAGTTCACCATAGTTACGGACTGCCAGTCTGTAAAGGCCACGAAAAGTAAGACCGAACTGTCTCCTCGAGTTCATAGGTGGTGGGCTTATCTACAATCGTTTGACTTCGATATAGTGTATAGAGAGGGAACTAGGATGAAACACGTGGATTGTCTATCTCGCAATCCCCAGCTGCCCTCGTCATCCACGGCTGCCATGCAGCGCGTGGATCAGAAGCGTGTCAACATTGCCGAGCTCTCGGATAACTGGTTTCAAGTAGAGCAGGAGAAAGATCCTGAAATTCAAAAGGTATTGTTGGACCTTCAAAATGAGACTGTTTCAGAGGATGTCAGAAAGACGTTTGTAGTTAGGTCAGGCATTCTTCATCGTAAGATACAAAGGAATGGCAGAAATCGGTGTCTACCTCTGGTTCCGAGAGCTTTTAGGTGGTCGATAGTCAATAATGTACACGAGTCAATGATGCATTTGGGCTGGGAGAAGACTCTCGAAAAAATGTACGAGCATTACTGGTTTGACGGTATGTCTAAGTTTGTGCGAAAGTTCGTCGAGAATTGCATTACCTGCAAAATCTCCAAGCCAAGTTCAGGTAGAGTTCAGGCTGAGCTTCACCCCATCCCCAAAGCGAGTATTCCGTGGCATACGATTCACATAGATGCGTCAGGCAAGCTTAGTGGCAAAAATGATGTTAAAGAATATGTGATCGTATTGATAGATGCCTTCACCAAGTTTGTATTGCTGTATCACTCTACGAACATTGACAGTAAGAGTAGCATAAAGGCTCTAGAGTCTAGTGTAACTTTATTTGGCGCTCCTACGCGTATAGTGGCTGATCAGGGCAGGTGTTTTGCTGGTAGAGAGTTTGTTAACTATTGCGAAAGTCGAAATATTCAGTTACACCTTATTGCAACAGGCGCTAGTCGCGCAAATGGGCAGGTTGAGAGGGTGATGGGCACTCTTAAGAGTATGCTTACTGCAGTAGAGTTAAGTAAGGATCGTTCGTGGCAAGACGCTCTCGGTGAAGTACAGTTGGCAATGAACTCTTCTGTCAATCGAGTAACTAAAGCTAGTCCATTGGAGTTGATGATTGGTAAGGTGGCCAGACCTTTGGGGCTAATAACAGTGACTGACGACGAAGTTAGTGAGATTGACCTCAATACGGTACGGGAACGTGCGGCACTGAACATCCAACAGTCTGCTTCGTACGATAAGGCAAGATTCGATAAGGGCAAAGCCAACGTCAAACTGTATGATGTGGGTGACTATGTTCTTCTAGAGAATGAGGAAAGAAACCAAACCAAGCTGGATCCTAAATTTAAGGGCCCGTTTAAGATCATAGAAATTTTGGAAAATGACAGATATCGCCTGAAATCTTTGAGTTCTAGAAGAACATACAAGTACCCACATGAGAGAGTTAGAAGGATACCGTCTTATGAGGTTCCTGCAGAATTAGACGAAGAAACGGATGATAGTCGCGGCAATGAAACTGCACGGCGTTGTAGCGCCTCAGAACAGCCGCACGCTCATTGTAGCGAATTGCAATAACAAGTTCTGGTTATTGTTGACACCTAAGTAGTCATGACATAAGCCGTTGGTGCGGCAGCATGTTCACTATATCGCTACGTAGGTGCGTTAGCGAGGTGAGTCGTTGGTGCGACAGCTTGCTTATAAGAAACCCTTATTTTCGTCGATGCGAAAATGAGATGAGCCGTTGGTGCGGTGCGGCCGTAATCGATATTAATTAAAGTGATTAAAAACATGAAGATTACTGTAGTCACCTAATAGGACTGTAAATTATGTGTGTTGCTCTCTTGTATCGTTATTAAATAAAGCTGTGTGAAATTATTCTTTAGTTGATAATTTTAATGCTCGATGATAATTTCGGTTATTGTCAGAATAGCCGAACAAAATTACTGCATTAATGTTGTTCCCACAGATAACACACACGGGGACGTGTGACACATCAGAGATGGCCGTGTCGGAGAATCGAGTCCGGCTTCCGAGTACAACCGAACGCAAGCATGACGTCACAACCTGTCAAGCTTGGATGCGACCGTTGGAGCGCTCGGGCATTCTTACTTCAGAGCTCGTGCCGAGCGGACGTATCTGTTCGGTCATAGTTAATTGTGTCCATATAAAGTAACTGTGATCAATATAGCAAAATTAATTAAACTAATTCTGGTTATTTCATTGCTGCTTGAGGTTACCCACAATGTCGGAATCCGACAACGAAAATGCACGCCCACTCAGCCCCGTTCTCCAGCGTACTGCGACAAATAGATTTGTAAAGCTGTAAAACCTTTGCCTCAATGTGTAGTAGTCTATCTCAAAATTAAAACTAGAAAAGCACCACAGATAAAATGAAGGTTCAACTTTTATTCCACTGTTCGTTTTACTTCGCACTAAAATTCCCCCAAATGTATTTCAATCAGCAGAAACGCTAAACTAGAAAACCGCGTTCGCCTCACGGTTTTCTGTTCAGGTTAAATTGGTTCGCTTTGTATGTATTTTCTTCGACTTTAATTAAATGAACAATCAGAATTGAAAACGTTTGCAAGTAGAAACTGAATAAGACTGGAAAATATTGTTTTTTGTTGTGTATGAAATTAACCGTCTCATGCTGCACCTCATTTTGTTTTTAACATTAAAGAAAATGTGAAGAGCGTTGCAATGTTACTCGTATAGATTTAATTCATACTAGAAAAACAAACTCATTTAAAAACGGTAAAATTCATAAGTATTTTGCAATCCCACACTATTCCAGACAGCAAGATTTGTATTCATCCAAGTTCGTCGTTTTGCGAGCACCTATCTCAACGTAAAGCATTTCATAAATTCTTTATCACCCTCTTGTAACAGTCACAGGTGCCCGGGTTTTGATATAACATTTATAACATATCCCGTGGAAACTTGCTCTAGGCAACATAGTTGTAGTAATGTAATTCAGCATAATGTGGCAACTTGAGCAAACGCCTACAGCAGATATAAAGAACGAGAGTTTCGGAAAATCGATAAAAAAAGTGGAACAGACATCAAAACTTTGGAACGACTTTGTCGGTGGTTCTTTTTCACAAAAGGTGTAAGCTGCGGGGAGCGTTTTTGTTGTAATTATTTGTATTGTGGTCATATTTAAGCGGACAAAGCACTTTTGCGAATTGTAACATTTTTCATGAACGTATAAGCACGGTCCCTTGGTTGGTATTCTCTAGGGAACTTTACTTTTGGTTTTAATTTTGTTTGTAATAGTTTCACCATGAGCAATAGCTCATAGGAAAGAGTAGGATCCAAGTTTTGTCTCATTAATTTTACGAGCCTGAAACTTTCGGCGTATGACTTCCGCTTAGGCAAGATAATTTCTCTCTAGTCATTAAAAATAATAATAATTGCTACTTGAAAAAATATTCTAAGAAGCATTGGTTTATTGCAAATAACATGTTCGCGTTACACTCTAAGAAGCCCTAAACATTTTTCAGATTTTCCAAAAGCTATCCGGACTTAGGCTGTAGGTATAATGACATAAATCTTAAGGCAAGGCTGTAGCCAGAGCAAAATAAAGTGAGGTGCACACTTACAGCGCGGTAGTTTGACCCCAGGCTGGTCTCGAGGGGCACATAAGGGGCTTAAGGTATGAGTAATATACTTTAATAAGCCGTATTAAGCGTGGAACCTTCAAGAACGCAGCTGGACGAGTATAGAGAGCGATGTAACTCAGGGATATATCCAACAGTTCCTTGTTCTTACGCAATCACTTATGGCTGTTCAGTGTTCATCAGGTATCCTTAATCATTTGTCCATTATTATGCGCACAGGAAAAACTCCTACATGTATGTATATTGTTATACGTTGTTATTTTACAAGATCGCGACTGGTCAAACAAGACTGTCAATAACCTAACCAATTTAAAAATAAAAACAGAAAACCCAACTGCAATTCTGGAAAACAATCTTACCTTATGTTACTCCCACAAATGAGACGAATCCAATAACACTCCATATGTTGAAATCCGTCAAACGGTTTAGGCTGTAGAGCGTGCCAAAGAATTGAACATGCATACATACGCTCGAAAAACCGACAGTAGTTATGCAGACAGTAGAAGCGAATCAAAACATATAGAAAAGCGCAATCCGTTAACGTAAAATGAAACAGTATACAGCGAAAACCAAACACAAAACTGGCTCTTTTTCAAGCGCACGGGATTGGAAATTTTACACAATAAAGTTGTATAGTTACGAGTAGAACTAAATGTTAGCCACCTCCCGCGGCGGTGTGTCGCGCGCGTTGCCACAACATGTTTCATACTTGGCTGAACATTTAATAGAATTTATTTGGGTTCCTCAGAGCATACCAAATTAGAGGCAAAATTCCTTCTAAAATTGGAAGAGGTTACGTGAAATTTTATACTTAAAACGCGTTATACGAGTATACGTATTACATGGGCGTGTAAATAGTTTAGCATGGTGCGTATCTATCTATCTTTACACTTAGGTTTCTTCTTTGGAAGGCACATTTGACAATGGATGGCTTGCTAAGCTTATTTAGCAAGCGATTTTCCTTTGTTTCACTATCATTTCGTTAATCAACCATCATCTTATGTTGATTACAAGCCTTCATTAGGTAGGTACCATTCATGTATTGATTTAAACTTTCGCGATTTTCACACATTATTATGATACTCGGGACTTAATCGCGTAAAAAACAAAATTTAAATACCTCGACGTTTCGGACGCGACGTTGCGTCCACGGTCTCGAAGGGACTGAAGAGGCGGGTATCAACATCTCCTAGCTGCAAGGGTTCCTCGAACTACCCGCACTTGGTCTTCATTATTAGTTTTTTCATTAGGGTTCCCACTAGTCCGACACAGAACACTCACAACATCCGGCGATTTATGAGACGATATTTGATGACGCCTACACATACTGATTACCGGATTCCATGAAGATGAAAGCTTGAAACCATCCTCCCGGTTGAAATTACGATGTTTTCTGATTTCAACTGCTTCACGTACAATTCTACTATAAAAATGCCGCTCAGTAGAGAGGATGGTGGGGTTATGAAGCTCAATCCAGTGGTTTGGTCCTGATTCTAGTAAATGTTCGGCAATAGCGGACTTGTTCACCTGACGATTCTTAACAGCTGCGATGTGCTCCTTGACTCTTTCAGCTATGGTATGCTTCGTCCGCCCTATATAAGAGCTCCCACAGCTACAGTCGCAGCTGCATTGGAAAGGTACAACATCCTTTGGTGACCTAACGTGGCTCGAGATCTTAGATAGCGGCGTATATACAGTTTTTATAGAGTACTTGCCTAGTACTACTTTATCCGTTACCCCTTTTACAAAAGGCATAAATGCCGGTTGGCTACCAACATCGTGATGTTCAGTCCCTTCGAGACCATGGACGCAACGTCGCGTCCGAAACGTCGACGTATTTAAATCATAATTTAAATATATGTTTTTTTACGCGATTAAGTCCCGAGTATCATAATAATTCATATTCAGAAAAATACATCGTAGAATAGGTTAATACCTAGAATCATAAACAAACATTCGACGAATACCGTTTGATAGTCAAAGCGAAGTCCTGAATAAACACCCAGTTCACGTTATACAAAATACTACAATGTGCACACAAAAATATTATGCGCTGCAAGTTCTCTGTCACTGCAATATTATCACAACTATTCAAACTGCTATTTATTACATTTGTACAGCACCGTATTGAATGCAGCGCAACCCACGAACATCAAATATACCTACTAACGAGCAAAAATAAAGGGTCGCTTTCCATAGAACCTTGTATGGAAAATAACCCAATATTTTGCTTGTCAGTGTATATTTCGTGTCCCGAAAATATTAAAACGGGTCCAATTTGGCATTTAGATTGAAATTCCGATTCGTTAGCGGGAAACCCTTTGAACGTCGCATCGTGGTCGAACATCGCAATTGGATTTAACGTTCATATCAAATGAAATGGTATCGCGTCTTTTTGCTGTTATTTGTGAATATTTGAACGCCTGTCCGGCTTCATTACACGTTTTATTGAAAAGTTCACGACCATGAAACCCTTATATAGTCTATGTGCTTTAGAACAATATGTACAGACGAGACGGTTGCAGTTTACAATGGCCGACAAGTAAGATGCCTATAGAATAGTACTTTTTGATACGAAAGTATGTCATTTTGCAAAAGTCTCACCATCTTTACCATATTCAAACCGAAACGTGTATTTATGTATATGTTTTATTATATTGAAATAGGGAGGCAAACAAGCAAGCGGGTCGCCTGTTGGTAAGCGATCACCGCCACTCTAAAGAACCAGCAACCCCAAGAGAGTCACTAGTCCATTGCCGACCTTTAACGAGGAGATGGGATAGAGGAAAGGGGGGGGGGGGGGATCGGGCCTCGGGCACTCTCACTGACTGACAAATAGCTACAGTATATACCTCTCCCACTACAGAAAAAATAACACTACGTGTAAAAATACGAGTCACTCGTTTTATACCTAACAATAGAGCAAAACCGTGACAAAATGATGAAGGCAGCCACACATACAAATGGAATCTATGCAAACCTAATCAAGTATCTTTATTATTTGACCACCGCATTACACTGGGCCATATAATATGAGGGAAAGTAACGAGATTAGTAAAACAAATTGAATCAATGAGAATGAATGAGACGTCAACATCCCGCCGGGGAGGCTTCGGTTAATAAATTTGACAACTTCCCGGAACTCCCTGATTAGTTTTTAATCCAATATTCCGTCCCCATTACGGGGAACCTTATCTTAATCGCTTTTATTTTTCCAACGATTAATTTAATGCTCGCAGTTGGGGTGCATTTTCTTTGTAACTTTTTTCTGTTTTATTTATTACTCGCTGTTTCCCGCGACTTCGTTTTCGTAGATTTCGGTTATCGCTATCCCGCGGGAACTAACCAATTTTCATGAATAAAAAGTAGCCTATATTATTCCTCAATGTTCAAACTATCTTCTTGTCAAATTTCATCTGGATTGGTGCAGTGGTTTTTCCGTAAAAAGGTAACAAACAGACAGACAGACAGATAGACAGAGTTACTTTCGCATTTATAATATTAAGTATATATGTGGTATATAAATAAGCAAGGAATATATATGAATACTAAGTAAACGTAACAAGAAACGACACTGACGCATGTGTGCAGTAAGCGACCTCGCGGCTGTGTGCGTTTCGGGACGCGAGCGGGGGTGAGCGCGGGGCGCGCGGGGTGTAGAAAGGCGATCCGCGGTCGCCATGACACGGAGGTGACGCGCTCGTGGTGGTATAAGAGCAATTTAAACAGTGCCCTAAGCACGACTTGACGAATCCTGCGTCACGTAAAATCGAATAGTAAACTATAACGAGTTTGTATGACGTTTGGAACAGCGCCCGCCCGTGAGCGTATTTGGAACTAAAATTTAGTATGAGGTTTCTCGATCTCGATACGATAACCGTAACGTAACGCAGGATTCGACAAGTCGTGCTTAGGGCACTGAAAGTAGTAAGGCAAGGTAAAGTCAGCTATGAAGCAAAAGTGAAGTTTTGGAATCAAAGAAAATATACTTCCTTGGGCGCCAGGCACCACACAGAACAATAATTTACAAATTAACAATAGGCAGCTTTATTGCGAAAGCGATCTATATAAGAGGAATATTATATACATATACAATAACACGCAAGAGCAGATTCATGCAGCTGACGTCCATGAAAAAAAAACCCCTAATTTAAATAAATCATTACTGCGTAAAACGGCAAATTCACCACTTACAAAACCAACAATTACAAGAGCTCCAAACGAGCCCATTGTGAAAAAGTTGCCACCAGTTGAAGTGTTTGGGAAAGTTTTAAACCGCTTTTTTCGCTAAGTGCGAATCGGTGTTCGAACAAAAAAAATAAAAAAGGTTTTGTGCAGTCCGTCTGTCCGTGGCAAAGTTTGCAGCAGCTGGGGGACTCTGTCAAATCAAAAGGGCCCAGGGGAACCCTTATGACCGAAAGCACTTTATTAAGTGACGTCAAAGCTTTTAGTTTTGCTGTAGACAATGCAGCAGAGATACGAAGCATGTGCTTTTTGAAGGTCAGTGAGAACGTACTTGACAAAATACTTTATTATACTGTATAGTTTTATAGGCTGTTTATTATTTATTCACTTTAAATAGGATAGTGTCGCATCGCAATCGTTGCAATCCCATTTGCCGCGTCCCACTTCACTGTAGTGGCCACTAAACCACATTTATTGACTTTTACAGTTTTTTTTGTTAATTCATGTCTCGTCCACTATATTCCCTCTTCAGCGCCAAAGCACCGATAAATTCGTTGCCCATAAATATGAGACGCGCGCGCTTCATACCAAATCGATTTCCATTTTAGTATCCTTTCCAGTTAGTCATTTGTCTGTAAAATCTGAACGGCTTTATAGACCGCTTTTGTCTCTCCATTATTCGTGATACATTTGCATTTATCTGTAATAAATTGCGTTACTCCATCAAACATAAATATACAATTTCGATAACGTTCCGAATGATATTATGTACTAGGCTCTGTGAGCTGTAGACCTAGCGACCGCGTTTTTGAATATTTTTCGTTTTTTTACCTACCTATTATTATCGAACTAGATCACAAAATTTCACGCGAATCGGTTGAGAAATGCGACCTGCATAGAGGAGAAGAGCCGGGCAGACGCCTGACAGACATACTCGTACAAAAGCAGTTTTGTCCAAGCTTAAACGGAGACGCTAAACGATATAGAACTGTATAGAGAGCTATACGCATCGTTTAACATAATAGATTGTGCCATTGTCCGTTTTTTCGCCTGCCCTAGAAAAATAGTATAGCACCTTTCAGAGTTCGCCTCGCTCGATCTCGCTCACGGTTTCCGGAAGCCTGCCAAAAGCCATTCGCCCATCGCAGTGGAGCCATAAACAGCAGTATACCTACCTAACTTAATTTAGCGCTGCGATTTGGCACCGGATATTTTTGATGTTTGAACACTCGTCAAATCAGAGCTTCCATTTAAATTTAAAGCTGCAGGCGTGAGAGAACAAGTTTTTGAAAAACCTGGCACAAAAACGAAACTTGTTTGTGTAAATGGGAAGTATTTTAACGATCCGCAATCCCTCGTTCCCTGTAAAACATGTTGGATAAACTACTATTTATGGCAAAGCTAGTAAAAAATAGTAGTTAGTGATAGTGAGACTGAATGATGACAACTCTAAGTAACCCGACCGAAGTCTATTCTTAGTATGTTTTCATCTCACAAACATAAACAATTATTTTTTGAAGATTCTTTAAGGACTGCATCAAACCGTTCCACAACCAAACCCCACCACTAGCCACATGCTTGTTCTTATGTTCCCTCATCCCAGCTCAACGAATTATTCCACTCACGTCAGCTTCCACTTAGGTCAGAAAATTCATTTTCGTACAGCCAAATTTATGAAATTATATGTACTTTGGTCAGAAAATTAAAACGCCCGAAGTAAGTGGAATATTTTAACGCCAATTTCGTCAATTTCAGTTGGGATAGAAATGTCTTATTCCAATTTCGTCAAGATCCTGTTTATGTGTGGTTAAAAAAAAAGCAAGTATGTCCTGACGTAAAATGGTCGCTGATGTAAGTGGAATTCATCTCAACGAATGAAGTGATACCTATATCGCAAGTCATCTCAACACAAGATCAATCCTGACAACTATTCGTATGCAAAGAGAGCATTTATCCCGCTCAAATCTAGTCCAGTTCATAAAGAATTCTAGATCTATGTCGCGTCTCATGCGGAGAGCGTAGGAACGTATTTGCCATTTGGTATTAGTTTCTTTATTGCTCGATTTATCATCGCATCTAAATGATCCGAGGGATAACGTATTGCGCAGCGTTTTGTAACTATATCCTTTATAAACAGAAGGTGGAAACGTATCAGCTCATGTCATGAAGTTCTTTTTTTTGCAGTTCCCTACGTCGTCGCTCGCAGACTCTCCAAGAAGTTATTTTACCACCCCAAGGCTTTAGTCTTTTGTAAGCCTTAAAACATTAAAGACCATTACTAATGACAAGTCAAAGTGACCATCAGCCTTGTTTTTTTCTGAAGGAGGAACTGTCATTATAAACTGGTAAAGCAGTTCATCTGTCGACTATGTCTATGACTAATGTCCTTGCACGTAGAAATAACTGCCTATTCGCTTTGTTTTACAAAAGATACATTTTCATACATTAATTTTCATTTAATGTGTACTGTAATTGAATTTATCACGACAAGGTGATAATTTACGTATAAACTAGAAACCAGCGATCACAACCGCGCCGGTCTATCATCTAAGAGACAATCAAAGCCGTATCTCCTGGTCCTCAAAGCATTCATATAAGTACCATTTATTATTTAGTATTATACCCATACTTGTAAAACCATGTATGTCATCAAAGGTAAGTTAGTCGTTAACGCAATCACTACGGGTCACCTCGCTTGATCCCAATTCATCAGCGTCTGGTACCTCAACGACCAAAGGGAATATCAAATGTTTCCATTATGGAACTTAATTGGGTCGGAACAAGATTGATTTCGGAACGAATGTCATTTCACCTTGTTACCTTTCAATCCGACGGAGCGTGTTTGATTACTTTTTTCCGTGTCTGTACACTGCTTTATGAATGATAATATTACGGGAATTTCACTTGGAAATTTCACTGATTGTAATTCATTACGTTTTTGTTTTTTCCCTAATTTTTAATATCCCCTCCCGTAATTTTATTGTTTTAATGTTTAGAAAAACAATCAAACGTTATAAAATGACAGTCTATAATAGTGTGTCATGTTTTTTACGGAGCATTTTCCTTGGCTAAAATGGTCTTTTCGAAAGCGTTGGTGGACTTAAAAAAAAAGAGAGTCGTTCGCGGCCTATTTGTAAAAATGAAGCTTCCTTTTTTATTTTTACTCATTAAACTTCACATACAATACAAGAACTCTTTATTGAACACAAGCGAAATGATGGCTGCAATAAATGGTGACAAGGTTTCGAAAAACTTACCTCAAAATAAAGATTCAGAAAATTGCATTTACTTACTAGAATTTGTAACGTTATTCTTTAATTTATTTTAACATTCTAATTACCATCGTACTGGCGCTAAAGTATCCAAAGTATTGCTAATTTAATGTTAATTAGAAAGGCCTTGCAAGGCGTCAAGTTGACTACTGGACATATTACTTAGTCGGCTTTCCACTTACACAGCGTTTGCATAAGGTTTCCTCCTACGTGCTCATAATTATAACAATCTTCTGATTGTACAGTTGACAAGAAACAGCAATTTCTTAATTTCAGCATTAAAAAAAACCGACGTCAAAAAGGAGGAGGTTCTCAATTCGACTGCATGCTTTTATTACCGATCTTTAACGCTTAAATTGTTTTATTTGGCAAACAATGACACCTTATGTCATTCTACAGGACTAGTGTAGGTGATACGAACAAGTTGAATTTGCAAGATACCATGCACAGTGAAACTGTTTTTATATAAAACCTAAGAACCTGTGTAATCTGTACTGTCACTGTTTCAATCTTTTTTTTTATTTGGCCTGTGGTGTCCACTATTGGGCAAAGGCATCCCCAGTCAATTTTGACTACTATTTGGCATGTACTCTCGCAAATCCGAGTTAAACCGTGTTAAATCGTCACGACATCTTTTCTCGGTCAACGGTTAAAAACACATGAAGGCAAGAGTCGCAACTGTTAGCTGTTGTCTACAAACTCCGATACTTTTAGTTACTTAACATGTTAACGTAAACCCGTAGAAATGATAGCCGTTGGGGCCGTAAGGTTCCAGAGTGGCGACCGCGTACCGGAAGGCGAAGTGTTGGTGCCTCCCGCAAGGTGGACGGACAATCTGGTAAAGATCGCGGGAAGCCATTGGCTGCGGGTAGCACGATACCGATCGTCGTGGAGATCCTCGGAGAAGGCCTATTTCCAGCTGAGGGCGTCTTCCGGCATAAGAATAAATAATAATATAGTAGAACGGAAACTCCCGCTCCGGACGGCCTCAGGTCACGATATTAGAGTATTCGTTAAACAAACTACTCAGTCAGGCTGTCACGGCCGGCGTCGCCGCACGCGCGTTTGGTTGTTTATAATTTGGTTGTAATAGGTTTACGTGAGCCTGTATGTATTTTATTTTATATTTCTAGGTAAGTAATACTTACTTAAATCCCCTTAAATGGCTTCATTTGGTATGGCACTTATTTAACTTCTTATTTAGAAGTGTCTATAATTATGTAGGTACGTATTGATTTATAAATCTCATATTTTGTAACTGGAATAAAATAATGATTTCAAAGTAAAGAAAACTTATGTCTTAGTGATATTATGTTTAGACGTAAGTACCTAATATTTAACAGCAAGCAACCCTAGCAACACGCCTGGATGACAGAGGGGTGTAACGACGTGAAGGGGAATGTAGGCATATAAATAGCGGCGCTTTGGACTCGGTCTAAAGAGATTCCGTTCTACTATTTCATTATTTATTCTTATGCTTCCGGCTGATATGATGACGTGGCTACGGTAACGCCGAAACTAAAAATAAAAATAAAAACAAAAATAATCAATAAATCGATTATTTTCATTGATTCACAAAATATTTCCATCTCTTGCCACTAATGCGTAACTGTAGAAGTTCCGTAGTGGGTGAGCCGCTTGATTAAGCTACTCACAGATGGCGCTGAGGAGAGATCTTCCAAATAAAAATATGACACAAGGCATTGAAAAATTCGTTAGGTACACCAACGTTAAGTATAGCTTAATTGGTGGAGCGTGGTACGGATTACCGAGGTTGTTGGTTTAAGTCCAGCTGCTTAACGAATTTTTCTTTGCATTATCATTGTATGGTGAACGCCGAAACTAACAAAGAGATGATACAATGTAGTGAAAGTAATAAAGCCTGCACTTTACACTGCATCCGAGCTCATACTGGTGTCTTAATGCGGCATCACGGACGCCATAACGACTCAACTACGACGTGGCTACGGCTATGCGCCAAGATCGCATTTCTAATACCTTGCGCGCGTTGCAAGTCACCCGCCGTGCAATGCGCGCCTCGACCGCGCAATGAACAGAGAATTCGCCCGCCAGGCCATAACGCGGGATCTCGCGCGTTTCGAACCAAGTTTATTACTTTTTAAAGCATTAAAACATGCCCCAGTTAACTCAGAGACGACATTAACACTCTAGGCTAGAGCTTGATAAGCCCGACTAGACAAAAGCAACAATATTTCAGTTAATATATCCTGTAGAGATGCTCTCAGTCTTGCAATGAGAATAAACTTGGAAAATGCACAAAGTACGATCGTAATTTCTAATCACGCTCAGCGCTTTCAGTGTTTCAGTCTGTTGCGCATGACCTCTGCCTTATGATTATGAGATTTATGAGTAACCGTAGACGTTGGTGCAGATAATAATAAAAAATAATAATAAAAAACACTTTCGCGGGTCACTTTTTTTACTCTATCAGTAGAGCTAGCACAACTGGCCGCGACTTTGTTTGTCACGGGAGATTATATTACACATCCCGTTGCATTCTGAGTAACAGGAGAGGACGGGCAGTTGTTCTCGCGCGAGATAGAAGTCGCACTGTTATAGTTGTGCTAGACCTACAGCGCATCCAAAGACACCGTGATTGCTAAGAAGAATGAGACGAAAGAATTTTGGCATTATTTTTTTCTAAAAACAAGTCACAATACTTACATTAACCATAATACCATTAATGAATTACATAAAGCAAACTCGTTAAACCATTACAAAATACAATAAAAATATTACAGAAACAAAACCTAGGGCACTTTAATGGCACGATTTAATTAACCAGGGTAAGGGTCTCATGCAGATTGAAGACATAACTTAAGGAGCATTAGAAGACCATGATATTATCGGCGGGGCGAAGCAATACATCGCCGGTCAGCCAGTAGGTTTGATTGTCACGTTTGAAACCATGACCTCAACCAAACACAGCCTAAACTAAACCACCTTTAACATGAACCCGCTACCAGAATGTCCAGCACGAGCACCGTTTCGTCGCTTGTCGCGCAGTGCGTCCTTTTTAACCGACTTCAAAAAAAGGAGGAAGTTCTCAATTCGTCGGAATATATATATTTTTTTATGTATGTTCCCCGATTACTCGAAAACGGCTGGACCGATTTCAAAAATTATTTTTTTGTTTGGGATCCCAGCGATATCGAAGGCAACCCTCAAATTTTATAGGGACGGATCACGTGTTTCATATATTTTCGAAAGCTATTCAAGTACTTGCGTCTGGTAGTCATCATCTCGTGTTGATGAGGTGATGATGGAAGGTACAACTCCTTAACGGTTAGGAGTTGGAGGACAATATTTTAAATATTAACGTAACTGAAAATTGTGAAATAAAAAATCTTTTAACAAAAAGTAAAACCGCCTTAAAAAAATATACCTCAGTAGTATATTATTGGGCATTCTGGACCACCATTCATTCGATCGGGCGAAAAATTTCGCCCTCACTCATTCGTGGTGATCCAGAAGCCCAATAATACAATGAATTGCACACAACCTACAATCAACCCAAACCCAACGGTAACCAACCTAACAGTAACCTATCAGCATTTGCGTTCAACATAACGCTCAACCTACACCTGAAATCGCATTGGACATTCTGTTTCACCTCGCGTTCAACGCAACAGCAACTCAAACCCAACGGAACCCAACCTAACAGTGACCTATCAGCATTTGCGTTCAACATAACGCTCAACCTACACCTGAAATCGCATTGGGCATTCTGTTTCACCTCTCGTTCAACGCAACGAATACATCAGCCCAACAGCAACTCAAACCTAACGGAACCCAACCTAACAGTAACCTATCAGAATTCACGTTCATCATAACGCTCAACCTACACCTGAAATCGCATTGGGCATCCACCTCTCGTTCGAATGAGCGAAGTTTTGACTCGAGGTTCAACGACAAGCCAACCCGACGGGAATTTATTCAATGTATTTAAATTTCAGTCCAACTCAAGTCTCAACTAATTGACAACCTAACATAGATATGTTTAATAATGTTTGAGCTTAGATAAAGTAAAAGCAAAAGTACACCATGCACACCGGGTTGATCAAGTCCGATATGCACGAGGCCGAAGCCACTGAGCGCTCCTCGGTCTCAAGCCGCAGCCTTTGACTCAGGTTAACTCAGGTGTTTGCACAACTTGTCTGCGAAGCTGATCAGACTCCACAGACAAGATCGGGTCACCCAGGACGCGTCTAGTTCCCGGCATCCACCTACGGATGTATCGCTATGACCGCTTTTTGTGTGCGTGGTGGTTTTGGATGCCTCCCACCGAGGCTTGTATACAACTCATCCGCAAAGCTGATCAGACTCCACAGACAAGGTCGGGTCACCCAGGACGCGTTAGTTCCCGGCATCCGTTTTCGGATGTATCGCTATGACCGCGTTTTATGTACACGGCAAATTGTATGTCGGATTTATTTATATCAACGAATCTCAAAACCATCGTTAGCGCGAGTTAGGTTTAAACTAATTTACGCTGGAATAAAGCACTAAGTAAACATTATTTAAATTACGAAAACATAAAAATGTGTAACTCACTACACTAGTGAAAACCAAAATATGATTTTAAATTGGTATCGCTAAAACTAAGTCAAATAGTGTGATTTAATTGATGTTAATGTAGAACAACTCCATCTGTGAGACCGCGATACTTTATCACACTTTCTAAATAACTTATATCACTTTATCATGTTGACGTAAAAATTGTCTTGCTGACTAGAATATAAAGTTTGATCAGAAACGAGTTGTAAAGTGATATACATGATTATGTACTTAAGTCATTTCAACTCGAAGACATTGTAGTGTAAGTTAGGTACTCGATCAAATTACGTAGCGAGCGCGCTCGCTAAGGTTTATTGTTCTTAACATGCAAATGGACATACGAGTAGGCGGTGATGACATCTATCGAAATTATTCGAAACCATTTGTATTCTATACGAAACCAGTACATCAAAGGTACTTACTTAAATCATTACTTACACCTACTTAGTTCAGTGCTTAACCCACAGACAGCGCTTATGTTAAACTTTGACATCGTGCGCTAGAATTTGTACCTAGATTTTTGTGTGTCTGTCTGTGGTACCATAGCTCCTAAATGAATGAGCCGATTTAAATGCGGTTTTTCATTTAACAGGTTTTCTAACAATGGTTCTTAGACTTGTTTTATCAAAATCGGTTCAACCGTTTCTAAGATATTGACCTTTGAAGCGAAAATGTCTATTGTTTTTCGACTTTTCTAAGTTGGTTAGGTTATCTTATCATAAATGTTAATAATATAGGAATTGTTTATTTTTGTGTTCAAATTGAAAAAGGTTTATACCTGTTTGTACCTGTAACAAGACAATGTTTGTTTTCGTATTAGGAAATAACAATTGTATGTGTATTTATAATTACGATGTAAAGTAGCAAACATTACAGTTAGAACACGTTTTTACCTAAGTTTAAATCTTCGTCTTAGTAGGTGAGGTAAGATGATATTTGGTTGTGTGAGCTAACCAATTACTAACCTTACCCATTAACTTAGTAATTAAGTCGGTTAATACTGAGGCTATTTGAACGATCTGAGGAGGTTTTTTTCCAGTTTCCGTTATAATTTTAACGTACAGAACTGAGCATGAAAATGTTACCAATTAGGTATTAGCCAATTTTATTGCGCAACGTTATCAAGTTGTAATGTGACACACAGTGCGATCGGCGTCTTTTTGCTGACATACAAATGCGGTGCATGTATGAAGCGTGGTTGCGAAATAATATTCATATTATAAAGGTGTAGGGTTGACAATGATCAATGGATAAATTTACAATTAATGGGTACCTCTATTAAATGCGAATATAAATGTTCTTAAAAGAAATAATGATTACTACAATTACTGAAATACTAATATTTAGGTAATTCCTTAATTTAGCTGGTGAGAAATAAATAAATAAAAAATAAATAAGTGAATTAAAAATTAAAAAAGTAAATTAAAAAAAGCTTACAACTCACTCTCGATTAGTTTTTTGGTATCTTGAATACATGCATATGTGGAATACGAAGTAGGCAGATTTACCAACAGACAGATAGACAAATTCATAACGTTCCTCTTTCCATCGCGTCGAGAATTAAATAATGTAAAATAAAGAACTGTTATGTGCACATAAGCATAATACACAATTGTGATTTGGAATGCGACAGCCCTAGTTCATTTAGTAAAATCAGCAAATAATTTCGTTTAAAACTTTTGCGCGGGGCTAATTTGTTCCTTTCCAATTTCGAACGTGACGTGCACAGTGCATCAAGTCTTCTACATCTTCAGCTCAGAGGTTAAGCTGTGCAGAGTTTCTACGTTAGTAAAGTTTATTTGCTTTATACATCGATTAAAATGTAAGTATGTATTTCAACGTACCTAACGCTTTACTTTCCTAACGAAATTAAAACATTTGGTTCATATTGTTTGTAGGGTTCCAACAGGCATTAATATTTTTAATTTCCTTTCAGGTCTGATTCAGAGTTTGAACCCATCACTGTTGCAAACAGCGGAACCGTTCGGTCAAAAGTGGGAAGGTCGGCTGAAAAACGAAAAGCTTCAGCTCCAAACAGGTAGCCATTTTATATTTATTTTCATATTTCATGTTTTTTATTTTGTCAGCTGGGTACATATTTACTTAAATATTGTTTGTCTACTTTTTTCATTTAAAAAAGGTATTTTTTTTTCTTTTTTTATCGATGTATATGGTTATTTTAAATGTCGAGTAATAAAAACATATTTTTTATTTCAGATCTGATTCAGAGGAGAGCGTTGCCGCTGCAGATGTCAGTATCCCAAAAATAAAAAAACCTGCTCAAAAAAGAAAGCCGTCAACCCCAAGGTATTTTTCTTGTAATTTGTTTAATGAATTTCGACGAACTAAGTACAACTGTCTTATTCATTGTTTAATGTCTGTTATGTTTCAGATCTGCTGCACCCAAGAAAAAAGAAACTAAAAACCCGTTTGACGTGTTCGGAATATTTCCTGAAGACGTTGCTGTTAACCATAAGCCTGCTGAGACTGATCCGCTTGATTCATCCATTATAAGCCGGGTACCGAACGGGTCAACAAAACGAGCTTGCACCCTCAACGGAGACTTTTTCTTGGAGCTGCGGGTGTACAACACTGCTGATATTCGCGGTGAGTTACGTCAGGAGCGTTGGAAAAAGGCTCTCGTTACTCTAAAGGCGCAAATCGATGATGAAACTGTTGAATGGGAGGCATTGCAAAAATTTATTAAAAAGATAAATGTACTTTTCAAGGACGCTAACGTCAAATTTTATTCTAACGATACTAAGTACTAATTTAGTAGGTACTTTTTTGATTTTAACAGATACTGCAGGTTGTCTCTTTTTATTACTTATTTGAATAAAATTTAAACTGGATCAAATTGTGTATCAAGTAATTTTTAATAAATGTTTTTAATAAATGTTAACGATTTATTATGAAACCATAATTTAAACGCTTTTAACGATATTACTTTAAGGGCGCAAATAGATGATAAAACTGTTGAATGGAGGGCATAGCAAAAATTTGTTAAAAAGATAAATGTACTTTTCAAGGACGCTAACGTCAAATTTATTGTAACGATACTAAGTAAGTACTAATTTAGTACTTTTTATTTTTGCTTTTAACGGATACTGCAGGTTGTCTCTTTTTATTATTTGATTAAAATTGAAACTATCAAATTGTGTATTTAACATATAAAACCAGGATTACAGCTTAAGCAAAGTCGCTACATAAAACATGCCCTTTTGCACTCAGTGTTCAATTACAGTAGAAAGCAGGAAGTGGGTAGGGCACCTTAGAAGTAATAAGCATAGAAAAAATTCGGGTGTAAATTTAAACGATGAGGTTGTTGAAATTTCGTCTGCTTTTAAAGGTCGCATAGCATCTTATAGAATAATGGCAACTGATGAGCTGAAGTCTTGTTTACCTGAATCATTTTTGATTACAGTAAAACCTAAAATGCAAAAAATTTTGGAAAATTCGCTTAAAAAACATGTGTCCCTCAAAGTAAATTTCGAATATTTTGGCGATTTTCTTTTGTTTAAAGATGACAAGCAGGAAATGAAATCTTTTGCAACGAAAAATTTTCCTATACATCAAAATTATCAATTCGAAGAGCTTTTAAACACAATAATTATTAGTATACAGAAAAAAATCGAAGAATTTCAGGAGCGCGATTCTGGTTGGACTTTCTTATCTAATTTGTATTTAGAAGTTAACATAAATAAGTATGAACCATTGAAAGCGTCATCTTACATAGACTTACCTAAGATAATAAAAAATAAAAAAGCTTGCATTAATATTCAAAATCATGATAATTATTGTTTTCTCTGGTGTGTTGTTGCTGCTCTTTACCCATGTCAAAACCATCGCGAGCGTCTATCATCTTATCCTCATTTTAAAGACGTATTAAAACTTGATAATATGTGTTTCCCTGTCACTTTAGCCGTTATCATTACGTTTGAGCATCACAATATTGATATCAGTATTAACGTATATTCTTTAAAAAACAACCGAACTCTTGTAGGACCTCTATACAGACCGCAATATAAAAGGAAACATCGAATCAATTTACTTTTAATCGAACGCGGTAATAAGTCGCATTATGTTTTGATTACTAATTTACCGCGTCTTGCTCGCGGTCAGATTACCAAACATCATGCTAAGCTTTATTTCTGCGAAGACTGTCTGATATTTTTTCAAACTGAACACGGTTTCAATAGTCACGTTTGTAGTGGGGTTGCTACGGTACTTCCGGAGAAAGTCACCTATCTCGAATTTAAGCATTTTGAACGAAAACAAGACGTTCCATTTGTCGTGTATGCTGACTTTGAGACAATCCTTAAACCCTATCAGAACTGTGAACCTAACACTGACAGTAGTTTTACTACAAATAAACAAATACATTTACCAGCCGCTTTCGCGTACCATATAATTTGCTCTTATGATGAGCAACTTAATCGTTTTGTTCAATACCGAGGGCCAGATTGTGCTCAGAAATTCGTAGATTATTTATATAGACATATTAAAGACATCCATAACGTTTTAGAAAAAGAAATGCCCATGATATTTACTGTAGAAGATTCTTTAGCTCATGAACGTGCCAAAAATTGTCATATGTGTAAAGGTTTATTGTTTGCAGACAAAGTAAGAGATTACTGTCATCTAACGGGCCGTTATCGCGGTGCCGCGCACCAGTACTGCAATCTGCGCTTTCGCGTTCCTAAATTGGTCCCTGTTTTCTTTCATAACTTAGCAGGTTACGATTGTCATTTGTTTATACAGGAACTTAGTAAATGTTCAGGGCCTGTGAAAGTAATCCCAAAAAATAAAGAAAATTATATTTCGTTCACTAAGTTTTTGTGGATTTCAGATCAAAAGTATGCACAAATTCGATTTGTAGACTCTTTTAAATTTTTAGGAACAAGCTTGGAAAAATTAGCGAATGGTTTACATAAAGATGATTTTATTCACTTGAACAAGTTTTATCCTGAAACTAAAAAAAATAAATTATTAACTCGCAAAGGTATTTATCCTTACGATTATATGTCGAGCTGGGATAAGTTTACAGAGACCGAGCTTCCATCACAGAACTTGTTTTTTAATTCTCTTTCCAACGAACAAATAAGCGATTCAGATTACGCACATGCGCAATCTGTATGGTCCGAATTTAAAATCAAAGATATGGGAGAATATACTGATCTTTACCTAAAAACTGATGTGTTGCTTTTATCAGATATTTTTGAGAACTTTCGGTTCATTTGCAAGTTAAATTATCATTTAGATCCGGCATTCTATTTAACTGCTCCAAGCTTATCGTTTGATGCTATGTTATTAAAAACCGGAGTTAAGCTTGAATTGATATCCGAATTAGAAATAATTCGACTCATACAAAAAGGAATAAGAGGTGGTATTTGCATGTGTTCGACCAGATATGCTCAGGCTAATAATAAGTACATGGAAACTTATGACATGAATAAACCAGACTCGTTTTTAGTATATATCGATTGCAATAACTTATATGGTTACAGTATGTGTCAATCGTTGCCCATGTCTAATTTTAGTTTTCTAGATCATCATGAAATTGCCCAACTAGATATTTTGTCTGTCGAAGATGATGCTCCATTTGGATTTATTCTGGAAGTTGACTTGCTATATCCGGAAAATTTACACCATAACCATAACGACTATCCATTTTGCGCACAAAAATTTATTCCTCCAGGAGGAAAAACGACCAAATTGATCCCAAATTTATATAACAAATACGAATACGTCATTCATTACGTCCATCTGAAAACATGTTTACGCAACGGCTTAACTCTTGATAAAATCCATCGCGTTATAAGGTTTCGTCAAAGTCCATTCTTAAAACAGTATATTCATTTAAATACAGAACTGAGAAAAAAAGCTACTACTCCTTTCCAACAAGACCTTTTTAAATTAATGAATAACTCAGTTTTTGGGAAAACTCTTGAAGACAGTGAGCGGCGAGTTGACGTCAAATTAGTAAATAAGTGGCACGACCGTCAAAACAAAACAAAAAAGTTTACTTGTGCTAACAAATTAATTGCCAAACCGAATTTCCATAGTGCAACAGTGTTGTCTGAAAATTTGGTTGTCGTACAAATGAAGCCTGAAAAAGTAATTTTAGATAAACCAATCTACGTAGGATTCTCTGTATTAGAACTTTCTAAAAGTCATATGTACCAATTTCACTACACGGTAATAAAAAAACACTACCAAGATCAAGTTACTCTGTGCTACACTGATACCGACAGTTTTATTTACAAAATCGAAACTGCAGACTTTTACAGCGATTTAAAAAATATTTTTTTAAACTTTTTTGACACAAGCAATTATAACCCTGTAAATGATTTGCAAATACCTTTACGTAACAAGAAGATTCCTGGGTTATTCAAAGATGAGTTAGGAGGAGAACTTATTACCGAGTTTATAGGGTTACGTTCTAAACTATACTGTATCAAAAGTGATAAATCTCTTATCAAAAAGGCTAAAGGAATAAAAAAACCAGCAGTTCAAGAGTTAACATTAAATGATTATCGGGATGTGTTATTCAATGATAAAATAGTTCGGAAAAAACACATATTATTTAAATCGATTAGGCACGAGATCTTCACTCAATCTGTCAATAAAGTTGCTTTATCTAACAAAGACGATAAACGACATATATTATCAGACAAAATTTCAACCAAATCTTGGGGACATGAGTCTATTTTCTAGTACAGTAGTTATCTAAGCGACCTTTCCTCGAGCTGTAATTTTATTTCGTAGGCACCCAATGGGTAATAAAAAATTAGAATGTGTTTAATAAAATAAAATACGTTGAGTACTTACGTTATTGTAAAATTATAATTATGTATGTTGTAGGGTCAGCGTCAAAAGCCGCTCATCACTTTTGTACCTTTTCGCTCTACGACCAGATGAGCGACTTTTGACGCTGACTATACCAAATAAGTAGATTATCATTAAGTACTTTATTTTTTATAATTACACATTGATTTGTAAATTGCATGGTTTGTTCTTTTTTTTTAATAAATAAGAATGAAGTGTTATTAACATTTGTTTTCTTTTTTTCTTTCACCCACCTAAGTATATATAGACTGCGAGGATACCGACTGAAAACACATTTTACTTGAGTTGAAATTGAGTTTTCTCGCTTCGGAGGTTTCCTGACGATGTTTTCCGTCATCAAAAAGCTCAGGGCTCAGGCTTAATTTTAAATGTAATATTTTGATAATGGTAAGTAAAATCATGTTCTGTTGAACAGGCAAATAATACCTATCCTCGTTTATTGCATTGGGTATCAATTAAAACATGTCCTTACGTGTCTTAAGCAGCGCGGCGGCATGCAGCCCGTGCTAAGGTAATTTGCTGACACGTGAAATATACCTATTCACATTTATTGCATTTGGTACCAATTATAACAAGTCCTTACGTGTCGTTGTAATTTGATCGGCATTAAGCAGCGCGGCGGTATGCACCGCATGCTCCGAAGCGCGTGTTAATTTAATTTGCTGACGCATGAAATTACTGTAATTATAAATAGCGGCTGTTATAGTAAGTTATCATTCTGCACTCTACATTCATAACTGAGTAAAGTCGTTCCAAAGTTTTGAAAATTAAGACGAGCTGATCCATTCCCGATTCGGTAAGTAAAATTGGCATTATTTAATATTTATTCGTATTATTTTGTTGCTATTATTGTTTTGTAAGCGTATGAAAATGCTCATATGTGTTGCCAGATGCGTTTATTTATTTGATTTCTTTTGTTTCAGAATATGGAAGGAACGCAAGACACTCAAATCATGTTTTCGCAATATGCACAGGGTCCATTAGGATTCCGAGAAGATGAAGAAGAAGAAGAAGTCAGTGAATTTGTAAAAAAAATTGCAAGTGCCAAAACGAAAACCAAGTCTAGTAAACCAAAACTAAGGCTAAACAAAGTGGTAAAGAGAAGTGTACGAGGTCACCCGCCGTCGTTCGTTATAAACAATGAAGCAACTAAGGGGAACAGACTTGTCAAAATCCAAATAATTAACATAAGTGACTCCGCGCCGGATCAAAACGACGAAACCGGTGAAAACGTTATGCTCAGTGCGCAGTATGTGGCAAGTGACGGATACGATGAGATAATAGACAGTACAGAAAGTGTAATAAATAAGATATCCAAGAAGTTGTGCGGATATAGTGTTAGTTATTAATGTTTTTACTGTTTTTGTATATAATTTTGAAAATAAATATGGTCAACAATTTTCTTGTTTTATTCCTTTGATTAAGCGATACGTCAACAGGAAAGATTTTTTTTGTAAGTATGTCAATAAAGCAATAATTCAAACGAAAATAAAATTATCATGATTAAATGCACAAGAAAAATCTTTTCAGTAAATATCGCTTAAATAGATTAACACTATTATTAGCCACAGGTATGAATCGTTATCATTTATTTCATATTTTTAAACAAACAAATTCAATTATTTAAAAATGGGTTAATATAAAAAGTCTTCGTTCAAAATAAATGATAACTAATTTTGACTGGGTTAAAAAATAAAAAAATGATTAAACGTAAATATTTATTTTTGAAAATTAGGTATAATTTATTACAATGTTAAATATGCATAATATCGAAATAATATTTTTTAAGACATATAACGTTTTTTAAGGCACAAGCTTTTTTATGATGTAGACAATTATAAGAGCTGTTGTCGATACAATACTTTTTATACATTAATTGAAAATTAGAACAACCTTTCTCTCCCAAGTCTATTACAGTACAATCAGCACATAAATCATTAATCCACTTAATTTTTTCAAAACCTTTTACATATATTTTTTTGCCTTCCAAGAAATTATGAATCATTCTCTTAAATTCTCTGTGGTCGATATACCCCTCACGCCACATAATGCCAAGGTTTCTCTCTATCCATTTCACATGCCTTTTTTCGTTTTCTGATAACGTAGAAAATGAATATGGAGGTTTTATTAAATACGCCTGCGTGTGTTCATAGGTACTGTATGCAAATTCTTTAATAATAAATTCATTTTTAGATGATTTAAACCCCTGAACATCTACGAATAGATGGTCTAGTTTCATGATATCTTCTTTGTTATATTGGTCAACGGCTTATATTCTATAATACTATCATTCAAAATAAGACAATAAGCCGCGGTATTGTCAGGGATATCTGTGTCACACTCTAATTCAATCCGCACATCGACTGAACCCGTTTTTAAGGTTTCATTTTGACGAGAACAGTCGATAACAAACAGAGGTGCTTTATTTATAAAGTCTTGTGGATTCAACAACGGTGCTTGGCTGCGGTTATAATAAGACTGTTGGAATTTAGCGTACTGTTCATATAATATAGCAAATTTTTGAGCCGAGAAACTGACATTCAAGTTTTCATAAGGAAAATAATTTGAATTTAAAAAAACTTTAACGTCACGCAAATTACAATGATCAAAACGCGATATATCTTTATCAGCAACATTTTTCCTGTTTGTTTTTAATCCAATTATAACATATCGAGGTTTTTCAACTTGAGACGAAGTTTTGACGGCCCAAGAATGTTTTGATGTTTTAGGTAAAAGCGGGTATTCGTACAGATCCCAGTTCCTAAATGCTACCTGAATAGCTCGATCTCTTTCCAAATATTTAAGCAAACTTAATCTTTCACGATCAGAAACCTTAATGTGCGGCATGCGCCATACTATTTTAGATATAGTTATGTTACCTATATACTCATTTGTGTTCAGTTTTACGCTATTTAAATTAGTATTGGATCGTAAAAGAATAAGTTCATGCTTACAGTTAATAATAATTTTGTTATAATCCTCTGCGAAGCCAAGAATCTTATTTAAAGGAATTGACACAGAAAATGATCCATGCGTAATTTTTGTGCCATCAACATCCCAGCCCCATAACTTTGACATCGATGATTCAAGTTCATTCATCGACACAAGAGATTTTATTGTTGTTGTGACCCCAGCGTTTTTAATTTTATCTATTTCAATCCCATTCAGCTCATATCGAATATCTTGAAATAAATGAAGTATAGGGTTATTTGTAAAATGAACACTGGACACCTTCGCTTTTGTTTCTCTGTTGAATACTTCTATAGTACCCTCTATGTATAAAGTACTCGCTGATGGTAATACGTATAGATCTTGCTGGTTGATAGGTATACGGATTTCATCATTTAAATTGAAACTTGTTACGTACGGTTTATACGAATGATATTCGAAACTTTCAATCGTGCTATCAAAGCTAAAGGAGTCTGATAAGTTTAGTATACTCATTTTAATAATCCTATGTTTTTTAAAAACTGTTTGTTTTCCTTCGTTAGTTGTCCTTTAGGTCTTCTTTTCTTGATAGCACAATGAGCACTAACGGCTTTGCTGTTTGAGACCGTACATTTATTAAAGTCTATCATTTTTTTCTGAGATGTAAATATATCTGAATCTCTTCGCCACGTAAATTCACTAAATTATCGTTTATATCCAGTATTCTTATTATAAGAGCGTTTAAGCTGTTTTGAGTAACAGGAAAATATATAACATTTTTAGGTGTTTCTATAATCCGGTAACCAGGCGGTACATTTGGCACAAATTCATGAATTATATGACTAGGTTTTCCGTTTATAAATGACCCGCTCACGATGTCACATTCAACTCGTACTATAGTTGTAGAC
The DNA here is from genome assembly GCA_963691665.1 of Clepsis dumicolana. Taxonomy (NCBI): domain Eukaryota; kingdom Metazoa; phylum Arthropoda; class Insecta; order Lepidoptera; family Tortricidae; genus Clepsis; species Clepsis dumicolana. Next base: position 15,186,740 of record OY829518.1, on the reverse strand, counting down.
AGAATGGACACGGGAAAAGGGGACTCAGTTAATATATTCGCCTGAACTGTTTCTTCTCCAAAACCAAGTAACTTACCAATCGAATTTGGTTTTTTAAAATAGACGTTTTTGGAACACAATATAGATGTTTTTAGCGTATTATTATTGCATGTCAGTGTAAAGGTGCAACCTTGGAGATGTCTTTTAAGATAATCATCAAGATCTTGAAGTTCATATGACCCTTCAGGAATTTCTACTACTTCGTTATCACCATAATAAAACTTATTATTTCGGTTGTCAATATTAGGTATCGAGTTAAATGTCGACAAGTATAGCAACCCGCATTCATATTCACCATCTAGTTGAAGAGCTGGCGAGTGATTCGTAATCAGGGTAGAGGAGGATCCCGTTATGGACAAAGTGAAAGACATCGTGAGAATGAGAAGCTATTTATTGTTCAGAGATATTTAAACGGTTATTCCAATATTTTTTTAAATATTTTAAACATAAATGTCCGCAATTAACAGTATCGAATTTTTGATAAATATTATAATTGTATGAAATATTATAATTTTTCAAATATTTTATTAATTCTAGCGGCGGTTGAAGATCACCATAACTATTAAAATATTCACAATGATTATTATCTTTGACATAGGCTACCCAGTGAGTCCCTTGGTTTTTAGAACTATCTAAATTTACGATTGCACATTCTACTCTTTTTGGACGGTTTGGCAATTTGTCTCTCATGTAAACACCACGAAAATAAGGAATATCTGTTGAATGTTTTAAAATATCAACATTTGTAAGAGCACGTCTGGGTAGCCTTTTATTTAGTTTTTTAATCGTTTTAAACACAAACCCTTTCCATTTCTATACTGTTTAATGTACAACCCTTTACCTAATGCAATAGATTCCATCATTTTATTATGACGTTCTGATTCGGATAAGCTCTTTTTTGCAGCTTTGTAGTCACCAACAGCTTTAGCGATCCCAGCAGCTCCTCCTGCCAATGACCCTAACGCAGAAAGTCCCGCGAAAATAGGTATTAGTGGCAATATACCTCCAGTTTTAGGAATCGGTATTAATCGAGGAACTCTCATTTTACTCGTATTGTTATTAAGAAATACTTTACTCGCTGCAGCAAAAGCTCGACTGACTGCAGTGCCTTCTTTTTTAGATTTGTTTTTTTTCAATTCGGTACGTATCTTAGAAACAAAATGCTTAAATGATTTTATCCCTGCACCAGCTTTCATTTTAGATTTCATCACTTTGCTAACTATCCAAGACGCAAGTTTTTCTCCTTTTCCAACACCTTTTGACTTCAATCTTTGTTTAGCCATTTTATAGAGTTCAAAATCTGCACGATGTCGGTCTGTTAGGTCAGAATATTTATCGTATGCTATATCGTGTTGCATACACGCGTTGTCCAATTCATTAACTCCTTTATCACCTCTTTGCAATCGCTTATGCAATTTTGTGCCTGGTCCGCAATAATTGTAGCCAGGTAAGTGCAGTTCAAACGGTAAGTGATTAATAATACTGTTTAGAAGTCCTCTTCCTTTCATATCCCAAAAGTTAATGACTTAGCGCGAGAAAGTTTTTAAATATATTTATACAATGGCATTTCTGTCGATCCAGCTGTTTTCGCTATCGTTAAGTCCTAACCACTTAACATACAATTTTTTCCCTCTTTTTTTGATTACCTTTTCGATGAGGTAAACGTCTGGATACTTAGTTTTTTGCAGTTCTTGTTCATAAAATGTACCGAGTATTGAGTTTTTTCGTTGGTCTTCAATATGGTAAGTAACAGGACGAGTGTGATTCACCTTTTTAATAGTAAATAGCTCAGTTGACCAATTAGGCGTATAACCTTTATGAAAGACGCTTTTGTACTTGCTTATACGCACATGATCTCCTACATTAAAAATATTTAATTTAAAACGCCGATTGGATTGTGATTTATCTATGTTTTTCTTTACTTCGGCTTCATTATTAAAATTCACCTCATTTGGGCTAAATTTTGTTGTGCTATGCACAGTTTGATTATAAGATTGAACTATCTCATCTAAAGGTTTTCCAAGCCATTTGTAGTTCCCGATGAAACTGAAATATTTGTAAAGTTTGTTCTTGAGCGTTTTTATTACCCTTTCAACAATAGACGCCTTTTTAACTGAATACGTGGAATAATGATTTATTTTTAAGGATTTCACATAACAATCGAATTGATCATTGTAAAATTCTTTTCCAAAGTCTGTCTGTAAGTTTCTAGGTATTCGTTTGGTCGACTTGATAATTAGTTCAAATGCATTTTTTACTTCTGTTTTAGTTTTAGATTTCGTAGGAATACACCACGTGTACTTTGAAAATGTATCAATAACAACTAAAATGTATTTATATCCCTTATTTACAGTATGTAAATTCTGTAAGTCAATTAAATCTGCTTGCCACAAATCATCAATTCCTTTTAATATAACTGCGCGACGCTTGAAATTTTTTCGGGCCGATCTATGGATTTCATTCACGACTTGTTCTTTTGTCATCTTTGAAATTACTTAAAATATTGTCTATGTCCCTTTTTGTATAAAAGTTTATTTTCAACTGATTTGCAAGCTGATGAATTTGAGAATTTATAGTTTTAAATAAAGAATCTAGATGCTTCTTCTCGTAAGTGTCCTGGACGAGCTGATCGACATATTGCTTATTAGCTGCATCATTGGGTGTCAAAGGATCCGCTACCCCCTTTAATCGCGATGATTGTAGATCGAAATCGCCATCATCAGAACGCAGCAAAGTTTTATTGTTAAGTTCAAAAACTTCACATACACGCAAACGTTTATGAACATGATGACCGAATTTGTCTATGTTCATTTTTACTTCTTATTTTTATGCACTTATGTATCATCAAATTTCCGGCTTCGACTGATGGTAAAAGTAAAATACCAGTTTTACATATCATTGATTAACCAAGCCCGCTTCACGAAGTTCTTCTACAATTGATATTATTTCATTGTCTAATCCTGTGTTACCGGCATCACGGGAAGCAATGAGTAATTTCAATCTTTCAACTAATTCGTTTGGATTATCCCAATAGACATATGAAACATCTCTTTTAACTTTTTTCATTGTTGGTAGTCCTTTGCCGTAAGTACATAAATCTTCGCTTATTGAACGTTGTTTCGATAATTTGAAAAGCGGTTTTATAATGTATAAATATTTCTGACCTTTGTTACTTTTTATTGGTTTATTGGGATCAAAATCTCGTCTATGGACATTCGTTTCTAGTAGCAACATTTTATAATAACGTTTATCGTCTTCAGTTATGATACCTAAATCAGGCAACTTCTTAAATAACAAATCATATAAACCTGGTGTTAAATTGTAAGTACGTCCATTTACTTTGAGTTTTTCGCCACTAACGGAAACTAAACAAGATCCTAACATAAGCTTATCGCGTTCTGTTCGTATGCCAAAAGGAATGTCCAAGTCGGTGTTGTATTGTTTTTGCCATGCAGGGTCTTCGCGAGGAGATGCATATGAACCGGTAGTCTTAAATGAAGTATCATTTGTTGATTCCAAGACATCATTGTTGTCACTTTCACATAACATGTCATCATCACCATCTTGTCTGTTTTCGTCTCTATTTGATACCTCATCATCATTATTTGAAGTCGTTTCGGAAAAATTTCGTACGATTGTTTGATTATTAATACTACTTCTCTTCCCTTCATTAGGACTAAATTTTAATGTTTTTGGCGCCTTTTGCCACTTAAATATGTCTTCATCAAAATCGGTTTCATTAGTGTTATAGTATTTATTGTCGTTACTTTTAACCATTTCATTAAGCGGGTCTGTTATTGGTTTAAAGACTGATTCCAAAATCATATTGTTGTTATTTTTCATATCACGAAGTAGTTTAACCTTCTTTTTGACAGCATCGGCAGACTGAAGTACTTTTTCTTTTAAAGTTTTCTCGGTGTTTATTTTATGATTCATGTCTGATCTCGATGGATTCCCATGATGCAATAAAAGTTTCTTGAAAATGAAACTGGTTAAGTAACACGGTTAATCCAAAACGATAAATGTATCAAATCCCATTCTATAACATCCTGAATTTCTAGCACAGTCCTTGTTTACAACCAAGTAGCTAAAAGGTACGCTCCATATTTTTGCACACATTTCCCGAAACTGTGACCAAGACATATCAGTTCCAACGTGCTCGTCATAAACATGACGTAAATTAACTTCATCTTGTTTAAAAAGGATGATTAAGTTAGCATTGTCCCTTATTAATTGTTTAGGTATTTTACTGTAAGTTTGATTTAAGTAGAAGCTGTCAATATTTTTATGCCTTCCCATTGCAAAGTAATCCCTTATATTATTTTGATTTTCGCATGCAACATCATCAAATATGATAATTGAATTGTTCTCAGCTTCATGCGGGCTTAGTATTTCATCATTTTCGCGATATTTTTGAAATTTAACTGATGGAACCAACATCAATATTTTTTCTAAAAACTGGTACATCGGTTGGAAAAGTGTTTTTGAATATACGTAAATATTTTGAAAGCGTAGTCCTTGTTCATGTAGTAGAAGAGAGACAATTAAATTAGTTTTACCGCAATTAGAAGGACCGCAAATTATACAGCGAATTGTGTCGGGTAAAAGTTCACCGTGACGAAAACTACGATTGTTGCGATCTGAACAAACAACCTCCAACTGCAAGCTCTGAGCTTGTTTTACAAACTTCATATCTGTTCAAGATCAATTCAACCAATGCGCGCGTGTTGCAAGCATGGAATGCTTATTCAAAATGAGCAGAAGAGCAGATGGTTATCGTTAAACCTCGAGTGTGAGCAAATTCTGTTAGGTTGGGTTCCGTTGGGTTTGAGTTGCTGTTGGGCTGATGTATTCGTTGCGTTGATCGAGAGGTGAAACAGAATGCCCAATGCGATTTCAGGTGTAGGTTGAGCGTTATGTTGAACGCAAATGCTGATAGGTTACTGTTAGGTTGGTTACCGTTGGGTTTGGGTTGATTGTAGGTTGTGTGCAATTCATTGTATTATTGGGCTTCTGGATCACCACGAATGAGTGAGGGCGAAATTTTTCGCCCGATCGAATGAATGGTGGTCCAGAATGCCCAATAATATACTACTAACCTCAGAAAAAAAACATAAAATAATCCCAAAAAAGCCATGAATTTTATGGCCTAGCAGAAATATGAAGTCGGTGCGGTGCTAGCGGAATATTCTTGGAATGAAGCACCGACTTTATATTTCTGCTAGGCCATAAAACTTTTACTTTTCACAATCAGTGAAGGACGCACTGAGCGACAAGCGGCAAAATGACGCCCGTGCTAGCCCCCCAGAGGAAGGACCACGAATTAGTCCCAACATTTCGGGCTTAGCGGTACATTCGTGAGGATCTGTTGGTTTTATCATAATAAACCAAGTATAGAGGAACTCGCCTACTCACAATTAGGGACACACCTCGTGTTAAAGGCGAATGTTAAAGGTTAAATCCTGCATCGCAGCACGTCGTAACAGTTTGATGTCCTCTAGGCAACGAGTCCACGGCACTTACTCCGCGGATATTATGGCTCGGTTTAAGACGTACTTTGGTGGAACGACATTCGTCATAGCTCAGCACCTCTGGAGGCGTATTGACTAACGCGCAACGTTGTCACAATAGCCGTCTCTTTCGTCAATTAGTTTCTTACCTAGAGCAATTTTGTTTTTTTTTTTTTTTTTTTATTATTTGGCGCTCACGCCACGCCATACGTTTTAAGCGCTTTTTGACCAGCTCTAAAAAGAGACACGCGTATAGTGTTGTCCTGCTTGAGTGAGTAAATTCCGCCCCCAAAAGCGTCGCCTTAGTACTCATACTCGTAGTATTTAATGCTAGTTACTGTTACATAGATTTTAGCGTTCTATGTTCGAACTTTGGAAGGATAATTTAAGCCGTTACTGAGTAGGTAGGGTACTCGTAGAGGTAAAAAAATAAGAACCGAAGCAGTACACACTTAGCATACTGATTAACACAGCTCCTATCTCGGGCCGAAAGTAATTTCCGGGATGCTTTTAAATTCATTAGTACTTAATCTAACGTGCACAAAGAAATACAAAATCGTAGTAGTAGCGTTAATAATGTTGTATCCGTAGACTCTTGTAAGGGACTAGAAGCTTTGCTCTCCATTTTCTTCCTTTTCAATCGACTTCAAAAAAAGAGGAGTTTCTACGTTCCACTATATGTATTGTTCTTGAAACTTTTGAAAACGGAAGAAAGAAACATGACGAAAATCTTATTAAGCAAGATTCACTAATTAAGACGTAGAAGCGTACGCCTAGAACTTCATTAATTAAGAAAATGTCCACAATTATCTCTGTCCAAAATTTAACTTGCCGCTTGTTATAATCAAAATGTGTCTCTTTTCCTGGCGGAATCTTCTGTCTGTTGCCCGGTATTTTTTCGCATAATCGAAAAGTATATTTTTGATTAATGGGTATTTACCCATTAAACAAAAATACACAAAAATTCACCATCGTCAAAAATGTCTGTTTACAAGAACAAGTAGTTTGTATTTACTGGCTTGAATCGTTTTTGTTTTAGTACGCTTCATATTGGACATGTAATGTAGATCGAATTGTCATTGAAGCGATATTAGTAAGGTTGGTGAACTAGGGGCCAGGAATCGAACCCAGGCCCTTGACATTCAATGTCACGTGCACCAAAGTTAGTACTAACCCCGGCGGTTGGTCATATTATTCTGGTTTTCTGTGTGTTCTCGTACCAGTGAGTACTATTTAAAGTACAATAGGTAATAGATTATAACGAGAACATCGTAAAAATAAATAATTGAAAAATTAACACCCCTCTTTTTCGTTTGGGGTTAAAAATACAATAAATACTCCATTCAGACTATAGGTACTCGTAAAGTGATAAAAGTGGACTCCCAAATGCCACATTTACAATTATTAAAATTCGAGCTATAAAACCATAATTCTTCGACATGCGCCGTATCGTCGTAAAGACACGTTTAAGTGGGCCTTACCAGTGCGCATAATAAGGCGATATATTACTGTAATGTCACTTATTATGAGACATTATCAGACCCATGTTCCCTTCATTTGCCAAAGTTTTGATATTTTTGGACTGAAATATGAAGGGCCGAGAAGACCCCGAGGGCGGATTGCGAACCGTTAACTTGTTGAAGTGTTTCGTCTCTGTTTGTCATAAAGGGAAGAAGAGAAAAATTACAAGAAAAAGAGAAGAAATATTCTTCTCATCATGCTTGAAACGAAACTTAATCCTTATAACTGGCTTAAATCGATGATAAGAGGTAATGTATGCCAGCATAGCAAAGCGAGTAAAGTTACACAACTTGTGTAAATTACTTGTATGATTGTTTCAGTGTTAATTGAAAAACTGTGACAGATTTCATAGAGTAAGTTTTTAGCATGAAAGTACCGTGAGACTAGATCATAGTGAAATAAACGGATCACTCACATATTAAGACGAGTTTAGCCGGACGTGTTCGACATGCAACGTACACGTTTCGCTGCCGCCAAGTCTTGCGCTTGCGCTCCCAGAGGAAACATGTCGGCCTAAACTAGTCTTCTATAAGTACCTGAGTTTCACTACTTGTTTTTACCAAACAAAAGTGACATCACTTCATCTCGAAACATTAATTTGGAGCAATCATTACTGTCATAGTCATAACTCATAACTCATTTAGCCGTTTTTTGCTTATAACGCGAATCTGGGTCGTCTTCATTCCCCCGGGGGCGGCGATATTTTCATTAAGAACAATGAAATATGGGGATGTTAATAAAGGGTGATTGTGAATGAACGCTTCAGTTATTGCGTATTGCAATAACAGAGAGCGAAATAGGACGTTATCACGTCTCTCTTGTCACGGACTAGCGATTTGGGTCATGCTTACTTCGTAATTAACTAGTAATTTACCACATATTAACTGGCAATAGTGATCTTTTTGATTGTAATAAGCTTGTGTCGGAGCACATGGACACAAACGTCAAAATGTTTTACATTAAGTTTGTCTAGTTTTCCAGCATCACACACACATGTAAAGTATCCAAACCTATTAGCCGCGCACACTCGTTAGAAAGGGACAGATAGTTAACATCAAATATAAATAAGTTAGTGCTTCACGCAATGTGTTCACCACCAGTGCAACCTAGAACACCCAGGTTACCATTGATAAACTAATAGGACTAATGTAAACTAAACGCTCATTTCTGACGCAACGTTTCTCCTCCCCACAACCAACTAAACTTTTATTTTGAGAAGGGACCGACAGCGACATCCGCACAGATCGAGCCCGGGAGATATCTCAACGCAATTTTAGACAAGGTAAGGGTTTTTATTAGTTCAAAGGCAGTAAGTCGGATGTTTCTGATGACCGAGCAAGACCTGGGCTTTATAAGCACGTAGCAACGCTACGTCGGCTGCCATTTTCGTAGCCCAAGGGTATCTATCAGAGGGTAAAATCTAGAGCCCATCAGGGATAAAAGGGTAAGGGAATAAATATTCAAAATACGTATACACACACATATATATGTACCTATGTGTGCCGTAAGCCTTCGCCGGTGGAATATTTTTGGGATTAGAAATAATCAATTTGGGAATAGATTGAACGGTGGCTAAAACATAACAGTTTAAAATGATTCGCGGTTAATTACATTAGACATATCCTTAACGGGATATAGACACCGCGATTACCTTATTAGGTTTGTTGGGCTCCCGAAATTTCGACGCAGTTACATGCATCGTGATCACGGGCAGATGGCAGCTAAACAAACCTAGTCAGGTACCTAATAATCGCGGTCAATATCCTCTTATGAATAATGTGTAAGACTACATAAAATACCCGTATTTCCAATTTAAATCATAGCTGGTATTGGAACATTTAACAGTGCATTAGTGATAAGATCTTCCACAGGAGCCAAAATTTTAAATCCATGATGTCTTTTTTTTCGGTTATTTTAGGTATCAACTAACAAAAACTTTCAATGTGATGAAATAACTATACTAAAATAACAACTCACGTCTTTCATAACCTCCTCGCAGTTGTCCGGAAAAATCAAAACATAATACAATCCGCAGATGAAACCTTTTATACCTTCGGGGAAACAAGATACACCCACCCAGCAGAGCTTTCGGGCTCAAACCTTTCTTCTATAAAGCCTTCTATATACATAAACTACCAACGGGTCTAACTTTCACAAATAATCAAACTTATTTCGCAATGTTAGAGGTAATTTGTAGTAACATTTAAACTGCGAATAAATGCAAAATTTTAACCAAGGATCCTAAAACTTCAAGGATCAGAAAAGGACATAAATTTAATTTAGAAACAGAATCTCTGAACATTGATTTTACAATGAAATAATACAAATAGCAAAACTCACTATAACAACTTTCAATCAATATCATAATCACTTCTTCGTAATTACTAAAAACTTTTACATAAAAACGCGCATAATGGACACCAATCAAAAAGTGAGTAAACACTTTATTGTACAAAAAAACAGGATAAAAACACAAGTTACAAACAATCAAATCAGTTTTTAATTCCGCGGAAAGTACGTGAAGCCATTGAAATTAGTCGTCATCCCAATTTTAATCGTGATAGTGGATGGTCGTTGCCCCCAAGTTGGAAGACTGTGCTAAATACTGCGTCAACGGTGAATGTGAACGAGCCTTTACAGAGTGATGTGGTCAGTGTAGTGTGCTAGCATTTGACAATAATAAAAATGACGATGAAAACGAGGGTAGTTGTGTGCCGCTGTCAGCTGCGTCTAGTAGTCGCGCGAGCAGAGCCGCGGCGCGCAGTGTGCGTCTCGCCGCCGCTGGGTCGTGCGCTCCCAGAAGTAGGACTACGAATTAGTCCGAAACAGTCGGGCTAAACTCGACTTATATACGTGAGTGATCCGTTTTTATTTCACTATAATCAAATTTGAGTACAAAAGGCGACTTATCCCTAAGACATAATGAGAACGGGGTACTGACCGCGACTACCTTTTAGATTTGACGAGCTCCCGATATTTCGACGCAGTTACATGCATCACGCATGATCAAATCTGTGAGGTAATCGCGGTCAATATCCCGTTCTCATTATGTCTTATATAATTAACCGCGGATCATCCAAAACTTATCTTATCCCTGTAAGACAGATTTATAAACAGGAAAAGTATACAATAGACGGTCTTATCGCTTAAAAGCGACAACATAACCAAGGCTTGTACATCAAAGGCTCTTTCTTTAGCTAGCGCTCCGTGCCTCGTGTTCACATATTTCACTTCGGCTAAAAAGCTTAATCTCGACGTTTCTTTTTAAAGTACACCCCGGCAGCTAATGGCGATCCCGTATTACCTGGATTAGATAGACTTTAGCTGACTAACCGGGAGAGAGTTAGACAGCCCGGCAGTTAACGGCACGAGAGGACATACTCACTGGCACAATTAATCGCCCACCCTATTTTAACTACTCATTGTATAAGCGTTCATTGATTAAATAACACTTTTCGCCATCATCATCAGCCTATATCTTTTTACCTATAAAACAGTACCGTGACTGACTGACTGACTGACTGACTGACAGACAAGCAACAGCCTAAACCACTGGACCTAGAGACTTGAATTTTGGCCAACAATATACCTTGAGTATCCTAGAGGTGCACTAAGAAGGGATTTTTCGAATTTCCCACGGAATAGGGAATTAGCCCATTTTGAAATATTTCACGGGGGCAAAGCCACGGGACATAAGCTAGTTAGTCCATATAGGCCTCCCCTGCGGCTGTGGCGGCCAGGGGAGCCAGGGAAAAGCTATAACTGAGCTCACCGCATCCAGCATCTGCCTGCAGTCTTTCGCAGATTGTTATACCACTTGGTCGGAGGGCGTCCTACACTACGTTTACCGAGTCGCGGTCTCCACTCAAGTACACATTTACCCATTTTCACAATAATCAGGGAAAATGGGGTTGGTGATTTCAGTGCCGGATGATTGATCAATCAGAAACACTCAAGAAAAATCGTGAAATTTTTCACCGGCTGATTACTACAGCTTATAATTCAATATATTAATCAGATTTCACCTAAAACGTCTTGAATAAAGCTCGTTACCCGTTTAAGAGCGGAATAAATCATTATGAAAACCGCTCCTACTCGTAAGCCATGAATAATCCCCAGCATTAATTACTCCTTCGAGGCCGGAATGGTTTTATTTTTCTTTTTTTTTTTTTGTAAGAAATATTACTCAAGGCTACAAATTACTCAAGGCGAAATTTATTGAATAAAACTACGCTGTAACGTTATTCCAATTTCAATGTTGCGACACTTTCCGCCTCCGTGTAGCGATTTTTTAATCGACTTTAAAAAAAAAAGAGGTTCTCAATTCATCGGATTTTTTATACACGACACAAATTACCTACACTAGCTTTGCTCTTGTAACATTGCAGATTACAAGTGTCACAGGAATCATCCTAGAACGAAGCTGGTATACAAAAAAATACTGTCGTGGTCGGTTCACTGGCAAACACAGACTTCAAACTTTCATTCTTCTGAACTATCGATTAAACACAGCAATGGAGCTAGACTGAAACCTAACATAGCCAGCTAAAACAAAAACAGAAAAACCTTATTCTGCTTGCGAGTTTAAAAGCAAAACAACCGCCGCAACGAGCTCAACTTTGCGTCGAATGCTCAGCATTGAATTGTAATTCAACTCCGCGTTCCAACCAGAGGTATCCGAGGTATTCTCGCGTACTCTTCGGCAAGCATTCTGCTCGTTAGCTCTCAATATACAATTTCAAAAATCTCCGCACGACACGCTCCGTTGGAACTTGATTGTACAATTTTGTAAATGCATACAGATATTTTTTTTTTATATACGACGAGGAAGGCAAACGAGCAAGTGGGTCACTTGGTGGTAAGTTATCACCACTGCCCACTGCCCCGGAGGGTTTACAGATGCGTTGCCAACCTAGAGAGCTAAGATGAAATGCCTCTTGTGCCCGTAATTACACCGGCACTACTTACTACTACGGCGGTATTACTTTTACGAGGTGAAATTTACATGAAATTGGTTAAAATATATATCTTATCTATATCCCCTACTTGGCACAGGTCTTTCCCCAGAATTTCACACAACTATTAAGTAAATACGTCTATTTACAGGGATATTACAATCACCCAAATCTTTTGCTTAAGAAAAAAATGCAGACTTCAAGTTTTTTGATTTGAATTTTCACCGCAAGCTGAGCACCAAGCTTAGTTCTGCACATTGCATACCGACTAGGTATTCAAAGAGTTCCTTCACAAACTACGTTTGAGTTTTTCTTGTCATTCAACCATCTAGTCGTTATGCCATTTAGACGTTATTAATGTTTGACGATATGCCTACCTAGTCGTTTTGCTATTACAACATTTTGATATTAGGGCGTTATACAAACAAGACGTAATAGAACTAAGTCCAATCTTAAACCCGGGCATTCTACTATTAAGACGTTTGTACAATTAGACATTTAGCTACCAAGAAAATACAAATACAAATACAAAAATCTTTATTTGTTCAACATAGGTTAGTACAAAGATCTTAAATGCTGAAGTGTCGCTATGTTGCGCCGCAAGGCATACAAATAGTCGTGATGCATGCACACACACATGTTCACGATAATAGATGCTTAATTACAGTCGGTTAGAAATTAATTTATCGAATAATAAGCCTTAACCTAAACCTTATGTAACTAAGACGTTTTGCTTATAGAGTCGTTATGTAATCTAGTCCTTACGAACCTAACCCAGTGGATCAACTCACTTCAAAAAATTTAACTATATATAAAAAAATGCGCAAGTTTTCAATATGCTCACGGCAAGGCTTCTAATTCGTTCATTTCGCAGCCTCGCAGTGTTAATATCTGAACATGTTAAAAAAAATATTAAACCGTAACCAATTACTGACAAAAAGCTTACCTTTAAAAATAAACGGTAACTTAATTAAATAGAAACTGATTGATTTAACCAGTGCTAAAAATGTTCAGGGGTTGAAAAAAGTTAATTATGAGCGTCGATTTGTGAGTGCTTCAAGTTGAGCGATGGCCGCGAATGGTCCACCTGTTGAGCGAAGCCGGCACCGAAGTATTCCAATTTAAAAATGTAGATATAGCGTTAACGACATCTACAGTTGTGAGGATGATCAAATAGTAATAAATAAAATAAAGTGGTAAAGTAATACCCTACGCTACGCCAGATATCTTTGCGCAAAAATTCATTCCCTCAACTGGTACTTAAGCCAAATTGAGAAGACTTACTTTGGTAAGCAACGCTTAACGGTATAGTGCGATTGAAATTATTCGATTATTAGATTACTTTAATCCCAATAATTTAAATGACACTATGCATTGCTTACCAAAGTATTCTCAATTTTGGCTTGCATCAGTTGTGGGAGTAGCTTTTTGTGCAGGATATCTGAGACTATAGTTCCGATACTAACGCGAAACCTCACCCAAACATTGTTCGTCTGATACTCCAAATAAAATTGGCCTTCATCAACAAGACCCCGTCTTTCAATAAAACACTAATTCGTAGCAACAGATTGGTTATTAAAACGCAAACAATACCTGCTTCATTAGTTAACGACCTTTTGGCCTTTTGACAAACAAAAAAAAATACAAGATTGACACAAATTCCATAAATTATTCATACACATTGTTTCAAAAACGAATTACTATTCCCCGTTTCTTATGCAAATAAATGAATTTACAAAATAATGGAGTAAAGCTCCAGCACAATATTACCATAAAGAAAACGTTCCAAGGCTGAACATAGGGAAGTAACCTGATACAGAAACGTAAAAGCATTAGACTTGCACTTAGTAGCTACGTGTAGAGAGATCGCTTCATGTGGAGAAGCCTTAAAAGCCAGAAGATCGACACACATCACAGAAACATGGTTATTTTAGATACCCGTTGGTGCCCAATGGCTGGGCAACATGCCTCTCCACAACAGGGGTGGATTTTCTATGTAATCTTCCATACCACCTTACCTATACCTACTTTTAGCTTCGCTACCATGTTGTCCTGTCAATTTTTTTCATCAAAAACATCACAAAATACCATATAGCGATCACAATACACAGATTCGGATTAAAACTAGAATTTTCACAATTTACCATTAATCTTTATCCCGTACCTAAGCGGTGCATTCAGTCAGACAGGCGGAACTATGGTCGGTTCGCGTTGCAGATGGAATCTCAATATTGACATTATCCAGTTGTTTGTTTCTTAAGCTATTATATTCTGAGCGCACAGTTATCGAGTGAGCTAGTGGACTTTGTTATTGGTTTGGTGATTCAGCTTATTTTATTTATGTTATAATACTAGTTTATGTTATAAAACTGTTTGTTTAACCTTTCTCTTGACCATCTAAGGTGTTTAACCTTATACATTTTCATATTATCTGCAATTAAAATTTCGACATAGCACTTGCTTTAATCTGTTCTTTCTTACCTTTATTCCATTATGGTTGTCTGGTAGAGAACGCTCTGTAGTGATAAGGCCGAGCATGCTACCTTGCATTTTCTTTGTCCTTATAGTTTCATCATGCCCGTCCGTCCGTCGGTATGTCACAAGCATTTTTTCTGTTTTGATTACTTATGCTGTATTCAATCTTGTTGTCAGTTGTTTTATTGTATTGTATTGTAACCGGGATGGATATGTATAACAGCGCCTCATTTCTAATGAACAACAACTAGTATTCCATAAAACAAGAACTGTACCTAGACTATTTATTAATCTCGCAACGCAATATTTTATCCACAGAGCGCTCACTTTTCTTGCTTCCAAGTAATTCATATAAAAATACACCCAAGAGACGCATGGTACAAGGTTTTCTATTAAATTTGTTACGTAACAAGGGCGTTCAGATAAGGGGTGAAAATCGTCGGATAACGAGCGGCTTAAGTTTAAGTAGACCTAGCTCAATATTATCTGGCCCTTGCCGCTATTTTTAACTCAGGGCAGCAAATTTGATGAGAAACGCGGCTTTGGGTTTATGTGGGAAAGATTTAACAGGAAAGACTGACGTGAAAAATCGTTAGTTAGAAAACTGAGGAGATTCACAATAACAATCAATCATGAATCAAGGTAAAATCAAGACCAATACTACTTGACATAACAACTGGATAGGATGCTTGCTATGAAAGGAGTCAATGAAAACAATAAATTTAATCAAAGATTTGCGATTTATAACATTCCTGTTCTTTTGACTACGAAAAGCAGTTTCGACTAAACGCAACTAAATGATCGCCACAGATCTATAAACTACACGAAGTAGCTATGTAAGAGCCTTGACTTGTAATATAAGAAAATGTCACACTATATGCCCCAAATACATGCCCAAACAGGAGCGAAAAAACGAAAACGTATCGGCACATTCTGCTCAATAAATCCTATGAGATACGAAGCCTGGTTGAATTAAATTCCTAGAAAAACACCAAACATTACAAATTCATTCGTTCACGGGAAGAGCCCGATGCGTATGGAAGGCTTAGAGGGGAGAAAATAAATTTTTCTCCCTTTCATAATTCCGCAGGCGTTAACCCGTGGGCCATACATTTTTATTTTTATTTCCATCGTAATCGGCTTAGGCCGCGCTAGCTTTCAGCGAGTTCGCGGGGAAAATCGTTTATTTACAGGTGCTCTGATTCACGTGTATTCAAAAAGACTTCTATCGAGGCATTCACAATTAAAGCGCTATTCGTCGAACATGAAATTCATTTTACTTTAAAATGTTTTTGAGGCAACACTGAAAAAGGGGCTTTTTAGATTTTGTTCGCATTGAATCTGAATTCACATTGGTTTAAATAATACTGATGTCGTGCTCTTTGGAGCGAGAGGGTATATTGCAGTAGTGTTGATGTGGTAATCGTGCTTAGCTTACTGGCTAAACAAACATGCGTAAGCTTTGTATTCCATTCCAAGCCGATTGTCCCACTTTGAATCAACGCGATATGCGCTGAACCTCTATAAAAACTTCAAAATATATCAAAACCACAAAAACACTTTTCCAAAACAAATGAACTCAGTCGTTGACTGAATGCGAGGGAGGTCAGCCATTTGTATTTTTTATCGCTCAATAGCCGCAGACAAATCGTTAGCACTGCTATCGTTTGTCAGACCGGGCTCGTAGCACTTTTTTCTTTGAGTAAGTAATTAATCTGTGGCTCGTGTGGCTGTTGACTTACCTAAACGACTCGTCATGGCGATATGATTAATCGCTTTTCCTTCGGCTTACCTGTAACAAGAAGGTGGAATTGATTTCGTTTTCAAAGCCGTTTAGGAAAATAGTTAGCATACCGACTATTAAGGTGCAAAAGAAGCAATTTGTAAAGTGTGAATTGATTTCTGTACAACACATTAATATTTTACAAGGCGGAGACTCGAAGTTGGAAAGCCGGGGAAGATACCTACGTCAGTATTTGACGCTACGAAAGAGCGTTCTTAAAAGAACACAGCGAGATTTTTGATGAAAGCTGATCTCTTTATAAACACATTTTGATAAAAAATCACAACTAACGCAAAGCGTAATCTTTTCCAAAATGTATTTTTAAATGCCAACCGACCCAAGAATCCTGCTTCAGTAGTACCTGATAACAACCTAGTAACTGTGGTTTAATTACTACACAGGCCAGAATTCAAAAATAAAGGAACACAGTGAAAATGTCATTTAAAATTAATAATTAATAAGCATTCTAAAAATTTTCACGATTGTCACTCATAATCTAACTTCGGGACTTACATCATGAAAATAAAACGTTTGTAAAATTACCTGGTTGGTAATTAGTGACGTCGAAACGTCGTGGAATTTTTAATAACATTTTATGTCGTGATTAAGACCCAAATGTTATTAGCATAACATTAGTCTATCATTTGTCTTATGTATCCCTTTTATACACATTAAATCACACATCAACTTAGCGTAATTAACCGTGGCATTGACTTTCCGACAGACAGACAACATGACCTAGGCACTAACATAGAACCTAGTATAGCTAGCAGCTAGGCAGGGCTTCTTTAACGAAGGTCGCGGTCGTGTCAGGGTTACCCAACCTAATAAGTAAAAGAAATTTAGTATAAGTAATTATGAGAAATAGAAAAAAGGAGATAGCATTGCCCTTAGGAACTGCAGTGGTGAATTGGTCTGCTTAGTATAGAAGTATGAAACAAAATAATAAAGCAAAGAAACCTGTCAAGCTTCTGCTGCTATAAGATATGGTAGTCATTGACGAAGCTTGAGGTCCGGGTTCGATCCCCGGTCGGGGCAGATGTCTGTATTTTGAATACCAATGTTTATTCTCGAGTCTTGGATGTTTAATATGTATTTATCTATATAAGTATGTTCATCCGTTGTCTAGTACCCTACCCATAACACAAGCTCTGCTTAATTTGGGTCTAGATCAATTGGTGCGAATTGTCCTATGATATTTATTTATTTATTTATTTTAGCCTAGCTAGTGCCAAAACAAATAAACCAGCACCAGGCCGTGAGCTAATGCAGCCACGGTTATTGCCGCTATACATGATATATTGGCTGTCATATATATATGTTATATATGAGCATTCTGCACCATTGGCGCGCAATATTGTGTTAGTTATTACACATTGTTGACCTGTACACTAAAAAACACATATTTTACTTGACCCGTGTGGTAATTTATTTTGTGCTAAATAAAACCCTATATATGGCTCCGGCCTTCGCACTAACTCCATCTTCAGGCGAAAAATCACACATGACTTCATTTCAACAACATATTTACAAGAAAGACAAATAATTCCAAATACAAAAAATGTAGGCGGCCGCCACTGTAAAGAAACGGTTATATCTTTGAGGCTAAATCTAGATTACTTCTTCAGATAAGTCGATCCAATGATGACCCTGAGATCGGGTAACTCGTTCACAGATTATTTTGAAGGTCCCTTTTTTTTGCTGTTGTTGTAGTTGTCGATGTCGGGAAAGTGACCGCTAAGTTCAAATGGGATTGGACCGGGCATGTATGCCGGGTTCACCCACAAAGTTGGACGCTTCAGCCACATGGTAGGTACCGCAACCGCACCATGGGGTCACCGACCGGGGTCGACCTAGGTGCTGATGGCGAGAAGACCTGGGGTTTTATCCCAACAGCCGTGAATAACCTTACAGAATAACACCCTGGACGCAGATCTAAGAGAATGACCGGACATAGCTTTGAATAAGTAAGCAAATGCTTTATTGTACAGAAAATACAGAAATAAATACAAGTTACAAATAGTGAGATACAAGTACAACGACGGACTTATCCCTATAAGGGATCTCTACCAATCAACCTTATAGTGAGATGCAGAGGTCTGAAAGGGAGACATTTCCCGGCAGAGAGACACATACACTTTTTTATTACGTAGCAGAGGAACACGGTTCAATAGAACCTTATTTATTAGTCGTGCTTGCTCGAACACGAAAGGGATCGCTTCGATCTTGCTCAATCATTCAAATTAAACCATTCCTTCTTTTAATTCGATTTAAGAGGAGCAGAGTGATAGAAACGTTTTAAGTACCAAATAGATGGAGACCAATCTCTTTATAAATTGAAGTTCCGCGTGTCTGGCATTCTGCTTATTTGACATTTCGCGTATCAAAATGTGTCATTTCATTATGCGTGAAATTGAAGGAAATGATAAAGAAGCGTTAAAAACAATCAGACGCCTTACGCTTTGGCATTTGCCATCTTTTTCTGTCAAACGGTACAGGATCGAGCTAGACAGAGATGGCCTCAGGACGAACACCTGATACTTATTTAAAGTACGTACCTAACCTACTCACTATTGCCCATTGACCCATGAGCATAGAATAGATACCCACCATACCTTACCTTAGCTTTGTCAACCTAAAAAACTAAAAAGTAAATGCCTCTTTTAACATGAATCTTATCTTTTTACTACCTACGATGGAAGTGCCTTATACTTACCTTTTTTTTTCATATCAGTTGTTTCCCCGTCTGTCCTAAACTGGATGACGTATCAAAGCTTATCTCGAATATATTTCCAAAACAAAACACTACGCAAACTTCCATCACACTACTGTCTATCTCATCTACCGATTAATGCTCGTTTTACAGCTCATTTCATTTCATAACGCTATTATTTTTGCGACAAAAAAGCGACAGAAGCAAACAATAAACGATCTCGGGAGGGCGATAATGGCGCCCTCACTACTTCCGCTCGGAGTAAATCTAATTGGTTGGATGTGTGGCGCCACTGTCCGCGGGTGAGTGCGAGGCAAACCCAAACAAACCTCTGAAGCAAGACAATTTCCCATACAAAATAAATGAAACCGCGTTTACACTTAGGATCCATTACTGACAGTTCATTTAGTACGCTGTGAGTACGAGTGCGACAGTCATGACTTTAGAGGTTCAGCGGTTAAAGAAATAACGAACATTAAAAGTAGGATGTACGCATAGAGGTGGACTCACGCAGCCACTTGGTGGGTACCAGAGAACGGAGACCGAAGACGCGGCAGACCAAGAAGAAGATGGCGGGACGACCTGGACGTGTAGCTGAGGGTTGGCCTGACGTTGCGCGAGACCGGCAGTTGTGGAGATCAGGAGGCCTTTGCCCAGCAGTAGGACACTACAACGGGCTAATAAAACAAAAATAGGAGAGACAAACCGACGGACGACCAGCGTAAACTTAGTGATAAGGTATTAGGTACTCTAAAAACCAACCACAAGTTGACCGACATACCCTTGTACAACAGCCGTCTAACCGCAAAACAAGCGGAGGGCAAAAAGCGTTACATTACTGATAAAAGAATAACGTGTTAAATGGTTCGTACTAGTTAAATCGCCCGCGAAAACCAAGCCACTTTGACTAAAACATGCGCAAGTATGAAAGGATATCTTCCTTGGGTATTTACTCTTAGGCTAGTCGTTCTTAGAGCGCTTGTAAGTGATTTGTAATTTTGTACCATCGTCGTCGGCTTGAATTTTTGATAGTATATTAATGGAGAAATCGTGAAGCAGTTGTGTTCCATTACAATGAAATCGTGACTTAGTTGCTACAGCACTACCTTTTTAAATCTATCTACATTCGCACGACGATCTCACTTCGATCTTCGATTTGTACTTGTATCTCACTGTTTGTAACTTGTATTTATTTCTGTATTTTCTGTACAATAAAGCGTTCACTTGCTTACTTACTTAGTTACGATCTGGCAAAGATCACGGAAAGCTACTAGCTGCGGGTAACACAAGAATCGGGGACAATTTTTTTCTGGTTTAGTTTAAACACGTTTTATTCAACTATTACATTCCACAGGTCGCAGTAAACTCAAAAATCATTTCCATTCTCATATCACTGTCTCCTGCTAAAAGACTAATAAAAAGTCCTTATAAGAAAACAACCATCATAAAAACGCTAGGGTATAAAGTATTCCTGTGGGCCAAATCTAATCTAGGCCTTCTATTTGAGGCCGGCGATTTGATTTGCAGAACAAAGTGACTGGAAGGGTTCACCGTCGGCTATCGTAGGACGCGGGTCCTAGCGAATCATACGCGGTTTTAGGTTCAGGCTCAGAAAGGGACTTATCTATTTCTCAAAGGCTTGATTATAATAGTGGGTAATCTCAAGTATGTATCCTGTCTCACCTACGTTGGAATCTGTGCAACGACGTCAGGTGCTGAGTTATCAAGGATTTTATTGCGTATTGAGCCCCTGACACAAGCTGACAGCTGTTAATTTCTGTTCTCTTTCTTTGTTAATTAAATACTAGGTCTTATTTGGACCAGTTTACAGACCTACATGTACCAAGGGATATCCAGCAATTAAGTAACAAATTAATGTTTCTTCTAGTGATTATTGATCTACTAACAAAATATTTGCGGTTTTCTTAATCAAAATTGTGGCGAGGGGATCTATAAATCTGCAACCTAAAATTGGCGGCACGCTGTTTATAGACTGCATTATTTTCATTAATTAATTTTTATCATAAATAGTATTTAATTTAATATCAATTTCGCTAACAGTGGCGCCTCGCCCGCTATATCTCGCAGTACGATTGGCTTAGTTCTTGTTTTCATAACTTCCTTTGTGTTGTCGCAAATAAGCCCTTCTTTGTTGCACTCTTTTAGTTTACATTAACTTCTCCTTTCTGCTCTCTTTATATTCAATGTTATTCATTTGAGGATACCTAATAGTGTTTGAGTTTCTGCAGTATAACTGATCCAGTGGATCTATATATTAATACGCCAAGCGAACATTTTGGATTTTTAGAATAACACGCCTTTTTAAAAAAGAAGAAGCGAGACCAGAGAGCCATTGAGAGGAATCTTACCGTGGACGACACAAAGAAAAGCAATCGCAGTAGTATAAAACCTTATAATCAAACTAGGTGTCGGTGCCACCGCAAATCGGAGCCCAAATCTCAATCGTATTAGGGCACCGAGTACAGTGACAATCTACCGCTAATCTAATGTTTATCTAAGCCCGCAAAGTGAGACCAACGTGTTCGTATTCCAGTTTCATATACCCTTAACACCATACAAAACTTTAGAGCAACATAACAATATCCATAACCATAGCTTGCATCTCTTCACGGCAGTTTCCCACATCCCGCCAAAAAGTATTACAGCTAATGCACATTTTACACAGTCTCATTATAACACACACAAACATTATACCTACACGTTACATAAGCGAGATCATAACGCGTTAGAGCACCCCCTAGAATAAGGGGGGGTTAATATAAATATAGCATGTGAGAAATTGGGTCAAATGAGATAAACGACAGGAAATGGAGGTTATCTGCTCATCTGGGCGGAAGGAGTGAATCGGAGGGTTAAAAGCTGTTGTCCTTTTCTAACTTCTCGATAAATGCGTTAAAGACTTGATAATGAGGGCTATCACGAGTCAAAGATTCGCTAATAGGACCGCATGCGGTCTATCTGTCAATTCCCACCAATCACAGGAAAGTCGCTTGTCTCTCATTGGTGGAGAATGACAGATAGGCCTCACTCAACACAAGCAATCCTTGTGATTTTTTTACAGGCGATAGCTCTCATTGAAGTATCATTGGTTGACAGTGTAGACGTCAATGCCTTGCCGTTTGTGTAAGATCACGGCGAAACGCTTTTATGACGATAATCCTGAGAGCATTCTAGATTAAAACGTACGTTTCTAGTTTACATTTTGTTCACACTCAGTGTAGTGTGAAGGACATGAGTGCTTTAGTGTCACGAAGGCAAAGTTGTTGCTAAAACAAGCATTAGTGATTTGTTTGTTAAGTCATGATTTACACATTCGACTGTGATATTGTTCCAGAGGGTCGAGCACGGCTTTACGAATGCTGCGTAGTGTAAAATCGAAAAGTAAACGTTTTCGAGTTTGTATGACGTTTGGAACAGCGCCCTCCCGTGAGCGTATTTGGAACTAAAATTTAGTATGAGGTTTCTTGATCTCGGTACGATAACCGTAACGTTACGCAGCATTCGTAAAGTCGTGCTCGACCTTCAGAGGATGATATTCCTATCACTGGCAGTACAGAAATCATCAACTAACAAGTCAAGCGCGGCTTTCAAGCCCTATTATTAGTAGCAAAAGCAAACACCTAGTTCCCTGTTTACGTTATAATAACGAGTAAATTACAACGCGAGGAAATTCAAAAGCCGCAGAAACAGGAAGGTACAGTCGTTAAGGAAATTGCATTTTACCTACGAGGCGTGTATTTTTGGAACAAATCATATTTACTGTGTGTTTAATAACTGGTTTTCTTTGTTGAGTTTCTGGTTTTTTTTTTTAACTGCTTAGCTTTTACGCTTCTTTTTCAGCAAACAGACAGACAATTAGTCACGACGACTGTTCAAGTGTATATTTCAGCAAATGGCTGCGCCAATTCGACTAAAAGTTTTAAACATATTCTTAATTGAGGTTGATAAAATGTGTTATTAAACTTTACCTTACTCGCTGAAACGAGAAGACGCAGAAAATCAGAAAAATACAACACATTGGTGAAAGTAGTGAACAAAACACCTTCGATTCGACAGCACTACTGCGTATTTCCAAGGGCGCCCAAACTCAAGGCTATGTCAAATCACAATACAAAAGCAAATTTCGCGAGGCCAGAGGATCGAGCACGACTTTACGAATGCTGCGTAACGTAAAATCGAATAGTAAACGTTGTCGAGTTTGTATGACGTTTGGAACAGCGCCCGCCCGTGAGCGTATTTGGAACTAAAATTTTGTATGAGGTTTCTCGATCTCGATACGATAACCGTAACGTTACGCAGCTTTCGTAAAGTCGTGCTCGACCCTCAGGCCCTATCTCGAACTGTTCCTGCAAGGCGGCAATACGCAGCGGCGGTAAGTTATGTGGGTCGTCTCCCCGGAGTCGCAATACCGGCCCGGGGTTGCCATATCGCACTATCTAATTCAAGTATGGTGTACATTTTGGCAAACAATAAGAGTAATAAAAAGTGTGCAGTACGAGTGTAGTGTGAATTCGCTTTCCTGTAACGTACACAGTACACACCCGTGCCTTGCGAAAAGAACACTGTTTTATCACTTGGCATTTATCTAATTTTAAGGAACGATCTTTTTATTTTTGTCGGTTTGTGTTTATTAAACGAAGTCATCTAATTCATGCTTGTAAGTAAATAATCATCACTAATTTTCATTACATAGTCTAACGTCGACAGATCGCAAAATTCATGAAACACTTAGCAGAGAATACTCTTTATCGAAATTAGGGACACGCCAATTTTTAAAAATGAATCCCCCAATCCTTGCACCAATCTTTAAACCCAAATACAAGTAATGGCTTTGATCTCCTTGATGACATCACGGTCTCCAATCTCCATTAACGCAGAGACAGCCCTGGAGCACGCACAAATTATATTTGTCTACGGCGTCCCGCGGAGACTTATCACGCGAGATTTGCTTGACACGTATCGAACGCCAACGAAATAGTCCTCTCGTATTTGATGGGGCAAATGATGTGTGGTAGTAGTCTTCGCGCTTAGAAAAAGGTACAGTCAAGTGTGAAAGTTTCAGATAAAATGCTATGATATTGATTGTGTGGCTTGGAGTTTTTGAAATAGGTGTAAACGGGAGGTATAAACGAATCTAACAGCCACACTAAAACACCGGATTAACATAAAACTAGAGTTCCAATTAACATAAGTATACGATTTTAAAGGTAAAAGCAAAGTAATCGACTTTAAATATCACAAACGAACATAGAGCTTCTCGAAATAATCCATACTTTATAGCTTTTGTTTCACGACACAATAATACTCAACCAAGAAAAGAGAAGGCTCCGTGAAACAAACACTCGAGCATTTTTATACCAAAAACTTTGCTCGAGGCTTAAGCTCGATTTCACTTTACATAATAAACTTTTATAAGTAAAAATAACGCATGGCAGCATTAACAAAATAACTTTTAATAACGAGAGTGTAACCAAACGTATTAAGTTTTTGTGTGCTGGCAACACTGGGTGTATAGCGGTCGAGTAAGCCGAACAATAAACAGGAAATGGCGGGAAAGGCGTCGCCGGCTGTTTACAGCGGTATTAAGTGCCCGCAGAAGGGTTTGCGTTCCGTTACGCGCAGTCAGCATCTCTTAAAACTTAACTAGAAAAGGGAAGGAAATTTTAGAAAATTAGGGAGAGCTAAATAACAAATGGTAGTAAAATATCGCAGCGCGGAGAAATAATATTTGAACCTATTGGAGAATTTGTAGGATAGGTCGTCATGTGCTTATGCTACAGATGTGCATTTGAATGAGTCATGCACATGTGAATATGTGACGGTAACTTGGTTGAGCTTGTGAAAAGATGCATGCAATGCGAGCATTGATTCGTGTGATGGACGATAAGTACCCTATGCAAGCTCGTACATGCATGCTTGTCACAAGCTCAACCGAACCTCGAACCGACTAAAATTATGACATTTAAGTCAAGAAACCAAATACATTATTCCTCTCAAGTAGAAGTTAATACCAGAAAAAAAAATCATAAAAACAGGACTTTAAGCACTATTAAAATAAGAAAAAGTAATTTTATTACTCTAAAGCTGTGTAAAAGCTGATAAAATTATTTAAATTGCCATTTTATGAGGGCCAAATACTGGAATAAAATCCTTTCAGCACGCCTTTCATAAAATGTTGTTAGCACAATCTTTGACAATAAAAAACTGTTAAAAACGACTTGTGTAAACTAACGAAATTTACTTTCAAGCATTTTTTGCGAATTACCTAAGTAAGTACAGTTTGTTTTAACAGACTGAGTGGTCGATGTTTAATTTTCCTAAGTTACTTTTGTTATAAAATGCTTTCACATTAATGGCTGACTGAAATTGATCGGACAAGATTTCGTTAGACCAGTGAAGCGTCTTAGGGACAAGTTGTCCCTTGTTGACAACATTGATCCGTAGCTTTTTAAAGTCTGTACCTATTCTTATGATGAAGCTGTAGTTGGCAACACAAAATCGACATTTTTGTAGTCCACAAACTCATTTAATGATATATAAATTGTGTACAGAGAGCTTTTTCAATAATGACGCTAGATTTCGTATAAGTAGATTTTATTTGACATAAACATAATTAATGAAGGCAACACTTTTTAAGATAAATTTTGTTTCAACTAAGTATTCCTATTTTTTTCACATCAGTTTTTTTTTGTCTCTGAGCCCTCAATCGCCCCGTTGCCAGCAGTAAAAATAATTTACCTGCGGTTCAGCTGGCAACAGAATTGTTTGCACCTGCGCCCGTCAAACTGCCACGAAGTTTTGCGGCTTGATTAAAATATTAGACGCGGCATTATGCTAAGTGATTAATCAAATTGTGTTTAGGAAGTAGTTGGAAAAACATTGAATTTAAAGGGCTGGATGTTTGGCCAGTTTTAATATGGTTACTGGTACTGCTTTATACATATATGGATAGAACGAAAGAGTTCACCGATGTGTACGGGAACCGAGCGCGTAATTTGTATTTCGCGTACCTATATCACGTCAATATTGCAATTTGGTGAGGAACTGCTTTAACAGCTCCAACTTTTGTGGTGGTGTTTGAATAGTTAATTGTTGAACCAAGAACGAGGCATTTTTTAAACCCTGATGTCGCACACGGAAAGCATTCGAGTGTTGGAACGCGTAATGAGGTTCTCAGCCGTCCTTTTCGGCACGCGAGGTACACACACACTATTTCCTTCTATCCCTGTGGTCAGGTGCCATCCAGGTCTATCTCAATTATTGCGATATTCGAAAAGTGGTTAATATGACAGCGTCGCACAGACCTAGCAGACTCGCCCGTGAGCTCATGTAGCAGCAAGGTCATCGCTCTCGTTCCGAATATAAAATAAACCCGCGTTCACACGCCATAGGGCGTTTAGTTTAAACTACCTAGATGTCGTGTTAGAGTTATGACTTAAATGCATTCAGGCATGCCGACGGTTAATGTAACAATTTACTGTCGCTCACTTATTGAATCTATCAAAATAACTATATATTTGTGAGTTGTAGATCTCGCGAGGTAATTTTTGAACCGGTTCTTATGTACTTATTATATTATTTTTGCAATATTTTTGCGAATCAAGCATAAAATACGAGCAAAAAAACAATCTAAACTTCACAAAAGTGTCCAATAAAATGGCGGAGCTTTTAAAATTAATAAGCTTTGGTATAAAAGCAAGGAAATATTGCGCTTTCACATGCTACCTGTCGACGCCAAGAGGTAATTTTCCTGGAAAAATTTGCTGCATAAAAATGTGACGTTTCATTTCATTAGTGTTATGAAATAAAAAGTTTATACAAGCTATGTCATTTATAGCCAAAAGCTATGAGGTTGGCTGGAGGCTGGGTCACTTCGTTCGGTAGAAAATTAGCTTTCGACGTAATTAACGTCCAAACTAGTGGAATACTTAGCCGGCTAGTCGTATTATCTGTGCACTCTCCCGCAGCGCTGGACTACTAAATTCTAATACTAAATATAGCCGTTCCTATAATCAATGTATTTCTCGTTTTGATCTACTGACGATAAAAACATACCTATCTCCAATTTTGCCGTCTCAATAAACTTACTGTCGCAAGGCAATCCAATCTCTGCTTGCGATCTTGGGAACGGCTGCTACGCCGACTTGCATCAACAGTTAAGTCAGTACCTTATCGGAGTTAACTTGACGCGTTTTTGTATCGTTCGACCTAACTTTGGCACCGAGCTTAGTAGGTATTTAACTCACCATCGTTACAAAAATTAGTTTACTATGACAATTTATTGAATTAGGCGTCACTTTGCGGAGGTTCACATTTATAAACCAAAAACAATTACTTTGCTCACCCGCGACCACAAGTATAAAATAGTTGTATCTGAGCGAAAAATGTTTCCATGTAACACCTCCGCCTTCACTGCTACACGAATCACAACACACGACAATGACAAGTCGTTGTAGATTGTAGACAGAACCGTTTTTCTTTTAGTGTTCTTCATATTGATAATGAAATGAGATCTAACTGTCATTGTAAGCTGACATTTGTAAGGTTGGTGAAATAGGGGCCAGCCAGAGGCCCTATTGCGTAACAATTTTGACACTCGTCATAGGAATGAAATGTCAGTTTTTGTACGACTGTGACAGCTAGCTGTTCCCGATACCAATTGTCAGACGCCATATTGCCGCCATGGCGTCGCTCGAGAATGTCATTCCACACGGTGATGTCAGCCCTGGGTGATGTCATGGCAGTGACGTCAGTTTTTGAGAGAGTGAGTTATTGTGATTTTTCTTTGAATGGACTTTGCTGTTTTGTCCTATTAACATAGTTAAATTTTTAATGTATTACTAACAAATTGGATCTTTGGTTTAAAATAAAAAAATAATTGAATTGGATTGTTTTAAAGTAGTTTGCGTCGTGTTGCACCAGGGGGGCTACCACGCGCTGTTTTCTCGCTTGTCAGTGCGGCCTTTACTGACCCAGCAGGAATTCAGTCGATAAAGCTAGCGTGTTCTGGACTAAGAGTGACAAAGGTTAAACAAAGATGCACACTAATGAATGAACGACTAGGTCAAATGTTGTCGCCGAGGCCCCTACGTCACCAACTTCACAAATGTCAGTTAATGACAAGAGAGTTATCGCGAGTCAAAAATCGCTTGGATCGCTAGTGACGAGTGAGATCTTCTGTCATTCGCTACCAATGAGAAACAAGCTACAAAATTTATAGATTTTTAATTTTACACTGAAATGTAAGTAAGTAAGGTAACGCTAGTAGTATTGTAAAGTTACATTAGTAACATTGGTGAAATAGGGCCCTGGTTTATAAAAACGTAACATGTTACCTCAAAGTTTAAAACGCATAAAGACAACCCCATCGCCTCCCCGGTGACGTCACACGCAAACCATTACGCGCTAATCCGCGTTGCGTTCATCGATCGCTGATAGCGTGACCCGGTTCCGCGGGGACGTCCAATCTGCCCAATCAGCGCTCAAAAATGGGCAAAGGTCGTTAGCCCTTTTTAATGGCCCTTTAAAAGGCCTTTTAATGATCGCCGGTAGAGTGTAATGATAGCACAAAACGATAGTCAGGCATTTGTTGAGCCTATGGAGAGCTTCTTCGTGACTTCGCTAAGGCGGATTTGCGTCTATACCTGAGCTGGACACATCTCGGGGTCATCATAATCATCATGTCAGTCGAAAGACGTCCACTGCTGGACATAGGTCTCCCCCGCCACTCTTCACTCAGACCGGTCTTGTGCTTTCCGCAACCACCGTGATCCCGCGATCCTCACCAGGTCGTCGCTCAATTTCGTTTGAGATCTACCTACAGCTCGTCTCCCGGTCTGCGGACGCCATTCGAGAACCTTCTGGCTCCATCGGCCATTAGTCCTGCAAGCAATGTGCCCCGCCCACTGCCACTTAAGTTTCGCAATTGTTCGGGCTATGTCGGTAGCCTTAGTTCTACTGCGTATATCATCATTTCTGATTCTACCGCGGGGTCAACTGAGACGTAATTGTACTGCCCGACGTAGTGACATCAAGTTAGCGGCTAACCCAGGTCGGCACAAATGAGCGTTAGAGATGTAAGTACTCTTCTTAGAGTTCGGGTTGCAGGAGTTCAATCTATCTGTTGATTTGATCTACAGACGACAAAAACATTTCCTATCTTTAATTTTGCCGTCTCAAACTTACTGTCGGTAGGCAATCCAATCTCTGCTTGCTATAGATATGAGGATAGTGGGCCATCTACAGATAGGAAATTGATCGGAAATCTAGTAAAAAAATTCGTCAGTATATCAAAACAAGGATAGATTGAATATTGGGAACGGCTGTTGGAGTTTCACCATCTTAATGACCAACGATTTCTCGTTGTGTTTTCAAGAGAAACTCTAAGCAGAAAATGGAGAAAATGCGAGATCCTCTTCATTACGCGGACAAGCACATAGTTCAATTCAAATCCAAAGTTTAATGCATTCACATAAAAACAAAAACCCATGAAATGCGGACAAAATACAATAATAATAAAAAAACACAGCGGAGAAAAGTCCAAAAATCGGTAACGTAAAAGCTCCATACATTTTATAAAGCAACGCAATATAAACATAAAACTACTGATGAATTTACACAAAACTTTTCAGCCTTTTCATGTAGATAATAAAGGTACACAGAAAGCATTAAAAGCGATATTTCACTCCGAGAAAAACATAAACCTGAAGAAAAAAACAATTTATTACCTTCTAAACTTTTTTTAAATGTTGAGCAATCCCAGCAATCCACAACGTCATACCGCTTTCACTGTCCAAATAAATAACCCCTTGCAACCCTTAGCAGGCATAAAGCATTCCGACTATCAATGTCAATGTCCCAGATCCGGAGCCCCCCCAACTCCTCCCCCCCCCCCCCCCCCCGCCCCTAAATCGTGCCCCCCACTTGTGGCCCACGATGAATACTGATAGAGCTTTATCAATTTCGTTAAGAGGCACCTCCCAGTCGTTTGAGTGCTTATTACAAGTTTGTATTCCTTCGGTTTTTTTAAAGATTTAAAATATTTGTTTTTATTTACACAGCGAGAGAGAGGTCTTGAGGTTTGCGTTACATTCCCGCTATTAGGCTTAATTTTGTTACAGCCATTCCATTCCTAATACTCAATCTGTTGTTTTGATATACTAACTAATTTAATAAATAGAAAATCCAACAATTTGCTATCTGTAGATGGCCCTCCATCCTCCCATCGACAGATAGCAAGCAGAGGTTAGATTGCCTACCGACAGTAAGTTTATTTAGACCGAAAAATTCAAGATAGATAGATGTTTTATCGTCAGTAGATCAAAACAAGAGATAGAATGAATATTGGGAACGGCTGTGAATGTAGGTAGATCTAGGCTTCAAATTACTTACTATCTTTTCTATCATCGATTCTCAAAATAAGTATGAAAATGAATCATACTACCTAGTTTATGAGATAAATTGTATGTCATATTGACATGTTACAGAGGCACGTAGATATAAGTTATAACACCTGTATAATTCACCTGTGGCACACAATAAATACTTTGACGTTGACTTTGAACTTGTATGAAGTTAAAATTGTAAATGATTCGCCTACTTCGCGCGTTGAGCACTGAAAAGACAGCTATAATGGCGGATAGAGTACTTGCCCCACTCCGGGCTTGTTAAAGCATCTCATAAAAGACCTTTCTTACGGAATGGGCGACCCCCCCCCCCCTGGCTTTACGTGCGCAAATGTTATGTGAGTCATCTTTGTATGATGTTATGTTATTATTTCTGCAACGGCCAGTTTCACAAACTTTATTGACAAAGTTTATTTCTATTTGGTAATCATTGCTGAAGTATGGCTCGCGACCCTTAACCCTTCAGGACCCATGAACGACATATGTCATCTGTCAAAATAATCTATATGTATGTTTGAAATATGAGGAAATAAAATTCAAACTTGAAGTACATACTTATATAAAATTGACAGTGGGTCCTATGAGTCATTGGTGGACGCAACAAAATATCGATTTATTGCAACAAATATACTACATAGATATCTAGTATTTCGATGAAATGCTTCGGAGCAACCTCTTGTACACGTGGGATTAATTTTTTTAGAAAAAAAAAAGATTTTTGTTGTTTCTTTTTTAAATAACATTATACACAGATACACAGGTCGAACTTATAAGAGAGGTCTTATGAGTTTGACCTGTGTATCTGTGAAGTGCGTCGGGGGTTGAAAAATAAACTGTCTATTTTACAACTTTCCTCCGAAGTAGCGTTATAATAATCCAAAGAACAATCTTTAATTTTGGTGAGTAAGAATAAATCATTAACTAAAAATTTATGAGGGACATTAATTAATTTATTTAATTGATAAAATAGGTTCAGAGGAAGGCGACGGCAGAGTTGTGTACTATGCAAACTTCAGTAATTGTTTTTGAGAGGAAGCATAGCAACGTTGCATGAATACAAAATCTCGATATTATTTAATCAAGAAAGGTTGTGCAACTAACTGTCCAGTCACGTTTCGCATAACCGTCCATTTGCAGGCAGTATTTCTCTTTATCAATAACCTCTGGCTATATTCGTGTCCATTTTCGGGTACAAATTTAAACGAAATTAATTAATCTCTACAAATTGCTTTTCAACTATTATTCAGATTTGGATCAAATTTGGAATGAAGATGAATTTAGA
The DNA here is from genome assembly GCA_963691665.1 of Clepsis dumicolana. Lineage (NCBI taxonomy): Eukaryota > Metazoa > Arthropoda > Insecta > Lepidoptera > Tortricidae > Clepsis > Clepsis dumicolana. Next base: position 15,155,036 of record OY829518.1, on the reverse strand, counting down.
GGCAAATAATGTGATATTCATGTGTACGTAGGTCTAGGTAATGTTGTATGCAGACAGGGCAGAATTTTGTAATGCTATGCGTATAGTTTATACCCTGGGATAACTATCTTTTATCCCGGGAAATTGTATAGTTCCCGCGGGATAGCGACAGCTGAATTCTACGCAGACGTAGTCGCGGGCAGCAGCTAGTAGTTTTATAAACCAGTATTGTGCGGTAAACCGAACCAATTTAAATCTGTGCTCATTAAAAAGAATAATAAATAGTTTTTTGCTAACCAAACACCGCATTAATTAACCTAATTATTAATTAGTTACGATAGTTTATTCCGTTGCAATGTTTATAATCGGTTATTGGCCTCTACAGCCAATTTATGATAATTTATGTTGATGATTGTGTATAGTTTACATAAATCAAGGTTAAACATAACACCATTAGTCACATAATTGCGTCTGATGTTTTCGAACTTTTTCATAATTACTTCATTCAAATACGTAACGTAACGTCAAGACGTAAACGACGTGGAAAAAGTTCAGTTCCAATCCGTAAACCATTATTTCTAAGAACCATGCATTACGCAAGATTCAATACACCAACAAGTGATTGAAACAGACGGACAGGGTGCTACAAAAGCAAGAAAATAAAGAAATCCACACAAAACTAAGCAAACCCCAACCCGCACCCCCTTTTCTCTATTGGGGGTTAAAAGACACGTCCAGAAGCCCTTTACACTTTGCCATCAATGTTTACAGCAAACTACTAACCCGCGAGGTTTATAGTCAAAAAAATTTACAAGCTCACTTTCCCTTTCACGCATGCCTCCAAACTCGGGTGCCAGAGGGGGACGATGGATATTCGGCCTATAAAAGTTATCTCCGAGAACGTTATTATGGCTTTATCTTTACGACGGATGCGGAATTTTAGGCCAATTTTTATACGGCGAGATTAGATTTATTTTGGCATTGTGTGCCGCAAATTATTTATGTGGTTTCTCACGGGCATTACGGTGTAATAGGCATTATATAAGACAGATTAGAAAATTTAATCTGCGTAAGACTAGGTACTTTAATAAACACACTGACGACGGTTTCAAATGATTATTGAGCAAATTGATCGTTGCCATGGCAAAATGATTGATTGTAGTTAATTGTTTACAAGCAGCTTGCTGGGGATTGGCACAGTTTATCGTTTCGGCAACCTACTTCCGATTTAAATTTTGCAACTGAACTTTGTTTGACCCCAGTTGACCTACTTTTAGATTGTTCAAAATTAAACTTTTGACGAATAATACGGGTAGGTGTGCAAGATCTGACTCCTTTGCAGGTCTACGTAAGTCAGCCTGGAGAGCGACTTGACAATTTAAATTTGGGAGTTTCGGGCTACGCTTTCTACTAGGTCGTCTTTCCACTTTTCTCATTACCAACAGCTTCTCCAGATTTTCGGGTCCCTTGCGCGTAATGTGACCGAAATACTGCAGCACTCGCTTCAGGCATTATGGTGGAGAGTCGCCTGTTCCGATCTAGATTAAGCTCCCTCAAAATCGAGGCGGGTATCCTCATGTATCATTTGATTATAAATTTGTAGGGCAACAGTGATAGGACCTATAGATATCTCTACTGATAGGGCACCGGCCCCATACTAAGTCCCCATCTGGGCTCCCCATTCTTTACAGTACTGATTACAACCTTTTATTTAACTTCAAATTTATACGTTTGAGTCAAATCTTGCAGGTGAGTTGTGACCCTCTTCCAGTTGCCTATAGGGTCTAATAAAAAGTTATATTCAGATTAAACCTTTACAAAAACGTATTTAATTTATTATACTTACAGTTGTCCAAAGATATTTCCTGTCAACGCCATCTTACGGCTCTTACCTGAAACAACACTCTCCATTACTCCATTTATTCCCAGTCAAACAAGAATCAATCCAATTACTGTTTCATTCAAAACTACGTTATTAGATCGGACCCGGATATCCGGAGCCAAGGTAACCGGAAGTTCTTTGATGGAGTATTGTTTCAATTAATTGATATTTGCAAAATAAATGAACCCGCTTCGTCTGCGTAGAGTTGGGAAACCACCATCCCGGGGAAACTATGCAATTTTCCGTAATAGTACAGTAGGTACTCAATCCCGATCCCTTTCTTTGGCATGAGAAGCGCTACTTGCATACCAAACTTCGACAGGATTAGTTGGTTTTAAAGAAGTCACTCATTTTTTAATAAGCATTTTTTTTTGTTTCGGCCTACCCATAAAGCAGACAGACGGGAGGCGCCTTTGGCTTACCTATGCACTACAATTTTTCTGCCACTTTTTGAGAGGGACGAGGAACACACACGTACTCGTACAGCGCACGTCTACGCTCATGTCAAAATTTGTTACGTTCCTACAAATTCACACTAAAACAAAACTGTCACACAAATACCGAAAACACGCACATGCATAATCACCCGATCTCCCAATCACGCTGTGCATTTTGCACAGACTTTATGTTAGAGTTTTGGCAGAAGGGATATCGCGCGTTAACATCTCCATTCCTTTCCTGTTCTAAGTGCCTACAGCTAGTCTAGTGTACATTTCATAAAGAAGTCATAATTTTTAGACGTAGGTAGGAGCTCCGTCTGATTAACTGCAAGCTAAATATTTATAAAGTTACATAGTAAAGCCACATTTTCAAATTTAGTTCTGAAGATAATCAGTCAAGAAGCTCGCGCAGACAAATTACCCTTCACGTCTTGAGAAATGTTCAACATCAAAGAAATGATTAATTAAATGTTTTAAGCGAAGAACATCCGTGGAGCTAGGCACTAACACTTAATGTAAATACCTAAACTACCTTGTCTAAGTGACACAGTCAAAATTTAATTTCTAATTTCTACTAAAACGCCATTTATTTCCCATCCCAAAAATAACTAACGCCACAGTTAACGCTCAGTACCTAATTTGTTTTTAGGTGTAATTGAAAAAAAAATGCATTTTATTTCACAACCATCAGGTAAGTTATATCTAACAAATAAAATAAATGTGATGTCATCTCTGTTAGTTTTAACAAAATAAACAGAGATGGTATGACAGATGTATTCAAAAAGCTTCCAATGCGGAAAGAGAAAGAGTCACGATTTATATGGCCTATCCGATTTGAAATGAAGATCTTCACACAAAAACTGACAAAAAAAAATTCACCTCCGCAATTGATCGAAAATCACGCACAGCCCACTTAGCACTAGTGCTCCAATATTTACACGGTCCCGGGACACAAGACACCAATTACCGTAGACGTAGACTAGTACCCGGGCCGGCAAACCGGTCCGGGATAATGGCCGGACCGCGTGCATTGCGGGTATCGATCGCGGTGCAGTGTGGTGGTCGCCATCCGTTCGAGTGCCGACCCGGCCAGCCGTATTTAAACAAGACATTTAAGACTGAATAAACGGGTCACTCACGTATTTGCAGTCGAGGTTTGCCAGACATGTTTCGAGAGTTCTTTTTCAAGGTTGTCTCGAACGGGAAGCCAAAATAACTACATACTAAAAACTAAGAAGGTCTTGAGGTAAGATGCTTCCGCAAGGTTGGCGGCCGATCTGGTAAAGAGGCTCCTGATAGCAAAAACCGATCGTCATTGAGATCCTTGGGGAAGGCCTATGTCCTGTCCATCTGTCCAGATGACTAATAAGAATAAGGAGTTTATTTTTATGTTGATGAGGATTTTTATATATGTATACGCTTCAGATGTCATTAGTCAAAATAATTGCAACCACCAGATTATACATAAACTAATTAAAACATTAAACAGTGTCAAGTTTCCACATTAACTCATTTTAAAAGCTACTACCTATAATCTCTATTAAAATTATTTGCTTACCCAGTAAAAATCAGCATTTCTTCCCGATCAGTTCTCAGCTAATAAGTTAATATTTTTTTTAACAATAGGTGCTAACACTAAACTTCACATGATAAACGACAACAAAGCTTAGTTGCTGTAAATGAAATAACTAAAATATCATAATTTCGTATCACGAGAAAACAGCATCGCGATAAGCTTATCAACTAATTCGTTAAAAACAGCAAAACAAACCAATTAAATTAGTCTGAACTAAGTAATACTAACCCTGATAATTAACTTGTGGATTTACGATAAAGTTAATTAAAAAATCAAATCAACATACTAGCAATGTTAACTGAACGAGTTATAATTATAAAACATTCCCGATAGTGTCAAATTGTAAATGTAAACACGTTTTAGGAGTTATGAAAATTATCGTCGTGTCTGGAATGTCACGTGATGCTGAAGCACAGATTACTTAATTGAAGTAACTTGGCCGTATTTGGCAAACATTCGTGTCATCTCTCTTTTATTTTTCAAAGGACCGAGGTGAAACGACAAACATTTGACAGATACGACCAACAGCCGTTCCCGAGAAGTTTAGTATTCGATCTATCTCTTGTTTTAATCTAAATACCTACTGACGATTTTTGTTAACTGAATTGACAAACAATTTGCCATCATCTGTAGAAGATGGCCCTCCATCCTCCCATCGACAGATAGCAAGCAGAGGTTGGATTGCCTACCGACAGTAAGTAAGTTTATGGAGACGGCAAAATTGAAGATAGATGTTTTTATCGTCAGTAGATCACAACAAGAGACAGATCAAATATTGTGAACGGCTGTGTAAGTGAAGGGCAGCCTGATGTTATTTCTGTTACTTATTTGAATGTCCTCAATGAAGTATCGTTTTGTGTTTCTTTTTCCATTTATTTATATTTTTAAGATTTTCCCGTTGAAATTTATTATTAAACTGTAAATAGTCACTGAAACAACAATACACAGGAAACCAGGAAAATATGACTAACCGCGGGATCGAACCTGGATCCCTGACATTCCGTGTCACGTGCTTACCCAAAACACCAAAGTTAGTACATTTTGGTTTTCTGTGTATTCTTGTTGTAGTGAGTAGGTACTTATTTAGTTTAATAATATTTATAAATGTATATGACGAAACAATCCCAACAAACACGGTATTAGTATTTTGATAACCTTTAAACTTGTGATAGGAAACATTTCAAACTGTTCAGAATTTTATATTTTACTTGACATTATAATGATATTAGTCAACATAATTGTGAATTACTCATTTATAACGATTAGATTCAGGTGTTTCTTTGTAGAGTTTTAACTTTAACTTATTAAACCAGTAAACCTTCGCCTGCCTAGGCCTAGGCGTAACCATTAGTAACCAATAATCCTTGGTTTCATAAAATAACAAGTTATTTGCCCCTATTTGACCGAGCGCGAAGTTTCAGCTTGGACAAAAATGCTTTCGTACATGATCTGAGGGTCGAGCACGACTTTACGAATGCTGCGTAACGTTACGGTTATCTTATCGAGATCGAGAAACCTCATACTAAATTTTAGTTCCAAATACGCTCACGGGCGGGCGCTGTTCCAAACGTCATACAAACTCGACTACGTCTACTATTCGATTTTACGTGACGCAGGTTTCGAAGTCGTGCTCGACCCTTAGTACGTCTGTTCTCCTCTACAGGTCGCATCGAACTTCCGTACTGTTTTAATCTTATCTGTACTGAAAAAAAACCGCCTTCAAAAAAAAACCTTAGAATAAAAACCTAAAATAATCCTCTAAAATAATGATAAATAAATAAAATAAAATAAAATGCGTTTATTTCGGACAACAGAAACTACAGCCTAAAGTTTTATGGCCTAGCACTAAGCAGCAGAAATATGAAGTCGGTGCGGTGCGAGCGGAATATTCTTTGAATGAAGTGGACCGAGAACCTCCTCCTTTTTTTGAAGTCGGTTAAAAACAGAAGAACAGGTACTTTCGATTACGATATTTTCAACTGAATCATATGAAACCAGTAATTAACTAACAGAAATGGAACGAATATTCGAATTTGCAGTATCGGTGATTGAACAACAGGCGTGTGTGGTATCGAGTGGCCACACGGCTGTGGTCTTGTGGTAGCAAAATACGGAATCATCAGCGCAATATTGTTAGCAGTGAAATATACTCGGAATATAGCTATTTACTTCTGAAATACATGAATTTGTTGAACTTGCTGCAACTGTATACATCAGCTAATATTGTACCTATTCTATAGTTAAATTAACGGATCATTCACATTATACATTTAAGTCTTAAGCTTAGCCAGACATGATTCGAACTAATTCGTGGTCCTTTCTCTAGGCTAGCTATAGAGCGTGCTCTATTTTTGTTAGTTAATTAGTTTTCTTATCTGTTTTATAACTTTACTTTTCTCTTGTATAACTGTCTTTTGTCTACTTATTGTCTTTATTGTTTATTTGTTAAATTACTTACCTCTTCTCTTTTCACCGTCATGTGTACACTGTTTTTGTCTTCGTTTTAAGGTTTAGTTTTAAATCGGGGTCCCTCTGAAAACCAGCGCCGTGGCCCCAGCCGCGGCACAATGCTGAGAGGGATCCTGTTCAACATCTTTGTTCACTTCTTTTAATTGTTTTTTATTACACTTGTCACTTGTGTACGTTGAATAAATATGTTTCTATTTCTATTTCTATTTCACTATTTTCATAATGATTGAGTCTCACTACTATCTAATATTGGCCACTCTTTCCTCTTTGCATACATAAAAACTGGAAAATGTTTTGAGTTTACGATCCACTTTATATAACTGCCACTACTATTAAAACAGGCTGTCGTAACCGTAAGCTAAATATTGCAACTAAATAGCTCGATTAAAGAATCAACGCTTACGACGTGCCATCCAAACTTGAAACAAAACGCGACGGAAACAACTTGTTTCAAGTTAATCTTTTACTCTCCCTTTCTTTACCATTGAAACACTTAGCGAAATAGTTCCCATGACCTTGTGAGAAAGGGGAAGGCGGTGGCAGTTGGCGACACGCAGCTCAGTGTTTGGAAAGTGTTCAAGGCGTAGGCATAGCGTTGCATAGACAAAATAGACACTATATGTATACTTATGCGTACGGACGGGCCCTTCGGTAAGTATAGTTAAAGTGAGAAAAGCTCTCCCCTGTCAAAATGTTTATGACATTGTCATAACATTGTTTTTTGCCTGGCCCGCGGGAACGATTTTTCTATTAAGTCTATACTCCGTTTTTGTTGCTAATTTTGTAGCACTGAAATTAGTGCCAGCGATATGAGCCGCGCGCGCCGCTTCCCGAAGGCAGGCTCGCAACACCGTTCCTTTTTCAAAATGTTCCAATTGCATATCCTGTAAATGGTTGCAGTAGTTTAGGACATACACACTGCAAGTTTTTTGGTATAAGAGAATCTGTGTTTAACCCAAGCGTTTGAAAATAGTCGCGGCTGCGATATTTGGACATCACGTCACTTTCGTAGAGTTGTTTGAAATTTTTAAAAGGTATGTCAGAAAGATTGTATTGATTCAGGCGTAACTTTGCGGAGGTCCATGTTACAAGTAACGGATTAAATTAATTTGCTCCTCCGCGAAGTAGTGCAGTATATATAGTCATGCAAAATAGCCTCGTCGTTGCATGATGAATGCATTCTTCGACTGACGGTCGGGGTGTCAACATCGACGACGTCCGCTGAGGATGCCTCGGAGAGAGGCGAAACACGTGTCCGGTGCTGTTTTACTGGTGGTGGTAATGTTGGTTGTGGGCTTAGTAGCGTTTGCGTTGATTATTTTATTTTTAATTTGCGGAGGGAGGGCGGGAAAATTAGTGCATGAAAATAAATACTCAGCGCAGACGAGGCTATTTTGCATGACTATACTGCACTACTTCGCGGAGGAGCAAATTAATTTAATCCGTTACTTATGTCAGAAAGAGTGATCAATTGGGTCTTTTTTTTGATTTTTATGAATCTTCAACTCGGGATCGAAAGTAATAATTTAATAATATGTCTGCTTCCTGTTCTTAGCTATATCATTATCGTTACTTGTACTATTATGTATTTTGTGTCATTGGTTTAACCTCAGTATCATCAAGATCAGATACAGGACAGCCAGAAAACAAATCGGACACTAATTAAATTAATCCTAGGTTAATCACATATATAGCACCTAATAATACTGGAATTCCTGTACATTATTTATAGTATTTACTAGTAATAATACTAGAACAAATCTAGGTAAAGGTAGGTGAAATGCTGTAAAAGTTACCACAAAATTTAATGATAACGAGCGTTGGTCGTTATTTAGCAATAGTTGTTGTTTCACGTTTGGTTATCTGCTGCAACTGATTATCATGATAATAATGAATGACCTGAAATTTTACTAAAATGCTTATGCGATGTGGTTTTTGTTTCTCTACTGACAAAAAAGACGCTTCTAGCTTTTATTTTCTACTTATTTGTATCAAGGACGGCAAAACCAAGAGGACTACTAATGTCTATACAATGTCGCGTTCCTTTAAAATAATGATCCTGCTGTAGCTAGTTTTCTGTACCATTCATTTTGTGGGTATGGTACTTCTTGAACGCACTTGACAAATATTCGTGTCTCCTCTATTTAAATTTTCACTTGAATAACATTTGGCAAATACAGCTAAGTGAAGTGTCATCTATATTAATATTTTATTTGTGTACATAGAATAGACGGCGCTATTTTGTAAATACCTACATAATTTTATTATGTTTTTCTTCCGTCGCATTATTCTTGGCAATACCGGTCTCTCCGAAAGCGCTGGCAGACCCAAAGACATGTAAAAGACCCCTTGAATAAACTTTAGATAGGTAACAATACCTGGTTTCGTGAACTTCATTGTAATCAAGACGCACTTATTGTAACTCCGGTGCAAGATGCATCTTACCGCATAGTCAAACGTGCGATGGTCGTAATCGTAAATCGCGGTGTGAAGGCTGGGTCGCGGCCGCTGGCAGACGGCCACCGGGCCGGGAAACGGGTCACCGTGCCGGCCGGGGCTGCTGTCACGGATATTACTGTCACTACAATGTGGCTAGATGCTTTTTTTTTAAATCTTATATTTTATTGAGGCTTTGGTACACCTGGTGTGACCATGTCAGCCTCATGGGGAGACTCTAGGTATTAATTGTTTACGGAGCACTGCCTCCAGTGTTAGATTCCCTTATCAATGAATGCTTTTTAAAGCTCTCTACCTCAAAAAAAAAACCGGCCTAGTGCGAGTCGGACTCGCGCACGAGGGTTCCGTAGAAAGATTTTAACGCTTTTCCCCAGTGTTTTAAGAAGTCCAGTGTTAGCAGAGCCCTGCTCTTAAGCAAAATGTACGCAGTGTGGGGTCAACTTATATTGGTCTGCAAAAACTACAAACAGACATAAAAATTTAAGATTTTGAGACTTTTCGGAGTGGTTGTGCTATTAGAGCTACTTTCATACCAAATTTCAAGTTTCTAGGACAGCTGGAAGTACCCTTTAGGATTTTGGAAATCAGCAATTTGTATGGAAATAGATTTTTTAATGACTGTATCTTTTGATTGCGTTGACTTAGAAGGTTGATTTTTTCACGGTTTTAAGGGACCGCAGGCTTAAGTATTTGGTATTAATTTTAGCATGCTACCTCCACGCGTTCCAGAGAAAAAGGGTCTTGACAGACAGGAAGGGCCTTGGTCGCGGCGGGCGGGCGGACGGACGGACGGCGGACAGACAGACAACAAAGTGATCCTATAAGGATTCCATTTTTTCTTTTTGAGGTACGGAACCCTAAAAAAGAACCCTTATAGGAAGACTGCATTATCCGTTTTGCTACGAAGTCATTCTAAACCTTTTGCAGAAAAGTGGACGTTTTGAAATACAGCCCTTTTGCTGATCAGATCGTTTTGATCTGGTCGTTGTGATACCGACTCATCTATCTGTCTGTCCATAAATCAAAACCTATTGACGGATTAACTTATGCTCCAATCGGTGAGGCTCTGATTTAGAAAGATAAAAAGCCGTGATAGCCTAGTAGTTTGACCTATGGCCTCTCAAGCAGAGGGTCGTGGGTTCGAGTCCTCGCATTTGAGTCTTTCGGAATCTATGTGCGAAACTATATATTTAATTTATCGCGAGCTTTCAGGTGACAATGCAATGGTGTGTGTATGTAATTAGTTCCCAATCCGCACTGGGCCCGCAATCAATTTGATAAAGGACCCATCAAGTGGCTTGCTTGTCCCTTGCCCACACTTATTGCTAGAGCGACCAGCAGTTCTCATAGATTAATTGGATTGATGAAATCGCAAATAGCCGAGCGGATTGCGCAGACGTCGTATAGATACAGCTGGTGATTTGGTAGCTGAGTGATGTCAAAGGCGTGGCATACGACATAGGAAGTTAACCTTCCCATACGGTTACAAAGTAAAATTTAATGTCCCTCACGTTTCTTCCTAGAAAGGCCACATGAAGGCACATTACGACTTGAAAAAACCTTTGTGATATGTAACCGCTATTATTATTAATGAATCCAAGGCCGATACACCCCAAATTTGATCACTTTGTGAGCCTATAATTACTTTGATATTATGTTACACTAATAATAACACGGTAAGGTGGACGAAACACGTACCTTTTAAGGTTTCCATTAAAGAGCTACTTATCATGCTCTAAAGAGCTTTGTTTATTTTTAACCGGAAACAAGCTGTCTTTGATGGAATAAACATATTTAGAAATGGAATTACAAATTAATATTTTTTTTAATTTTCTCAAATTTCAGTGGTATAATTTTGACGGAAAGCAGGCCGCCTAAATTAATGATAATGCATTGTACGGTGTTTAGAAAGGGACAATGAATTGTTAAAGAGTTAAATGCTTGTATTATTGAGAATAACGATTGAACTTATGTGCCCGATCTTCGTGTTTCCAAATAAGTTCGGGTAACTTTCATCCAAGCCATGCCATCCAAGACAGTACCACGTCTATATTGATAAAGTACCGTACTACGTTCTCTTCAATTCTCGACTCAAGACTGCCTCTCAAGCTGAAGAGCGTTCTTAGACATTCGGTCGCCAAGAAAGTCGATAAAGACGAATGAAATAAGCCGAAATAAGAAGGTTCTCTGGTAATCTTATGCCTCGTAGACATTTTGAATGCCGATTCTCTCCATATGAAAAGGTCTAGTCTGTTTTACATGACAATTGTTATGCCTAATGGCCAACAACATCTAAGAGGATTCTTACTTATATGTAAATACTAGTAAATAAATAAATCTGCTGAGCAATTTATGTTTTAGCTTTTGTTTGTATGTATACATATTTAATGTGCCCTGAAGTTTTTATATGACCAGTCAACAGTATCCGACGAAAACTTGCAAATGAATAAGCTCACAAGACTGTTTTCGCAAAACGAAAACTGGAAAATAAATAGTTGCAAGTCATTTCCGAGTGCATAGTCCACAGATGGAGTCGCTTTTATCTGCAAGTGCTATCTCCAAATTAGCATAAAGTTCGGAACTAGGCCAATGTGTTCGTACACGCGACCTCAAAGCTCTCCCCCCCCCCCCCTTCGAGCTTTCGCGAAGCTCAAGCAATAATCTGATAACTACTGAAAGTGGTCACTTAGTGTGTTATTATGAATGTGGTGCGTGAATTGAAGTGAGGTAAACTGACCTTGGCGTGGGTTTCTCAGGTCTAAAGAGTAAATTAACGCGTTGACGGCTGCAAAAATATTTTGTCTTCAAGTAACAACTTGTGTTTTCAATTTGCAGAAGGGTCACGCTTATGACTAGAACCTTGGCCTCGAATGAGGCCTCAAACAGTCAAATGCTGTATCTCATTCATGTTTACTGCTTCGCAAAGTTTCGACATATGGATCAGTTTAAAAAAAAACAGTCCGAAAAATAATCTGACAAACCGACTAATCGTAAGACAAATTTATCTGAACAGATTCAAAGATAAAAGTCGTTTCACTAGAGCGTCGAATTTAACGAAACTGATGACACTGACATTTTTACTGGGAAATGAGGTAAAGCTGTAATTTTCATGTGTGTTAAGCTTATTCAAATACTTGACACATAGATACTTACATTCATCTCACTCATTAAATCCATTCCTGAAAGTCTTATCATTATCTCATCTTTACAGATTTCAACGTGTCTACTTCAAGAAAGATTAGCCTCTCGTTCCTTGGGGGGTTTGACGGACTATCCGAATCGTCCATTATGTAATTAATTGTAAACTAGTTCTCTCTTTGTGTTCGCTAATTGCTAGCTTATTGTGCCTTTGTCTGAATGAAACCTTTTATCATTCCCACTTCTTTTAATGGCGGTAGAAAATAATTACAGAACTGCTGGTCTGAAATTACACGGGCGATTTGACCTCGTGCGATTCAATTCGGATTCATTAGGTATTTATCTACTAACTTACTTTAAATCTTTTTCAGGGGGTGTACACTGTGCAGAAAAGAGTAGAAAAACAATACAAAGAACTTTACTAGGTAATTAACTACTCTTCAGAACTCAAAGTTACAAATATCAGATGGAAGATTATCTGGAACAATTCTTATTCGGCTCATTCGGCGACTTAGTTGACTAACAGCCATTCCCAAATTCACAATATTCAATCTATCTTTTGTTTTGACCTACTGCATGATGACAAAAACATTTACCTATCTTCAATTTTGCCGTGTCAATAAACTTACCGTCGGTAGGCAATCGAATCTCTGTTTGCTATCTGTCGAAGGGAGGATGGTGGGATATCTAATGTGAATGGGATATGGTAAATAAACTTAGAGAATAACAGCTCTAAGTACGAGGCTGCTGAAGAGAACTAACGCACAGATAAATATGCATGTAGCTGAGGGTCGAGCACGAAGTTTTCGAATCCTGTGTAACGTTATCGAGAAATTTGTATGACGTTTGGAACAGCGCCCGACCGTGAGCGTATTTGGAACTAAATTTTAGTATGACGTTTCGCACAGCATATGCACAGTCCGATCTGGATCAAAGTTCAAGCATTTATAAACTTAAAAGCACACACAAAGAATAAACAAAATCCATATTATCTAACCGCGATGAGAATGCACTTCGACTGACTTTTCATAGATATCGAAACAAAGCTTGAGGCAAGTCTATAGAATGACCATGTTGTGACAGCACTCGCCAATGCCATTCTTATCGCGGTTTGATAATAACAATGTTGAAGCTTTTATCTCAATCTCAGCTATTTACATTAATTAGACATAATAACAGAATTTTAATTATAATAAAATCATAAATAACGTGAAATTAACCACTAGCCCGTTTAAAATGCTGGGACTATTTCAATTTTTCACTTTCTCGTAATAAAGGTCGGAATTAATTCAAAGAAGTTAATTAGACGAGTTGAAATTTGTTTCGGGAAGCTTAAAGTGAGGTACACGAAGAGAACACCAGAGATTAAGGTGTGTCTAGACTTTTTACAATCAACGTCGAAATTAGATGGCTCAGTTTTGTATCTTGTCGTATTAACGTTAGGCTGCCTTGTATGTGGTTACGTATGTGGTTACATTTGACGCAGAAAAAAAACTAGCTTTAGATTTCTTCAATCTATTTCAGAAAGTCTGAAGTCAAAATCGATGTCGAAACACGACCCGTAACGAAAATATTGAAGAGTTTGATATTTACGGATCGCAAGAGGTTATTGGTAAAGCGGTGTTATTTTAAGTGCCAGTGATCACCGCTGCCCACAGACTCACAATAGCCGAGGGATTGCAGATCAGTTGCCAACGTAAAGGGTTAACATCTAAGATTCTTGTGCCCCCATTTCCCTGGCTGACCTACCCTCCTCACCTACTATTTTTCCTCAGAATACAGAACGAACCAGAACCGACGAGCGCGAATAAAACGGAAGCAACTAAAACTAAATAAATGGTGTAGAGTTTCGAGTAGTCATAGTGTAGTTTCGAGTAGACATAGTGTAGTTTCGAGTAGTCATAGTGTAGTTTCGAGTAGTCATAGTGTAGTTTCGAGTAGTCATCTCCGTGCATGCAGCGTATCGTGACGTGCTGTACGAATGACAATATTAATTAATCCCGTCTCATCGGTTTTACGTGCAGAAATGCCATTGGGTTTATAAAAAAACAGAATAGGGTTATATTTTTTATGAAAAATTAATTAAAATTAAAAAAAATGGCGACTTCAATAATAGTGCGCGGCGTGCGGGCATGTTTGAACGCAGCTTCGTTTGTACTGTATTCTGAATGTTTTACGTAAATATGTAATAAGTTTCCGGAAGCAATTCGCAGTTTAAACCCACCTTCCAGCTACGCAGTCAAAGTGATCATAACACACTTGGTGTCCCGACAGGAATATGTAAAGGGACTGCCTAACGAGCCACGACCTCATCGCCACAATTACAAGCAAGTGTATAAGGATTTTAGGATTTACTTTGACGTCATGTTAATTAAATTATTCTTGCTAAAGGTCACCGCTACGCTGTCCCAGAAGGCTCGGAACCCTGGAAATTATGTATTTAAGAGAATCTTTGTGCAAAGGGGCCTCAGCTTTGTTAGGAACGTTAGCATTTTGGGCGGAAAACTATTTGAACGAAATACGATATCTGTAACTTGTACAAGACAGGTCGACTTTGACATGAACTTTTTGTTGTTTCTATTATTATATCAGCTACAACTGCATCACAGTGTACCAAGGATACAGACAAATGCTCAGTTAGATGTAATCGCTTCTGTATAATAATACATAAGTGTGCAAAAGTAGAAAGGGTACATGACTCAATCACAAAAGTATTCCACAAAACCTACGTCTTTACGCGAAATCCACGGCAAAATTCACCCCTTCCCTTTGCTAAGCCATCTACACTCCCAACATTTACCAAACCCCACACCTCAAATTGTGCCATTAACCGTCAAATCCACAATAAGGCATAAACGTCAGCCCCGGACAAACTCATAGGAAGAATAATGATAAATCCGCGACAACTCCAGCCTCGATACGTCGAACCTTGTCAACGCGTCACCAAGATACGTAAGAGCCCAGCCACCACCGGCGACGCAAGCTATCTTCAAATACATTGCCTGTTTTGCCAGCCATCCACCATGCTGTGAGCATGTCGACAGCGCAATGAACGCCGAGCGAGCGAAGACTCCCGCGCGTTGTCGTGCCCGGTGCCGTAATACCGACACTAGCGTTGAAAAGGTTGGTAAGCTTGGGAATGTATTGGTGATGTGATGAAATAAATGTCAAATCTGTCTCACCCCTGTATTTTGTGGCAGATATGTATACTGAGCGAAGCGGCGGTTCAATTTATAACTTACTAAAGATGTTGCAATTTTTTCTAACAATGACTTTATACTAGACTGTATAGGAACGAAAGTGGATTTGCGTCTTTTTATAATAAGTAGAAAACAGATAGACACAGCGACAAGCGAGGAAATGAGAAGCAAGTATGGCTTACAAAACGATAAGCTGCGAACTTATTTGACGTCGGTATCATTTTGTTTTTTTCATGAGAGTGCTCAGTTATTTCATCATGCAATGTTGCCTGTCAACCCTAACTGAAAGCAAGAGCATTGAAAAGGTTACTATACTATACCAAATAATAAACAGTCTAAACAGTTTGGTAGGTCCATTTGCTATGAATAACTAGATAAACCTCAAACATATCATGGCAGCAAAGTAACCAACTAATCTACAGAAAAAAAGCCAGTGCGCAAATCTCAACAGCCGCGGTAAGCCGATCCCAAATCGCGTGTTTCATGGCCTCCAAAGGTCACCCCCACCCGGCAGAAGAGGGGTTAATGTAGGTCGCGGCAACCACTACCTCACTACCGTAACGTATTCGTATTCTATACGAGGCCCATACACTACAATTTTTCTGCCACTTTTTGAGGGGGACGAGGAACACACATACAGCACACGTCTGCGCTCATGTCAAAATTTGTTACGTTCCTACAAACTCACAGTAAAACAAAACTGTCACGCAAATGCCAAAAACACGCACACAATCAACAGACCCTGATAATTTTGATCAGACTTAATGTTAGAGTTTTGGCAGAGGGGAAATCGCGCGTTAACATCTCCATTCCTTTCCTGCTCTAAGACGAGGCCTATTCATGTCAGGTGACAGGTTGTGGAGATTGATAGAGATAGACGGAGATGCCCCCTCCCACGTCCTTAACAACTTCAAAGGCTCATTTAACTCTGAAGCGTACTGTATAGATTGGTAACTCCGTAACAAGCAGTGTTGGTTTCATTTGCACTTTGCAAGTGTAAAGTAGATAAATTAAAGGTACTTGATCAGAAATAGAACAACGTAGGAAAAGGGCGGCTTAGTTTCACCCATGAAAGACCGATATTTAGTTTTTTTATGCATTTCTATGCAAATGCTACCACAATTATTCTAAATGGTTAGCGGGTACTATTAAACGGGCTAAATGGTTACAGGAATTGTTATAGGTTATAACACCGTCACAAGATACGAAGTCTATCATAAGCCAGGAAAAGAGACTTCACTCCACCTTTGTTTTTTTTAAAGAGCCAACCTGTTACCAAAAGGGTCGACAACGCACTTATGATTACCTTCGTGTTGCGGGTGTCGGGGTGCGCTGGTTTATATTTATATATTATGAAGCGAAAACATATTGTCAACTGCGTAATTTTTCTTTACTATAATGGCGTTCAGTATGGCCTAGCAGTTTAGTCGGTGTCCCATATATGGAACACTGTATTAAATTGACACGTTTGGTGAAAAGTTGAAAACCCCCATCAAGTAGAGCCAGCAATCCTTCCAACTAATAAAGAAATACGAGAATCTACATCCACATACAAATATTTGAAGCAAATAAAAGACTTCACAATCTTGTTTATTGAAACCTTTGACTTCCCCTTGCCATATACGGTGAAAGCATAGCCCTTATTTACAGAGCCACGAAGGTTGCATTTAGAACAAAGTGGAGCGAGTATTTGAAAATATGGCTGAAACTTTTGCATTAGCGAATTTCGTATAAAATGTATATAAGTGTATGTGTTGGCATATTCAAATCGAATCAGGCATAATGCATAACTATTAGAGAGTGGAATATACATATATTTCAGTAAATACAATACAAGACTACAACATATATTTTTTCAATAACGTGCGCCGTAAATGTAAGCAGTCATTAGACAAATTGTGACCCAGATTCACCCGCGGGAATGCTTTACGCGCTGTATATATCCGGTGCTATGCGCGTGTACTGGTCCATATACTGTGGCCCACTAAACTAATCGTCTTAGCCGTGAGTTAGGCCAGCACTTCAATCCGGCGGAGTGAATCGCCAAACAAGCCCGACCTTCGTCCGCCTTTTTACTGGCGGATAATCACGAATAACGCCCGCCTGTGCGAGGAGCGTAAAGAAAATTACGAACAGTTTGACTGACGAAAACCTTGTTCTAGCCAGCTGTCAGGAAGGAGAAAAGAGGATT
The DNA here is from genome assembly GCA_963691665.1 of Clepsis dumicolana. Classification (NCBI taxonomy): domain Eukaryota; kingdom Metazoa; phylum Arthropoda; class Insecta; order Lepidoptera; family Tortricidae; genus Clepsis; species Clepsis dumicolana. The sequence goes on along the minus strand of OY829518.1, from coordinate 15,137,704 downwards.
ACATTTTCAACTTGTTCGACACTTGTTTCCATCTTGTTCGACTTGTCTAAATTGAGCAGTTGCTTTTGAGTGGCATTCTTTGCAATCACTATGTGTGCTTCGTTTATTAAATGTGAATAAGTATTTGGTTATAAATTGCACTCTGGGCTAGTGGAGTTTATACATAGTGTTCCATATATGGAACAATGCAATTGCGATAAGCAGTTAATTATGGTATGTACACATTAGAAAGTACACGCCTCTTGTTGGAGAGTTCAATTATGAGCAGTCACAATGAACTTTTTTTACCCGACTGACGAAGGAAGGTTATGTCTTTTGAGCACATGTAATGTAAGTATGCCTAATTCTTTGGCACGCTCTGCGGCTTAAACCATTTGACGGATTTCAACATACTAGGTGTCATTAGATTCGTCTCAGTTATGTGACTGACATAGGGGCATAGCCATCATAGGGGTATATTAATAAATTGTTTATGCAGTCGGTACATCTGTTTCTTTAGTTAAATATTTTGAGAATTAAATAGTTGGTAAATACGGCATCGGATTCGAACCCAAAAAAATCCATACAGTACATTGGTCCAGTATTGACCCCGAATATTGATTTTGTATCACTCGAAGGTATTATATGGAGGAAGAACAAAGCCTTTTTTTGAAATATTCAAGTGGTATTCTAGGTAAAAGAGAAAACCGAAAACCTTTCTTACGTTATGTTATGCGCCAAGTCTTGATTGTACTAACTTTTACACGGCAGTTCGGGCCAGGACTGTAATGAAATGAAAGTTGCGGGAAAATCGATTGGACGCTGCCGCCCGAGCAGAATTTAGACTCTAATCCTTGTCCGTATTTAGATAAACTTTTTAAAATCCACTGCTGAGGGGCTTCCAAACAGTCTAAGGCACTGGCTGGAGTGAACAATTAAAGATAACTGTTTATATGCGAATTCAGCGCACGTCGGCTAATACCAGGGACATCATTAAATATAATGGCAAACATTTCGCTCTCACTCTAGTGTAGGTATAGCTGCCTTTTCCTTCACATCAGCCAATTTGTTGACCAAACACGGAAAGACCCTTCTGCTCCGAAATGAAAGGCGCCACGTCCAACCCTCGTTTATAAAGATTTAACATCATTTTAACAACCAAATACCGTAATTCGTCGCCCAAATTGATTCGAACTCGTTAAGAATCCAGCGCGAGTGACGTCATCTATGAAATTAATGACTCATTTTGACAGGCGGCCATTACGCATTCTCGCTGCTACGTCCCATTTGCAGTAATATAATCTGTGGCACGAACTCCGAATAGCAATAAGGTTAGGTTACGTTGCGCGAATTGGAACGCAACTACAATTCTTTTACACCCATGGCAATGCAAAAGGACGCGGTTTATAGAACTGTCTTATCTCATACGTATAATGGAATGGGAAACGGAAAGCGGCGTTCGTTTGGGAGTGTAGTCACGTGCCGTAAGGTCGTCTCGAGCGCATTGTCTGTGCCAATGATATCATAGACAATAAAAAATAAGACGTCTGTGCAATGATAATATAGAAATGAGATTAGCATACTGAGCGTTTATATTGGAATTCTTTGACGCTTGGAATTATATTTGTATTAAGGTTCTAAATAAGTACTTACTGAAACAAGAATGCATGGAAAACCAGAAAAGTACCTATACTTGTATAACATAGCCCGGGAACAAATCCAGGGATACAGTTAGGTTATTAATTTTAATATAGCAAGTTAATACCATAGTACAATAAACTCTATGAACCCGAGGACATGTTACTCATACACTGTCAATTCCTATTTGCAGTGGACTGTCCCGTCTTGATGCTCGGCATAGAATCGGCATTATGTGACAGTAAAGTAGCGTCCGCTGCGCCATGTTTTCGATGTTTTTTAAAACATCAAACACCATTTTGGAACACTTAAACATGTTTTCCGCGACAGATGGAAAACATTGAATTTGTTTTGAGTCTTCGTACTAGAGTACCAACTAAAACAGAAGACAAGACCCCGTAACCGCGAAATATCCAACTTAAAATTACTTCTCTTGTAGACATTTTGTTATTCAACGTTTTAGACACGTATAGTAAATGGACTTGATTAAACTATGAGTAATCCTGCTACCTAATAAACGAAGACATACGTAACACAGTGAACATACATACATAACATATCATTAATGATAACACGTGAACTGGTTTTGTATTTGTTTGTAGAGCATTCAATTGCCTCGTCGTTGTTTGTTGCTGAGTAAAATAATTAAACAAAAATGTAGATATCGTTGTGAATGAAAGTTAGCCACTTGTAGGGGAAGCGAGATGCAGACTAATGGAGGGAATGTGGGAGCGGGACCGCGACACTCTGTTCCACAGCCTCAATAACTTCAGAGGCGCATTTGAATTTGAAGCGTACTGTACGTAGTACATAAATCATCATAGTGAAATAAACGGATCACTCACGTATGACAGTCGAGTACAGTCCGCAACATGGCACTCGACTGACATACGTGGGTGATCCGTTTATTTTACTATGATCGAATCTCACGGTACTTTTATGTTAAAACATATACAGGTATCATGTTTAAAACCCTGCATCATAAACAATTCCAACAAACCCAAAACATCAAACGTCTAAGTGAACGTCGCAAACCGAGCGAGAAATTAAAAAAAAGCAACGTCAGTTTGACAGCCCCAATAGTTAAATAATTTTGTATTATATGCTGAAATATTAATATTTTTATGTTATAAGCTGGTTAATTCTGGTGAAAAAAGTGCATTTTGTACGTGAAGTCCAAGTGGTTTGATACCACTTTTATTTTTATTTGTTTACAAATGCGGACAGTCCACAGAGCAGATACCGTAGACTCATCGGCCCTCTGCCACACTGCCACCTGTCCTAAACGCAATTTATAACCTGCCAGCTACATTGTGTCGGGCGTAATTTCATTTCTCTATGGTCTTGAGTCCAGAGACAAAGCGGGGCAGAGGCTAGGGTTAGCACTTGCTTAAGCCGTTATATAAACCTTTTCAACTTTGTTTTAAATATCAGACAACATGGCAAGCGATAGAATAGTAACTTTATTAGATTTTTCTCAATTCTAGTCAACCAGCGACCGCCCCGGACTACTTATCAATTTAATTAGACACAAAAATAAACCTACGAAAAGATTAGGTGTTTACGATGGTGAAAACGGCATCAAAATCTCTTCGGTAGTTTTTGAGTTCATCGGATTCAGACAGGCGTACAGACGCAGCGGGGACTTTGTTCTATAATTGAAGTTACGTAGTGATTTATGCATCTTACTAAATACCACGATCATTCTAAGGATATTAAGTGTAACCCAACTGAATCACCACAAAACATCATACAATACGACGCTAAAAAATAGTCTCCTCCGCTTTAAAGCAAAGGACAGGTCAACTATCAAATGCCCCAACCTCACCAGAGGGTCGAGCACGACTTTACGAATGCTGCGTAACGTAAAGTCGTATAGTAAACGTTGACGAGTTTGTATGACGTTTGGAACAGCGCCCGCCCGTGAGCGTATTTGGAACTACAATTTAGTACGAGGTTTCTCGATCTCGATACGATAACCGTAACGTTACGCAGCTTTCGTAAAGTCGTGCTCGACCCTCTGACCGAACGAGGGCACAACGAGACTTTGGCAGCCCTAAGTGAGAGTAATCCCATCGTGCAACTAACCTAGTTGGCAGCCATCTTTGTTCTGGGCCAAAAGTTTTGGCCCACCGATTTCCGCCTGTCAAAAGTTAAGGGTAGTTTTGACAGGTGTCAAACCAAAGGTCAGGTCGCACGATACGTGGCTAAGAAAATGTTTTAGCGGGAAATATGAAGTCGGCGCTTTCATTCAAAGAATATTCCGACCCTACCGTACCGACTTCATATTTGTACTAAGCCATGAAATTGATGGCTTTTAGAGGATAATTTTATGTCTTTCTTTTAAGTCGGTTTTTACTTTTTTGTTAAAATATATTGAGCTATTGGCGTGGCCGTGACATTTCATTAAGCAGTTTTCGCGTGAAAATTCGATTCTTAATTTTCTCCTTCATTGATTTTCAGGGGTAACGTAAAAGTGCTTCAGATACAAGTTCGTATTAAAATCGAAATAATGAAGATGTACACTTTTTGTGAATTTAAACAATCTACTAATTAAATATCACATCACGCGTCCTTTTTTAATGCCTACTCTCTTCAAATAAGCGTCAAAACATATCTATGTTCTATCCATTTCACATGGTTCGGTGCAATCTCGTCTATGTTTCATTAATCGTCTAATAATCGTCTAAATTAGACAGCTGCAGTTCTGTTGTATATTTTTTAAAGGCCTCCAAAAAAGGTGGAGGTTCTACGTTCCACTGCATGTATTTTTATTCTTTCAAATGTACTGTGTTATTATTATTATTCCGTATGTTTTAAATGTATGTGAATAAATGTCTTACTCTCTCTCTCTCTCTCTCTCAACGACCAATCATCCAAACGACCCTATAGGTACTAATTATAACCACATCAAATAAACAATTACTTATATGCATCTTCGTGAACCCTGAGTTTCTCTAGCTATAATTCTCCATTTACTCCACTTGGGTAATCCTCTCTTATTGTTGTGGACTATGAATGAAGTAATTACCCTTGTCCTCGTATAAGTAATCGTAGTTACGCACGAGTGGCCACAGACACAGAGGGGAGAGCCTAAAGTTGCTTTGGTGCTTATTAATATCATTTTATCTAGCTTTAATATCGAATAAGATGACTGTCATGAAAACTATCGATGTAAAATATGTAAACCAGATCATGACGTTCCATATGTGGCACAATGGACTGTTATAATAATTTATTGGTGTCCTAGATTTAACACACAACTGTAAATGTGTTAAAGCAGGTGATTTTTATGTCTCCAATTTAAATACTGTCTGTATTTTAATTACAGACTACAATAAAAGAAAATTGTGTCCCAGAAACCTTATAAATCGAAATCTTAGGAAAGATTTTATGAAAAAAATCTCAAAAAAGTTCTTTGAGGTGTAAATCCTCTTAGAGAATAGGCTGCTAAACTAGCAGTTCCACTGGCCCCACAAAACACGATGACGTTGTAAAGTTAACACATAAACCGAGCTTACCGAAATTACTCGTATTAACGCACACCCTTTCAAAGATGTCCGCGAGATGACCACGGGCTTTATTCGTCACCCTCCTTGTAATATAACAGCCAGAGAACAAGATGAATTACTATTTCGCTTCCACATGTTAGAATAGGTACGACAAAAAGCCGGGCATTGAAAAAATGTGACATATTAGTCACACGATGAAGTAAGTATTAGTCCACTCGCAGCGCAACTGTTACAAGGATAAAGAGGCGCGTGGGCAGAATAGAAGTAAATTTTCTAAATAGTTATAACATCCGAAAGTCCGTGCAGTACAGTACACAGTAGGCTAAGAAATTTATTTATTTTTTAACCCCCGACGAAAAAGAGGGGTGTTATAAGTTTGACCGGTGTATCTGTCTGTGGCATCATAGCTCCCAAACGGATGGACCAATATCGATGCGTTTTTTTTTATTGAAAGCTGATTCAATCGAGATGGTTCTTAACGAAGTTTAATTAAAATCGAATGACCGGTTTTTGAAATAATGAACTTTGATTATTTATTTATTTATTTTCCATAACTATTCTACCATTACAGATGACAGCTTCCGTCCGTACAAATGGTAACACTATACTCACAAGAGTAGTAGTATTATGTACACAAATACACAATACTAGTCTTTAATGATACACATATCCTAGACTAGCTTATGCCTCGCGGCTTTGCCCCCGTAAAATATTTCAAAATGGGCTAGCTCCCTATCCCGTGGGAATTTCGAAAAATCCCCTCTTAGTGCACCTCTAGGATACTCAAGGTACATGTTTGCCAAATTTCAAGTCGCTAGGTCCAGTGGTTCATGACACATTATTAAAATTAGAACCAAGTCGTAACAAAGGCGAAGAAACCAAATTAACTTGTTCATTAATAATAGACCCCATGTTGTTGTACCTAATTATTTCCAATTGTTTATTTATTAGAAACGAATCATTCGTTGTTAGACTCAGATATGTACGAAATTTTACATTATTGTGATAAGGGTTTGCGGCTATCGGTTTTAGAACAATTGGAAATAATTAGGTACAACAACATGGGGTCTATTATTAATGAACAAGTTAATTTGGTTTCTTCGCCTTTGTTACGACTTGGTTCTAATTTTAATAATGTGTCATAGTAATAATGAGAACATGACTCCTCTTTTTACCGTACTCGGTTAAAAATAACGGGGTACCTGGCGTAGATTAAAAATAAAAATAAAAAGGGTAGTTTGGAATTCATTTCTTAAAAAAGGGTAGTTTAGGACTTACATAAAAGGGTAGTTTGGAATTTATAAAATATTAGTGGGTACGTTGGTTTTGTCATTAACTAAGTTGAGTACATGGTTTACATATGTCAGTAGTGGAAGTGGTGGCATGTTGAGCGGTTGTTGTTGTGCTTCGTAAATGGCCTCGTGGAGAGTGCCGAAACGCGTCAGCGTTTAGTATAGTGGTGGTGGTGATAGTTGGGTCTGTGTGGCATGTGTTGATTCGTGTAGCAGTGGAGGTGGAGGTGTTGCATGGAAACATACATTTGCCGCACAGATATAACTATTTGTCATTAGTGGTCGCGGGTGAGCAAAGTAATTGTTTTTTAGTTCATAAATATGGACCTCCGCAAAGTAACGCCTGATTCAATAAATTAGATTACATCGTTCCAAACTTTCAAATCAAAGTTGCTAAGGTGACTAAACATGTTAATTCTGTGTACCCTCCAAATGACAGCTTCCGTTCGTACAAATGGCAACAATGTTCTTGTATACACAATACTAGTATTTTCTAAATACATTATATCGTAGACAGAAATCTCTCTAGTCCTCCTACATCGCCTGGACGGTCTCGAATACAGGATCTTGGGGTTCTGTGGCTATTTAATTAAAACTTGTGTAATGTGGTCTCGTGTTTAAAGATTGTTGAGTCGAGTTGAGACATCTTTAATTATTTTCGTCCCATGTTGCGGCGTAATTTTGTACCTTTCCTATAACACAAAGACGTCCAGCGGAAGATTCTCAGCTCCGTCATTTTCTTGAAGGTTTAGCAGCCGTAATGGGATTATTGTAATTTGGCGTCGAGAATACCTACCTATTGACGACTGTGGAAATTCTGACGCACACTACACTACACTTCGTTTATTTTAGCATTAAAAAGGAAGCAATCTTGATATGTATTTTTATTGAAAAACGTTTTTTTAATAAGTAACCATTACGCAATAAAACTATAACAATATAGATAATTAAATCTCATTGTTATTTAATTGTTACTTGCTATTACTTATTTTTAAAAGGCGTTTTTCAATAAAAAGTCATGTCAAGATTGTTTCCAATAAACGAAGTTGGCACCAATAGGTTGGCACCACGTTGGCTCTAAATCATTCGATATTGGAGCAAAGGCAGAACGAACAAAAGAAGATGGCCGGATGAAGGAGAATAGAAGCGAAAAGCCGAAAAAAAAACTATAACTTGAATAGTCCGTTGCTTGCAACATTAACTATACTGCCCCAAATATTTATTTTCTGTTATCGACGATGCCTTGCCCTGAGGGTCGAGCACGACTTTACGAATGCTGCGTAACGTTACGGTAATCGTATCGAGATCGAGAAACCTCATACTAAATTTTAGTTCCAAATACGCTCACGGGCGAGCGCTGTTCCAAACGTCATACAAACTTGACAATGTTTACTATTTGATTTTACGTTGCGCAGCATTCGTAAAGTCGTGCTCGACCCTCTGCAGAAAGGACAGCTAGGTCATTGACCGTCTCTCATATTGAATAGCATATCCACAGCTAACATTATAGTTTTATAAAATGCGCATGTCTGCCCCGTTTCACGGGCGACCGGCTTGACCGATCCCCGTGAAATTGCATGCACGTGACACGTCACGGAGATAAGCATTGGATCCTTTTTTTTTAATAAATAAAAATAATGTGAAGGTACGCCGGAGAAGAGCCGATGAAGCATAAATATTAAATAGACACGTTGTTACTGTGGATGATTATGTATGAGATCTTACAAATTTAATAATATTTTTATTAATTCTAAAATCGACGCCATTGTTATAAATAACAGATTTCCCTATCTATACCTATAAAACAGTACTGTGACTGACTGACTGACAGACAACGCACAGCCTAAACCACTGGACCTAGAGACTTAAAAATTGGGAAACATGCCTTGAGTATCCTGGAGATGCACGAAGAAGGGATTTTACGAAATTCCACGGGATAGGGAACTAGCCCATTTTGAAATATTTCACGGGGGCAAAGCCGCGGGGCATTAGCTGGTCTAGTTTCTGGCTTCTCCCTACTGACCAATTTGGAATGATCACCTTGTATTAAACGGTTCTGCAAAAACCTCGGTCTGACTAGGACCTGTTTTGTAGCCAGGGCGGGCTGGCCTTAACCTGATGAGCTCTACTTGGCAATCTACCAATTGGGAAATGCCTTTAACCTAGTGCTAGATGTTTAAACCTAGGACCCGTTTAAACGTGCAATGCATAGGTAGGTATGAGTCATTTATGGTAGATAATGCCTTGTTATAGGTATGTGTACTGTATATTGTGTCATTAGCTTTTGTCCGCGATTTCATCTGCGTTGAATTCGAATTCATTTTTAACAGACTTTAAACAAAATGAGGTTTTCAATTTGACGCGTATATTTTACTTTTTAAGTATGACCATACACAACTACGCATACGTTTTTACAGGATATTCCGATTCTGACGATAAGTTATAAAAAAATATAATTGATTTAAACCTAACGAACTTCAACCGGATTTTGCTGAAACTTGGCACACGAGTGAAGTTCTGATGGCATTGCAACGGAGATCTAGAGTCGATCTGATGATGCAGACTAAAAACAGTCGAGGGCGAGATTATTTCTTCGAAGGGTTAATTTTTTGTTAAAAAGCTTTCTCATACAAACTACCAGCCCACTGTTCATCCCAACCCCAATCCGCACTGCGCCCGCGTGGGCACCTATAGGCAAATCAAGCTCACTCACCCAGCAGTGGGACGCAAATAGGCTGGAGATGATTATGATGATGATGAACAAACGGCTGTATAAAGACAGATCCACCATCAAGACGGATTGTACCCGCATATCTCGACGAATTGGCCGTGATTACCCCACGCCATTGGTTGAACTATGACATTCCAACCCTACGATTGGGCGGCGGTCGTGTCGGCTCATGTAATATGTAAGACTTACTGGAAATACTCGCAGCCCATAAAAACACTTAATCAGTAATGAAAATGAAGACTTAGACGCAAAAGAAGTAGTGCTCTACCTAGATAGAGTCATTTCCTTGCACACGGACTAACCACCCTCTGACACCGCATCTTTTATAATTTACTTGGAAAGTTTGGTTTAGTCTTGGAAAGATTGGTTCATAGCTCGTCATCTCGCTTGTCATCTGGTCAAAAATGAGCCGCGATTCGAGGCTAGAGAGCAAATGAGCATATGCGTTTCGGAAACGTTCGCCCTAACTTTTGGTGTCCAAAGGATGGTTTGTCCGTGTTCTTGCAGAGCAAAATGCTAGTATTGGTGAAATGTGACCGTAGTTGCAGTCTAAAATGTAATACCGTACTTTTGCTGTGACTCAGGATAAGTCTGTACCTACTAATGGGACAGATAGGTACTCCACAATGTACCGAGACTGTATAATCTCTACATGAACATGACATGTTTAGTATATTCTTTTTTAGGGTTCCGTACCTCAAAAGGAAAAAACGGAACCCTTATAGGATCACTTTGTTGTCCGTCTGTCTGTCTGTCTGTCTGTCAAGACCCTTTTTCTCTGGAACGCGTGGAGGTAGGATGCTGAAATTAATATCAAATACTCAAACCTGCGGTCCCTTGAAGCTGTGAAAAAATCAAGCATCTAAGTCAACGCAATCAAAAGATACAGTCATTAAAAAAGTCGTTTCCTTACAAATTGCCGTTTTTAGAAAACCTATAGGGGTACTTCCAGTTGTCCTAGAAACTTGAAATTTGGTATGAAGGTAGCTCTTATAGCACAGCCACTCATAAAAGTCTCAAAATCTTAATTTTTTTATGTCTGTCTCTAGATTTCGAGGACCAGTATAAGTTGACGCCACACTGCGTACATTTTGCTTAGGAGCAGGGTTCTGCTTACACTGGACTTCTTAAAACACTGGGGAAAAGCGTTAAAATCTTTCTACGGAACCCTCGTGCGCGAGTCCGACTCGCACTTGGCCCGTTTTTTTCTACTGTGTAATTGCGTTGATTTTAAGTCTAGTTTGCTTCAAGATATAGTAAAAGGCAGAGACATATTTTACCTATGTTACTAAAATACATACCAAATGATCTTGCAATAGGGTCATGGTTAACAACTTAATGCTAAACTTAGAGCTGCCTTCACATACATATGTATATCTTAGCCTCTCAATGGAACTTAAATAACCTAGCCTTTATCTAATGTTAGTATCAAAGTATGTTTCTTCATAAAGTCGATATTTTTTTCAGTGCGTTACTTGTGGTAATCCTTACTTAAACATATACCGCCACATACCCATATACCTATTTGTATATCTGCGTATAAACCGGGATGTTATATTAATTCCATTCTTATCAATCAACGTCGCTGTGTTATATTATTTTCCTACGCGGCGGCTCGTGAATCAATATTCAGTACGCCATTGTATTTTAGCTTTTCAATACCTTTTAGTTATTTACGGAACCAATAAGACAGTTTTACGTATTATGTATGCTCGTATTACCAATTAGATACGTCTTTATGTACGCAAAGAAGGGAGTTATGTGTATAAGAGAACAAAAAAATCGTGTTCACTACAGTTCCGAGTATCGGGTGTCACGTATAATTACAACAATCTTTCGAATTGAATGCTTTCCTACTTTATTAAGTAAAAAAAACACACAGACGTAGGAAAGAACAGAATACACATTAGCTTGGTTAAGTACGAGCTAAAACATACACAATTTTAAGAAAATAAAGCTTGTAAATTTTGCCTTAGATGATAGCGAATTCTTTATTAACGACGATTAATCTATACTTTCATCATTATTACAAATGGCCCCTAAAACACTCAATTTTATTGTTCGTGTAGCAACCTTAGCGCCAAACGTGAGTGACGTCATTACTGCTCTACATCGTGCTAACGAAGTTTCTCATGTCGGATGCATAGATACAACTTCCAACTCGCTTCCTTCGGACTTCGGTGCCCATGCCGTTCTGCCTGGAGAGATATCTCTCTATTGGACTCGTCCCCAGAAATAAATACAACTCAGATCTTTAATGGATTAAAACGCTACAGAAAACCTTTCAAACGTGAAAACGGAATACAACAACAAGCATACAAAGAAATAAACGACAAGCATCAATCGACAGACGAGAAAATGTAGGCCAAGATTACGGCGCCTAAATCAATGATCATAAAAATGGGTATCTTCTATCTTGTTGAGTATAATAAAGCAGATGAAGTAAGATCTTAAGATTTTGTTAGTTATTGAGATATTGGACACACATGACATAACGCTCGTCCTTGCATTTAGGATTTCATCAGGTGGTGTATAAATTACATATTCTTTTCAATTACTGAAGTTCCATTTAGTCCGTTTTACAAGCACAAGTTCTTTTGCCACACCGATATTGGCTATCTCTGTATTTGATCTGAGGTTCTTTTTTTTGGATTCTTCTATCACAAACTTAAAACATATAAGGCATAGGTATAAATTGGGAACCTTTTCAAGGCGCGTCGCTTAACAAACCGACACGGCATTGACGCTTTTGGGAACCTTTTCAAGGCGCGTCGCTTAGCAAACTGACACGGCATTGACGCTTTTGGGAACCTTTTCAAGGCGCGTCGCTTAACAAACTGACACGGCATTGACGCTTTTGGGAACCTTTTCAAGGCGCGCCGCTTAGCAAACTGACACGGCATTGACGCTTTTGGGAACCTTTTCAAGGCGCGTCGCTTAACAAACTGACACGGCATTGACGCTTTTGGGAACCTTTTCAAGGCGCGTCGCTTAACAAACTGACACGGCATTGACGCTTTTGGGAACCTTTTCAAGGCGCGTCGCTTAACAAACCGACACGGCATTGACGCTTTTATTCACAATGTTAATCCTTTCATGTCATGGTATTGACTGTTTGTAGAGAACCACTTGATCTGCATGTTTGGCCTCAACCTTACTGTTTATTAACTACTTTAATGGTAAGTATGATATTGTCAATATAAAATAAATTATTAAGGATTTCAATGTGACTTTATTATCCCCAAAATCTTAACAGAAGGTTTGAGGACTATCACCAATTTTTGCTTCAAGCTGTGTCAGATGTAGAGATACCTATTTCTTTGTAGTCTTCTCAAGATATTTGTTTTTAATATTTCTAGCAATGGCCAGGATAACTGTTAAGATAAATATCAAATGTATTCTAAACAGTCCATTGCAAGATTTGCAAGTCGTAACGAAGGACAAAATTCATTTTAGAAAATATTTAAGTTTGGTGTAAAACCAGAATCGGACGATAATTGACGCGTCTCTAGCAGTCGGCAAGGACATGATTACTCTTACCAAACTTTGTAAATGGTGTGAAGGTAATCTAAACGAAAGATCTAAAACTTTGTTACTAATACGTTGTAGCGAAAACGAAGCAAGCGAGAGTTCTGTAAATGTTAAAACAACGACTGCAGTTGGCATTGGCACGCCATGTTTGGCACAGTTGTTGTACCTAGTTAGTTTAATAAAGAAGAAAACCATAAATGTGGGTAGTAACCAAATGTAGCAAAATTCAACAGGAAAAGTTGTTTTCTAATGTGCTTATTGACTAGGCTTATGTCAGTGTCAATTGTACTATTATGTATTCTGTGGTTTCAATGAAGAAAATCTTATTTTTGGTATGTACCTTTGATAAAATATCCGTCACTTTTAACATAAAATCGATAGTGATCCATTTATTTCACTATATCCGGCACTATTCGGTTTTATCATAAAAATGTCTGGAAACGGAGTTTTTTAGACAGTTGTTGGCTAAAATGAATTCAGTCGACATTGTTAATGTCTTTAACGAACACGGTTGTAAGCAAGTAGTTGTAATTAGTCTTAACGAACTGTATTTCAAAATGATACATAATTTAAACTTAATTGTGAAAAGTGACTTGTTAATTCAGAAAAAGTTGGACAAAGTGGTTTGAAAGTGTAAATTTTAATAGGAGTTTCGGTTGCCTTTTTAGTTTACGTGTTCAATTATTCTGAGTTTTTAACCGACTTCAAAAAAAGGAGGAGGTTCTACGTTCCACTGTATGTATTTTTTTTATGTATGTTCATCGATTGCTCCGTCAATTGTAGACCGATTTTCAAATTTATTTTTTTATTTGAAAGGGTATACTCCTGAGGTGGTCCCATTGTCACCAAGTCATGATCTGATGATGGGATCTCAGGGAAATCGAGGGCAACCCTCAAATTTTATAGGTACGTATCATGTGTTTCATATATTTTCTAAGGTTATTCAAGTATTTGCGTCTGGTAGTCATCATCTCATGATGATGAGCTGATGATGGAAGGCACAACTCCTTAGCGGTTAGGAGTTGGAGGATAATTCTGAAAATGTTAAATCATTATTCGAAAGGGTATACTCCTGAGGTGGTCCCACTGTCACCAAGTCATGATCTGATGATGGGATCTCAGGGAAATCGAGGGCAACCCTCAAATTTTATAGGTACGTATCATGTGTTTCATATATTTTCTAAGGCTATTCAAGTATTTGCGTCCGGTAGTCATCATCTTATGTTGATGAGCTGATGATGGAAAGTACAACTCCTTAACGGTTAAGAGTTGGAGGATAATTCTGAAAATGTTAAATCAACGTAAAATTGTGAAATAAAAATCTTTTAACAAAAAAGTAAAACCGCCTTCAAAAAAAACCTTAGAAAAAAAACGTAAAATAATGATAAATAAATAAAATAAAATAAAATGCGTTTATTTCGGACAACAGAAACGAAAGCCTAAAGTTTTATGGCCTAGCACTAAGCAGCAGATATATGAAGTCGGTGCTTCATTCAAAGAATATTCCGCTCGCACCGCACCGACTTCATATTTCTGCTGCTTATTTTACGTTTTTTTTCCTAGGGTTTTTTTTTAAGGCGGTTTTATAGTCCTGTGTAGTAACATTTTACGCTCTAATAACAGGTCGTACTCCGTCATTGTCGGTTTTGGAGTAGCTATAAAGTTCCATCGTTTAGGTAGGTACATTTCAATGATACGAGTATCAAATGTACAAATGTCACCTTTGGTATAAATATGTTTAGAAAAACTTTTGTTTCTTCGATACCTAAAAGCGAAACGAAATAGGTAGGTAGGTAAGGCTCAAGAAACATCTGGACCAAATTGAAATACGTCTGCCGGACCAATAGGGGCAGACCGGGTCTAAATAAATTGGCTTACGATCGAATCTATTTCAGCGAAAATATAGTCTTGTTTCTTCTAGTTTGTCGGAGGAATCTTGCTGAAAATACATCGGGTTTTACACAGTTGCCTAGCTTACCTTACGAAGGAAATTACTTAAAAACCTTATTTGGAAAATGGGATTGTCAGGGTTCTAAGAGGTTTTTCTTTTCAAAACACAATAGCACGAAAATGCGGCTTACTCGTAACAAACTCGTACGCAAAACCTGCTGATTTTTCTGCTTATTACCCAAACCAAATTTCAGGAAAAAACGAACTATGGAGAGTTATAGGAAAGGTTGTAGGAAAGTGCTCATGACGGTACTGGTAATCCATCATTGTATCGCGCGGACCTTCGGCTAAAGTAATAACTTAGGACTAACAATACTTACTTACTTAACGTGATTTCGTTCAATAGAAATCAAATGGAAACACGGGTTCTAATAATAAGTAAGGAAAACTAGAACTACACGCAAGACTGCGACCACACGGCGACCATATTCCTGCCGCTAAAATTGTGTTTTTCCGTCAACACAAAACAAAGGGCAGGGGTATTATTGAATGCAGCGTACCTATATCTAATCAGTTATCAGTTCAATATGATAGTTATTCTGCTGCCTGTAGGTACGCGATACACGATAAACCGAACCCGATCGCCCCACTAAACTACACTCTACTTAAATTTGAATCTGCGAGGCCGCAGGCCTGCGAGCGCTCCCACTAAATAGATAATGTTTATATTATGCGCACGGAGACGGTCAAGGTTACAGCGACTACGTAATCAACTAACGGTAATAACGTTTAATAAGCATCGAGGCGACTCGCACGGCACGGCCCGCGAGTGCCCGAGAGCGGTCGTTTCGTATGTTTTTGGCAGGAAACCGACTGTTTAGTCGATTGCGGGCTTTGTTTTGGTGGCGCGTTGTGTCAACGTTCGATAGTTGACACAACAAGGCGGGCGCTTGCCACGCGATGCGAGTGCAGTTGGGTCGGTTTTATAAATATACGAGCGCTCGACCGTAGTGCGCCTCGCCTCGCCGCCGTGCACCGGGGCAGCCGCGACAACAACACGCGCTCACCTTTTTAATCTGGAAGTGGTCGGGGCGCAGCGTCTCCTGGATCTCCTGCTCCGTGCCGCGCGGCGCCGCCTGCACGCTGCTGCGGAACCCGTCCAGCACGCCCTTGAACGTGAACTTCTTCATCGCGAGTGGTGCCTCGACTGGCGCGGATCCTTTGTCCGAAGGCCGCTCGCGCAGGCCGCGGCTACATCACAGCCGTGCCTCCGCCGCGGACCGCGAGCCGGTTTTGGCGGAAGGTCGCTCGCTCCCGCGCTCGTGCCGCCGCTACTGCGCAGGGCCGCCCGGGCCGCCGCCGACGCCGACACGCGCCCGCCACGTCAAAGACCACGACGATCGACGAAAACTAGGCGAGGCACCGCCTCCGGAATGTACGGCAATGCGGCGCCGATGACGGATCGATAACTCGCTGGCACAGGCGCACTGCCTGACACGCCGTCACACACACTGCCCGCCGCGCTCCGCTCGCGCCGCACGAAGAGAGCGCGCGCGACCGATCGATGCCGCTGCCGCACGCGGAAAAGAGATAAGCGCATATTGCGCATAGAGGCCGTGTTGCGGAGGCGGACAAACAGCTGATATTGATAGCTAGTTCCGGCCGTGGCCGCGGAGCGGCGCGCGCGATGCAAACACCGCTGACAGACGTCACTGTCATCTGACAGATGTCATGTCAGTGGGCGCTAGACCCTCCATTCATAACCAATATACTCCACTGAAATTACGCAAATTTTTATCAAAATGTCTTATAAAATTGTTGTAAGAAGTTTCCGGACGCTCAGCTATGTGGGAAGCTACAAAAAACTACGCGACCGGCCGTTCAGGTGAGCGATTCATGTGTTATGCGTTCTTGGTAATGTTTTGTAAACACTTGTGACTTTCTATTGGAAACTCAACGAAATAGTTGGTTCACTGCCAACAACTTGTGATGATTTACGTTTCCTGACGCGTACTACAAGGATTATTTGCATATTTCGTTTTTTTTTCGAGCTACCTTCTGCATAGAACGGTGGCACGAAAACCGGTTCGTCATGCCTGTCTGAAATTTGTGATGATAAGCACCTATTTTTATCTGATAAACACGCGACATGCCGTTTAAGTTCGTAAAATTTTCTGTACTTATCTATCAACTACGTAATTCAGTTATATTTGGAACATTTAATAAGAATAGCACCCGCGCCATTTCCTTGCCTGTCTCTCAGTGCCTCCCTTTCTTAATGACTGAATCAGCGACAAGCGACAAAATGCCGCCCGTGCTAGCCTCCAGAACTAGACAGAATTTCATAGAATGAGAGCCTAGAATTGTATTTTTTTTAATTTACTTTATTTGTTTGAGAAGGTAGTTTAGGTAGCATATTCCATCATTTCCACCTGTTGATGATTCTTATTTCAGCCAGCTGTATGTTTCTAAAACTAAAAATAAGTATAAATTTTGCTTCCCAATCAAGTTTTACATTTATTCACACTTAAAATTGTATACCTATTTATTATAAAGATGATCTCACAGTAAGTGGTTAAGTAAGTATTTTCCTTGTCAGGCAATGCAATTTTCTATGAAAGGATTCCACAGTGGGTCGCAATTTGGTTGGTTTGATAGTACATAATTGTGTTGCATACTTTGTTGATGAGAAAGTTTCAGTTTCTTATCAGATTCCTATAAGAAAACTTATCATTCATAAAAACATACTTAAGGAATCCAAATAAGTTATGTAAGTTATGCAAAACAGTAAACAAGTAACTAGACCATTATTTTGCTGTACATTGATACAGTTTACTGCTTACCTACATATTGACAGAATCACTTGCCTATAGGGTCTACCAAACACTTCAAATAAAGTATTGATTTAAACTTTCGCGATTTTCACACATTATCATGATACTCGGGACTTAATCGCGTAAAAAACTTTTATATTTAAATTTGAATTTAAATACCTCGACGTTTCGGACGCGACGTTGCGTCCATGGTCTCGAAGGGACCAAATAAACTTCAAAAAAGTTCTCGTTTATTGTTGTTTGTTTGTAAAAACCGCTCCAAAACATCCTCCGATTTGCAGAGTGTACTGCGCAGCAATCCTCGGTGCGGGCTATGTAGCGTACCACCAGCACAAGCAGAACAAAGCATACGCCAAAGAGATTCTTCAGCTCAAGAACTACATGGCGGAACCTATCACACCCATCAAAGACTTGGAGAAGAATGCCAAGGACATGAAGGCTCAGATGGAGATGATGATCATGAGGATACAGGCCGAGTTCTGTCGTGCTCTGGAGAGGGAGGAGGATGATGTGAGTCTGACGGCTTTCTTTTTACTACACTTGTGAGAATGACTTTGGAAGTTGCCAATTCAGCCACTAACCACTGGTTGAAAACAAATTGTGCGTAGTTTTCAAAATTGGGTTACAGCTGAGCATTCATAAAAGGAATGTCAAGCTGAAGAAATAACATTCTCTGTTTATTCATTTTGACAAACCGAGCTAATAGTTCTTACGGTGGCATGGTGTTAATTCAATCTAATGTATTTTTTATAATGTTAGGTGTAATGAAATAAAAGCGGATCACTCACGTATATAAGTCGAGTTTAGCCCGACATGTTGTCGGCGGTAATTCGTAGTCCTTCCTCTGGGAGCCCCGCGCGCGCGCAGCGTACGTCTCGCCGCCGCTGGGTCGTGCGCTCCCAGAAGATGGACTACGAATTAGTCCGAAACATGTCGGGATATACTCGACTGACATACGTGAGTGATCCGTTTATTTCACTATGACTACGAATTAGTCCGAAACATGTCGGGCTAAACTCGACTTATATACGTGAGTGATCCGTTTTTATTTCACTATGATTGAGTCTCACGGCAGTTTCATGTTAAAAGTTTTAGGTGTGTGAAGTTCTCAATCCGCACTGGGCCCGCGAGGGAACTATAGCCCAAGCCCTCTTATTCTGAGAGGAGGCTTGTGCCCAGCAGTGGGACGTGAAAAAGGCTGGGACGTAAATAATGAAAATGTTCAGTACTACTTTTATTTTAAAAAACTCCTTTCAAGAGCTGTTTTCTGTAGTATTTTTTATTGCATGAATAAATTAGTGCAGAATATTGATACAAACATTTCTATTAGCACTCGCATATTCTCGATTCAACGCGCGGCATATCAACAGCAGTTGAATGAAATCTATTTAGAAGTGAAACATCTGCATCTGTCACATTCCTTACTAGGTACCTACTATTAAGGTTGCGTTTCAGTGAGAACCCGCCTTTAAAAACCGATACCTTAAAGTTCCTTTAAAACTGGCAGAAGCGTCATTCAGGGTTGTCAAACGCGCATGACGTACGTGAATTGTAACAATAATGTACTTAGGTATCCTTGAAAAAAAAATTGATTCGTGACCCACTATGGAAGCTTTTCTCAATAAACGTAATAAATGACATTACGATATGTCTAACACGGAAAATTATTATGATTTTATGGTACAAAGCTTTCTATGGTAAGTAGATCAGCAGAAGGTCGAGCACGACTTTACGAATGCCCTCCCGTGAGCGTATTTGAAACTAAAATTTAGTATGAGGTTTCTCGATCTCGATACGATAACCGTAACGTTACGCAGCTTTCGTAAAGTCGTGCTCGACCCTCTGGCTTATTGTGTAACTCGCTCGTAATCGCGATCGTGTTCATTTTGACAGGGTTAGAATGGGCTGACAATTGATATCGGAAACAGTCAGCTGTCACAGTCATACAATAACTGTCGAGAACTCAAGGAGAGGCTGGTTCTGTTTATTTAATTAATATTATTAATTAAAAGCACCATGAAAGTTTAACACGTTTATTCGCCATTACAAAGGAAACGGAAGCGCGGGAGGAAAAATGGGCAGAATTGCCAACATAAAAATATATTTGTTGGAGTTGCCAACATGCTGCCGCCGACAAGAGACAAACAAATTTATGACATTATCATATTATGAATATTGTTTATAACTGAAACAAAATAACCTTTTGTGGTGAACTAAAACAATGTTCGTTTAAAACTAAATAAATTGTTCAATCGACTACTTGGTTTCATTTCTTAACACATAGTAGCACTATCTGTACCTAAAGTATGAAATAATCATTATCATAATTTTCTTAACGCAGTAGCGCCATCTATTAGCACATTCAGTATCTAAACTGTGTAATAATCATTATTGTTTAATTAGACTTAAAATGATGTAACAATTTAACAATATGGCACTTTCAGTCTTAGCTATAATTTAGTTCTTTAGGAATGATACAATTAACATTAGAATGAGATCATTTACATTACAATGTACTAATTAATTAATTATTGTCTATAGGGAGCAGACAAATTTTAGTGATGGACCGTCTGTGAGTTTTGCCATTTGGTAAAGCCACCTCTACAGCTCTTACTTTATCATCGAGTCCAGGGAATACATTTGTGACTCTGGCCATGGGCCAATACAGAGGCTTTGTATCATTATCTACCAAGATTACTAGAGAACCTACTTGTACATTGGGCTTAACAGATTTCCATTTTGGTCTGGATTGTAACACATTCAAGTAGCTTTTATGCCAAACCTTCCAGAATTGCTGATACATATTACAACAAATGTTCCAGAATTTTAACCTATTAAGGGGTACATCAGTTACATCTTTTTCAGGGTAGGAATTTAAGGCGGTGCCTATTAAGAAATGGCCTGGTGTAAGGTAAGTGTAGTCATTTATGTCTGTGGACATAGGGGTCAATGGCCTACTATTTATTACAGCTTCTATTTGTGCTAGAACAGTACACAGCTCTTCATAGGTAAGTAAGGCCTTTAATATGACACGTTTAAGATGATATTTAGTAAGCTTGACGCAAAATTCCCAAAGGCCCGCAAATACTGGGGAATAGCTTGGAATGAAGTGGAATCTAATACCCTGTTGACCTGCATAGGCTAGTACCTGCTGTTGGTGTTCATGAGATCCATAAATTTTGTAAAGTTCAGCCAATTGGTTCCTTGCACCCTTAAATGTTGAGGCATTATCGCTGTAGATGTCGCTAGGCAAACCTCTTCGTGCAGTAAATCTTTTTAAGGCAGCTAAAAAAGCAGCTGTTGTTAAGTCAGAGGTCAGTTCAAGATGAACTGCCTTTGTGGCGAAGCAAACAAACACACAGATGTATGCCTTTGAAACCACGGCACGTCTAACCCTCGACTGCTTGACGGAGATGGGCCCAGCGAAATCCACGCCAACTTTTTGAAATACTCGGCACGCGTTTACTCGGTCGTGCGGCAAGGAACCCATCAGCTGCTCGGCTACTTTAGCTTTTAGTCTGAAACAGGTAAGACATTTGCTGGTTGTTTTCTTAACCTCTCTCATGCCATTTATAATCCAAAATTTTTGATTTATTGATGACAAAGTTATCTTAGGACCTGCATGCAAATTTCTTATATGTTCACTACTTATTATTAGTTTTGTAACTCGAGATTTGTTAGGTAGCACTGCTGGATGCTTTTGCGAATAGGGTATTGTCGCGCAGTCCAGCCGTCCTCCTATTCTTATCAGTCCTTTGCCATCAATAAATGGGTTTACAGTTGTTAAGCTACCCATTAAGGGTTTATTTTGTGATAACAATTTAAATTCAGCATTAAAATGTTTTTGTTGCTCATACTTTACAATCATAAGCATTGCATTATTTAACTCCTCAGTAAGCAAATAACTGCCATTATATTTGTTAGACCTTAAATTGCTACAAAAACGCAATACATAAGCAAGAACACGTTGCATTTTGTTAATGTCAGAGTATTTATCGAGGAAATCTAAGCAAAGAGAAGAATCAGCTTCAAAACCTGAGCACACCATAGCACCAGAGAACTCGGAGCCATTGCAGCCAGGCTTTAGTTCTGGTAAATCAGTAGGTATATCAATGTCGTTACCTCGAGGCAGCTGATACGTGCTATCAAGCAGAAAGCTGGGGCCAGTCCACCACAGCGGATGCCCGTCGAGCTCATGCGGTTGCGTGCCCCTGCTGAGGCAATCAGCAGGATTGTCGCTGGTTTTGACGTATGACCAAGTGAAATTCTCAGTGTTTTGTAGAACAACCTTTACTCTGTTTGCAACATAAATGTTGAGTTTAGTTATATCAGTCCTTAACCATGCCAAGACTATTTGAGAGTCTGAGAATAAAAGAACATCGCTGATGTTTAACTTGAGACTCATAGTAGAGTGTACTTTTGAGACTAATTTAGCCAATAGCAGGGCGGCATTGAGTTCCAGTCTGGGCACGGTAAGCTTCTGATGTAGTGGATTGACTCTAGATTTTGAACAGAGTAGAGATTGTTTTACTGTACCTGTTTCGTCTACAACACGCAGATAAACGCAGCATCCGTACGCAGCAGAACTGGCTGCATCCGCAAACCCCACTAGCTGTACAGACTTTGTGAGAGCAGTGTCAAACACAACATTTCTTTGAATTTGAATAGGTTTCATTATGGTTAAGCTCTCATAAAATTCGAACCAGAGCCCTTTTAATTCGTTATTCAAGCAAGCATCCCATCCCATTTTAGTTGACCATAGCTTTTGTATAATAAGCTTGGCTGTCACAATGATGGGTCCAACCAGACCTAATGGGTCATAAAATTTGGCTATGTGACTCAGTATCTCGCGTTTTGTTTTGGGGATGCTATCTGTTGAACTGGGGCTGGTTATGTTGATGGTATCTGTCTTGGTGTTGTAAGACACACCAAGTGTTTTGAGACAGTAGTTTTGCTTTTGTAAATCAACTTCATCAAAGTGTTGTCTGTCAAGTGGTATGTCCTGCAGTAATTGTGGGCAATTAGATGACCATTTGTGTGCCTCAAACCCTCCCAGCTCGAGAATTTGAATGAGTTGCCTTTTCATGTCATTCAGTGATTCTAATGAGTTACTGGAGACTAAAATATCATCACAGTATGATTGATTGCGGAGGATTGATGCTGCAGCAGGAAATTGAACCTGATATATATTTGCAAGCTCTGTAAGGCATCGAGTTGCCAAGAATGTGGAACATTTCATTCCATATGTTACTGTATTTAATTCTATACATTTAATACTTTCATCAGGAGTGTCCCTCCACAGAATGAGTTGCAAAGACCTGAATTTAGGATCAAGATCAACTGAGCGAAACATATTTTTCAAGTCTGTGCTAAATACATAGCCGCCTATACGGAATAATAAAAGTATGTCAAACAACTCTTTTTGTGTAACACTGCCATTCAATAGAATGTCATTAAGTGAGCGCCTGAATCTTGTAAGCATTGAAGCATCAAATACTACTCTACACTTCGTGGTTTTTTTGTCAAGTCTTATCACAGCATGGTGTGGTAAGAAAAATACTGGGTCTTTGGTGAGGTTGTACTTATCAATGTTCACATATGAACCATGGCCTAGTGCCACATACTGATGGATGAAATCTTTGTATTGCTCAAATAATTGAGGTTCCTTTTTGAATCTTTTTTCCAAGTTGTAAAATCTTTGCAGTGCTTGGTTAAATGAGTCACCTATTGTTTCATTAACCTGACTTAATGGCACCTTTAATGGCAAAGCTACTTGAAATTTTTTATCTTTTAAAATTGCAGACTCTTGAAAAATTTGCTCACTTTGTTCGAATTCCGAACTTTTTTCTGAGAAGGTTTCAGGCACACTTTCGGTTTTCCAAAATTTAGAAACAGTTTCATTGATATCTGAGTCACATTGCCGACAAAATAAAGTTACTTGTTTATTTTGTTGTGAATGACACTGGTTTGGTAAGGTACCTGCGACAACAAAGCCAAAATGAGTGTTCAAAAAGTAGAGCTGTTGGCTGCTTGTGTGTGCATTGTGGTCTGCTGACTGCTGTGCTGACTGATGGCTGCTGGGTGCTGGTGGCTGAGGAACTGCTCCTTCAGTCTGAGGCAGCAACACCTGGAAGAATACATCGGCAGCCATTAGTATGTGTATCTTGCTTGGCACATCGAAGTCTGCATCAGCAAGTTTGATGTTAGTGGGCATGGAGATAGTCTCCCTGTTGATTTGCTGTTGTGGGAGCTTGGAGGTTATTTGATCCAGAACATAGCAGGTGATGGGTAATTTAAATTGTGACACCAATGAGTGTACTTCAAGCTGAACACATTGATTTATTGTGCTATGTGCATTGCCTATACCTATGATACCTGTGTTAACAGCCTTTGGTTTCAAATCGAGGAGCCTCACTAGTTCTGTAGTGGCAAAGGAAGTCTGTGAGCCACTGTCGAGGAGTGCCTTCACTAGCACTTCAGTGCCATTGCTGGTCATCAATTTGACCCGAACTGTTGGTAAGAGAACCTGTGCGGAGGAAACTTTAGACATCATTGTTACAGAAGAGGGCACCGTGTTTTCTTCATGCAAGATTGTGTTGTGCTTGCCCTTGCATATGTTGCACTTGAAGTGGTATCTACACTTTTGGGTGTGTTTATTCAAACAAATATTGCATAAATTGTTGTTGGCTGCGAACATTATGCGATCATCAGCATGCAATACTTTGAACTTGGGACAGTTAAAAAGTTTGTGTTCACACTTACAATATAGGCATGAAGCGGTGTGTGCTGCTATGTTGCTTGCAGGGGGATATGAAGGCTTCTTTTTGTTCTGTTGCTCGAAGCGCTGCTGCTCGAAGCGATGGGTCTGCTCGAAGCGCTGCTGCGGAGGCGCTCGGGCTGCAGGCTCCGCATTCTCTAGTGCTAGGGCTCGCTTGTCTAGGAAGTCAAACAGTTGTTTCAATGTGGGGTCCTTATCATCCTGACGACTGAGTTGATACTCCTTATTGGTGTATGAATCCAGCTTTTTTGTCAAAATGCACAAGATAATAGGATCCCATGTATCTACAGATTGGTTTAAATTCCTAATGGCAGCTAGTTCTTGCTTTGCATTGCATACAAAATTTCTTATGTTTGTTGAAGTAGATTTAATAATACATTGCAACTCCAATAAATTATTTATATGCTCGTTAGTTATTCTAAATTTATTGTCATATCTATCTTTTAATATGGCAAGAGACTCATTATAACTCTCACTTACTAAAGGTAAGTTTTTTATAAGAGCATAAGGCTCATCTGCAAGATAGTTTCTGAGGTAATACAATTTTTGAATGTCTTCCAAAGATGGGTCATTATCTATTAGCGACTCGAACAAACCTATAAATGTCTTGTATTCGTGACATTTTCCATTAAATGTGGGAATTGTAATGGTAGGAAGCTTAGTTTTACCAGAAGACGCTGCAGAAGTACCCTTAGCTGCGGCGACTGCGCCGGCAGGCGCGGCGGGCGGCTGTACGGTGAGCTCGCGCAGCATTACCAACGCGCGCGTGTAGGACTCCACGTAGTCGTCGCCTTCATCGTCGTCTAGGATCTCCATGCAGAGCGCTTCGTACTTGTCGAACAACGACGTCAGTCGCTCCTGCTTCACGAGTAGGTTTTGTTGGCTAAGTCTTGATAATGATTCTTGATCTTGTAGAGTCTTCACTAGTCTTGTAAGAGAGGCTTTTACATAACCTCGCTTGGCGACAAGAGCCCCTTTCTCTTTTTTGGCCGCCGCGGCTTCTTCTTCTGGCGACATAGTTGCTTGGTGGAAGGCGGCGTTTGTAGCAATTGCTAGGACTGCACGCGGGGTTTGCACTGGACACTCGACGCGGCGTAAGAAAGGTTATGTTCTAGGACTGCACGTGGGTTTGCACTCGACACGGCGTATAAGTTTTGAAACTGCGCGTGAGTTTACTTGCACTCGACACGGCGTATGAATGTTTTGAGACTGCACGTGGGTTTGCACTTGACACTCAACACGGCGTATTTATATAAAGTTTTGAAACTGCACGCGGGGTTACACTCAACGCGGCGTATAAAAGGTTCTGCACTGCAACTAACTGCACGCGGGGTTGCACTCGACGCGGCGTAGGTACGAAAAATTCTCAGAATCGGCTCTGCACGTGGCTTCGCACTAGACGCGGCGTGTTAAACGTTTGCATGGTTGCCTTGTAAATATTACGTGATTTTAAATTGTAGGTTCGAAGGACCATGTCGAGAACTCAAGGAGAGGCTGGTTCTGTTTATTTAATTAATATTATTAATTAAAAGCACCATGAAAGTTTAACACGTTTATTCGCCATTACAAAGGAAACGGAAGCGCGGGAGGAAAAATGGGCAGAATTGCCAACATAAAAATATATTTGTTGGAGTTGCCAACAATAACCTAACGCCTAACCAACTTAAAATTAAAATTAGAAAACCCGACTGCAGTTCTCGGAAACAATATACCTACCATAGACTCCCACAGCCCACAGCTAAGACGAATCCAATTTTGTTTTTTAATTTGCCTCCTGAACACACCACTATATTTATAAAAAATTTATAGTACTTATTTTGTTTAAATACAATAGAATAAAACAAATTTACCAATTCTACCAAAACTACGCAGGAATGGGTGTAATACTTTTGCCTTTTTCACGAAAAAAAAAAATAAGCAACAATCACACGTAGGTTTAACAATGTCAGATAAATTTAACATCTTGGTTTTGTTTTTTGATCGTGACAAGACAAAGACAATTGATCCATCCTACCGTAGTTTCGGAGTTACGTCCTTTTTGGAATAAGTACCTTTTAATAAATTATTAGTAAATTAATTACAAATCCTAATAAAAATGTATAACCGTAGGTTTGCTCCTCTTTCAAAATAGATGTCGAATTGTCAAATCCTGCGTTACGTTACGGTTACCGTATCGAGATCGAGAAATCTCATACTAAATTTTAGTTCCAAATACGCTCACGGGCGGGCGCTGTTCCAAACGTCATACAAACTCGTTATAGTTTACTATTCGATTTTACGTGACGCAGGATTCGACAAGTCGTGCTTAGGGCACTGACAATTAATCAAATTATAGTCTCAAAAATATGAAATGTTGTCAATTGATAGGTATACATGCATACATACGTTCGAAAAACATAACGCTCCTTGGGCAGTCGAGTAAAAACTGTAATTTCAATCTGGCCCCTATTTCACCAATCTATCAATTATTTTTTCATCTCACTTGCACGTAAACAGTATCATAACATGCAGGTTAACTTTGCTGTAATGCCCCATATAAAACCCTCGACCCTTTTTCTTACCATGAAACCCAAGGGCGGTAAGTAATTTTTTTTTAATTTATAGCACTGCACACAAGTCTGCAGGTTCAAGTTCAAGCAAGGAGTTTACATCAGCTCAAAATTGAAAAAAACTATCATAAAATGTTATCTAGACAGGAATTTTATTGCAGACTCTACATATTACTTAAATACTCAACTAATGTTCTTAATAAACTTTACAATTGTCAGTTTTCAATGACAGTTCGGTGTCAATTGCTGACTTGAAGAGCTTTTGTTTTAGCGCGCTTCATACTGGCCAAGAAATGTAGATAGAATTGTATAGTTGGTGAAATAGCGGCCTGATCCGATGACGAGTGTCAAAATAATTACACAGTTATCCTGGTGGAAGTCAACGTATGACGTGTCAGTCATTGAACTCGTCTCTTGTGGGAGTGACATGGACTATAATGTTTCTCGGAACTGCAGTCGGGTTTTCTAATTTTAATTTTAAGTTGGTTAGGTTTTTAACATGAAACTACTGCGAGACTCAATCATAATGAAATAAAAACGGATCACTCACGTATGTAAGTCGAGTTTAGCCCGACATGTTTCGGAATAATTCGCAGTCCTTCCTCTCGACTCATGTACTCGACTCGACTTATATACGTGAGTGATCCGTTTTTTGTTTCATTATGGTTAGGTCTTTCTTTCTGTGTGTGTAAGCCTGAGATTTTCATCTGGTAGGTACCTATTCGTGTGTAGTCCTTATTCATGAATCAGGTCATGATAGCGCTGCTTTAACATGATATCACTATCACTGTGATGATTTTCAATATGATAGCGCTGACACAAAGGTCGTATCGATATCAGGCGCTCCGTTCGTTTTTGAATGGTACAGTCAGCAGCAAAAGTGGCTAAACAACCGACGCCTTTACATGATCTAACCACGGCTCTATTGTTATAGACATAAGAGCTTGTGCAGGTCATTCTGACCGCTTCGGCTGCTTAGCTACTGACTGTACTTAAAAAAAACACTTATGTTTACGCAAGACGCTTGTCGCGCAGTGCGTACCTTTCATAGTGACGGAATCAGTGAAAGACGCACTGAGCGACAAACGACAAAATGGCGCGCGTGCTAGCCCCCCTGTGCTGTTCGTAAAGGTCGTGCTGATGGGGATTTAATGGTGATTTATGTAATTTATTGAATCAGGCGTTACTTTGCGGAGGTCCATATTTATGAACTAAAAAACAATTACTAGTTTAGTAATTGGTGATTTATGTGGCATAAAATTTTGTTCCCTTGCTTTTATGTATATATACAATTAATGTATGTATCCATTAGAGCAGTGCGATGTAGCTAAGCGGTGCGCTTTTCTCTGTCTTGTTGACTTTTGGTCGGTCGTTGATTGTGTATATAATTTTCACTTATTATTATTAGGCCTACCTAATCAGATTCAGTACCTATACTGATTCTGATGATACGGCCTTATTGATTTATGGTATGTCTGTTGATCGTAGGCATGGAACGAAGAAAAAGATGAAATTGAAGACTTTGATTTTGACAAGCAAATGTACATCGTATCGCCGGTATGAAACAAGCTCAGATGTTTATTTATTTTATTTCCTAATGTTAAGAAATATCAGAAATATGAGCCCTGATAATTTCCCCTCAAATCTAGGAGTTCCCCCAGTTGGCGACTCTAGGCATTTAACAAACTGCGTGATCAATATTTGCAAAATACTGTGAAATTTTCTAAATGTCATTTCCGCATTTTTCTCAAAGTTGTTTAATCTGTAGTCCTTCGGGTTAATAGGCATGATATCCTTTAAGGTACAAAATCGTAATTCGAATGTTGACAACGCAATTTATCACAAACATGTCACAATATACAACTTAACGCCATCTAGTGTTAGAACTTATGAAATATAAAATCGTTAACAGAAGAAAGACTGCCCCTGTCTAATAGGACGCTACAAAATGTGTTGGTGTTGGGAAATTGAAACTAGATGGCGCTGAATGTTGGAATCAAGATTCCAGTTTCAAGTTTTTAACCGCGCGCTACTTGCACTAGAATCTTAGTTACATACAATTTCAGTCAGAACCGTCAAGATGTCGCTACATGAGAGATTTTTATCCCGGAGATTAAAAGAGTAGCTTTCTATCAGAACGTAGTGTGTTTAATAATACTGAGGGTCGAGCACGACTTTAGGAATGCTGCGTAACGTAAAGTCGAATAG
Organism: Clepsis dumicolana; assembly: GCA_963691665.1. Taxonomy (NCBI): domain Eukaryota; kingdom Metazoa; phylum Arthropoda; class Insecta; order Lepidoptera; family Tortricidae; genus Clepsis; species Clepsis dumicolana. The sequence continues at coordinate 15,108,762 of OY829518.1, read as the reverse complement.
TAAACGTTGTCGAGTTTGTATGACGTTTGGAACAGCGCCCGCCCGTGAGCGTATTTGGAACTAAATTTTTTTATGAGGTTTCTCGATCTCGATACGATAACCGTAACGTTACGCAGCTTACGTAAAGTCGTGCTCGACCCTCTGACTGCAATGACGTAGACGTTATAAATTGTGGTATATAATACAACGACATCTGTCGGTTATGATCTTCCACTATTACCAGTGGGCGGCTGACGGATGCAAATTGCGTCAAAATAATGTCTAACGATATACGTAATACGGATATGACTACAATTAATGCAAATGTTTTTATACATAAATATTATTCGAAATTGAATAAAAGTCTTATCCATCTTATGCTTTCGTCACCATATTGCATCCATCGGCCACCCTTTGACTATTACTTACGCATTATCTGAAGCTCTAAACGCACAGACAGCGGTAGCGGGGCGGTGCGGAGGCGGTATCGGTTGTAATATCCGTACTTGTATGAATGAGGTCGCATATACCGCGCGTTTTGCGGCTCGTGCTCTACCTAAGCGGCCTTATTCACACGAATTCGAATATTACAACCACTGTCTGCATTTTAAAATGTATGCTTGTCTTCTTATGGAGTTTTTGTTTTGCTATAATTACGAGTAGGCTTTCCTTGTGGTGAAAACGAGTCAATTTGTGTATCAGAGCGACTAGTGTCACGGAAACATCAAATGGAAAACAAGTGATAACTGCTACAATGAAAATAATCGATTTATTGATTATTTTTGTTTTTATTTTTATGAAACATTCATAGAATGAACATCAACAGACAATGACAATGCAAAGAAAAATTCGTTAAGCAGCTGGACTGGTTTGCATTGTCATTGTCTGTTGAATTTCATTCTATGAATGTTTCATAAAAATAAAAACAAAAATAATCAATAAATCGATTATTTTCATTGATTCAGAAAATAGCTCCATCTCTTGCCACTAATGCGTAACTGTAGAAGTTCCGTAGTGGGTGAGCTGCTTGATTAAGCTACTCATAGATGGCGCTGAGGAGAGATCTTCCAAATAAAAAAATATGACACAAGGCATTGAAAAATTCGTTAGGTACACCAACGTTAAGTATAGCTTAATTGGTGGAGCGTGGTACGGATTACCGAGGTTGCTGGTTCAAGTCCAGCTGCTTAACGAATTTTTCTTTGCATTGTCATTGTATGTTGATAACTGCTACGTCAAACACACACTACCGCAATTTACATATACACGTTTGACCACATGTAGAGCCCACTCGTCATCGCAAATTGCGGGAACTAGGTATGCCAAAAAGGCTTCGACAATTATGTAAACAAACTAAGCCACGTGACACAGTGAAACAGCCAGTACCAACAGACCACAGATACAAAAAAAAACCGACTCTTTGTATCTGTGGTCCGTCTTAATTGGTTGTTTCACTGTGTCACGTGGCTTATAGTTTATTTACATTTAAATAAATTATCTAAGCGTTTTTGTATAGAGGGTAATTTTTTAATAATTAGGTGCACAAATTTTAATATTTGCTTCGCTATTGTTAATCAATAACACATGTTGAGTTAAGTTTACTCTAGCTTAAAAGATATTAAGAGATATTGCCGATTCAATGATTCCACTAACTTAACGATATTCATACACGAGAAGGTAAGCAGGATAATTTGCAACAGAAAAAACAATTTTTGGACTAATTTTATTGTCGTGCGTGATATATTATATTAACGATACAAAATCATATGTTAAAATTTGTGCACTGATAATAAAATTACAATGTAAACTCGTCAATTTTGTAGTTACTGTACGGAAGCGTTTTTGTTTTTTGTAGTTAGAACTGGCAGCGATTCCACAGTTAAAGGCCCGTGGTTCATCCTCAAGGATATTTCCAGGAAGCGAAATTCAAAGTGGACCGCTGGGAGCGCGAGGAGGGCGGCGGGGGGATCACGTGCGTGCTGCAGGACGGCCGCGTGTTCGAGAAGGCGGGCGTCAACATCTCAGTGGTGTCGGGCACGCTGCCGCCGCAAGCCGCGCAGCAGATGAGGACCAGGTTTGGAACTCGCATTTTGGGCTATAATCAAGGAGCGGAATAGTGAATAGTCCAGTGCAGATTTTTTTTATAGTTCATCCCGCTAAAGCAGGGTTCGGCAACCTTTTCTCTGGCAAGGGCCGCATAGTGACAAATTGAAATAAAGGCGGGCCACACTTGTTCATGATTTTGATAATAAGTATTTGTTATATTAAAAAAAAAATATTTGAGTGGCTAAAACAGTCACGGGCCGCGGGTTGCCGACCGCTGCGTTAGAGGATAGGCAAAGGAATCTGAGTACATACAGCCCTGTCTGTTGTTTTTAGTAGTCCATGGCAGAAATCAAACTTCACAAGAGATTGACGATTTATCGACTACTCCAGTTATATTGATGTTATCGAATCGACTCTTCGCTTGTTATCGACTTTTGACATTATTCTGTGACATTAAATGTTTGTATTTTGTCCAATAAAGATTAAATTAATATATTGTTTTTGCCGGAAATTTACAAAAGCTTCCAAGTATGTTTTTCCATTTTATTTGTATTACATTGATTTATTGCCACTCATATCCATATTGATCTAGTAAAAGCTACTTTAAATCCGCTCTTGGTCATTTGCATGTCATGTCATTTGTATTAAATTTGAACTAAATAAAATGTCGATAAATTAAAATGTTCTCACTGTGTGATGTTTTAACATGAAACTACCATGAGACTCAATCATAGTGAAATAAACGGATCACTCACATATGTCTTTACGTCTACGTATGTGTTTACGTCTCGCCACCGGCGTGAACTTTCGATTTTTGCTTGAAAATTCCGCTCCATAGCTACGAGAATATACAGGGTTCGTTTTAATGAACCGTCAAGAATTCAACGAGGGGTTGACTAAGTCTGAAATGAGCTGAGCACCTCTGTGAAGTTTTATTTGGAAGAAAAAAACATAGTCCCATACATTAATTGCCTCTGCTTGTTGACTAATTGGTACTCACGTAGACTTACAGCTGTTCCCAATGTCCAATCTATCTCTTGTTTTGATCTACTGACGAATTATTTGACTGAATTGACCTACGATCAATAATTACCTAGATCAGGTCAGAACAGGTCACGAGCAAAAACGAAGTAAAAATATGGCACCGTCGTGTGTCAGTTTGCTATTGCCTATTTTCATCTAATATAATCCTTAAGCTGTTACAATAACGTGCAATTTTGCGTACAATAAATAAGAGCTCACTCTCTACAAATGAGCCGTAATCTACACGGACCAACCACCCTCTCGACACCAAATGTCAGGGCGAACGTTTCCAAAACGCACATGCTCATTTGCACCTATAAATCTCTCTAGCCTCGAATCGCGGCTCACTTTCGACCAGCCCCAAAACTACGAAAATCGAAGTTCGTATCGTATCGTCCCGCTAACTCGCGTATTAAATAATATTAGCTTGAGAGGGACAGCACGACGCATTCCCCCGGTCCGGTCACCGGCGGGGAGCGGTGCGCGGTCTCCGCGGTTTTATAAAAATCGGTTCTACCGTTTTTGAGATAGTGAACTTTGAAATGAAAATGTCGGGGATTTTTCAACTTTTTTTAAGTTTATTTGGTTATAGCCATACACATTCAACAGCGTATGGACGGCCCCTTCGGTACTCCGTTGCCAATTTATTGCCAGCGATATGAGCCACGCGTACGTCCGCACGGGTAACGCGCGCGCGCCGCTCCCGCCGGCGTACTCGCAACACTGTTCCTATTTCAAAATGTTCCAAAGGGCATGTCCTGGTGTTTATATTAATTAGTCTGAAATAGTCCATCGTGTCTCCAGGGGCAAGAAGCTGGAGAGTTCCGAGCTGCCGTTCTTCGCGGCGGGGGTGAGCGCGGTCATTCACCCCCGCAACCCAATGGTGCCAACCATACACTTCAACTACCGGTATTTCGAAGTCAAGGATAAAAATGGTAAGTTTTATGAAATAGAAAACATTGGTATCAACTCTACATATGATTTTAAAAAACGTACTTACGTACTCCGTTAACTTAGCGGCTCGAAGTGGATTTTGGTTACCGTAACAGTATATCGCTATTGTTATCTATATTATGTTGTTTTATATTGTGATTTATGTTAGGTGAAGTCAGGCTATTTAGGCGCTTAATTATTATTTAGGGTATTTTTGATTTGTATTAAGTTATGATACACTTTAAATGAATACTCCCCGGGTGGCGTCAGTAATAGTTAGTAATTCTAATTTATTGTGTCTGCGTCTGTTGATACAGGAGTGCAATGGTGGTTCGGAGGGGGTACCGACTTGACGCCATACTACTTGAACGAGGAGGACGCCAAACATTTCCATCGCACTCTAAAGCAGGCTTGCGACGAGCACGATCCTAATTACTATGCCAAGTTAGTATAGGTATCATTCGTTTCGTCAGCTCATTCGTTTTTCGTTCAATTCTTATTTCGTCTCAATCTGTATATCCGTTGTCTAGTACCGTTTTGCTTTGCCTAGTTTGGGACCCGGTCAATTGGTGTCAAATTATAATAGGTGGATTGGTGTGTACCTAATCTTCTTCAGGCTTACTAATTGTCACTAACTTAGTACAGTCGAGTTCTCCAAAATCTATACAGTCAACAGTTCAAAAATATCTATACACAGACCTTATTGCCAGTACATAATGGCTGTACAGATATTGGAGAACTCGACTGTAACTTATTTCTGTCTTTGGTCCATCTCCACTCTTATTCGTTTCTGTTATATCTATTCATTTGAAATCCTTTTCACCTGTGGCCTTTTTGACATTTTCTCTCATGTTTTGTATAAGTAGTGTATGTATTGTATATGTATATGTTTATTCATGTCGTCCGCGTAGATTTCGGTTATCGCTATCTCGCGGGAACTATATAATTTTCCCTAATAAAAAGTAGCCTTTGTTATTCCTCAATATTCAAACTATCTTCTTATCAAATTTCATGCAGATAGGTGCAGTGGTTTTCCCGTGAAGAGGCAACAAACAGACAGACAGAGAGACAGAGTTACTTTTGCATTTATGGTATTAGTTAGGATTAAATCTGTGCAGATTCAAGAAGTGGTGCGACGATTACTTTTCGATCCCGCACCGCGGCGAGCGGCGCGGCGTCGGCGGCATATTCTTCGACGATGTGGACTACCCAGACCAGGATAAGGCGTTCAGTTTCGTCACGACGTGCGCTGAGGCCGTCATACCCAGCTACATACCGCTGGGTGAGTTGGTTGACCGAGCGAGCGAAGTCTCTCCATTCCAGCTTGGACAAAACTGCTTTCGTATGTCTGTCCGACGTCAGAGGCCCGAATACGAATATTCGAAACCTGGGGGACTAGCACGCGTGCCATTTTGTCGCTTGTCGCTCAGTGCGTCCTTCACTGATTCCGTCACTATGAAAGGGACGCACTGCCCGACAAGCGACAAAATGGCGCGCCGTGCTACATGTGCTGCGTCATGTAAAATCGAATAGTAAACGTTATCGAGTTTGTATGACGTTTGAAACGGCGCCCGCCCGTGGGCGTATTTTGAATAAAAATTTAATATGAGGTTTCTCGATCTCGATACGATAACCGTAATGTAACGCAGAATTCGAAAACTCGTGCTCGACCCTCAGTCCGGCTGTTCTCCTCTTCAATAGTTCTAGCACAACTCACAGTGCGATTTCTATCGCGGATGTCGAGCTAAACTCTACTTATGTACGTAAGTGATCCGTTTTATTTTACTATGACTAGTGCACCTTCCAAGAAAGTGATCCTTCTAAATAAGTGCGATTTTAGAGAAAGTGCACGTATCGGGAAAATGGGTTTTGTAAGCCCCCCTTCCCCCCGGGTTGTGGGTTTCCATGAGCAGTGGCGATCACTTACCATCAGGTGACCCCACTTGCTCGTTTGCCTTCCTTGTCGTAAAGAAAACATACCCAAAGCCCATGGTGTTAGTAAGTCAATGATTTGGGAGCATTATCTGTCATCCTTAGACTATAGAAATTCTAACCCTGTTATTTCTAAACCTATTTTAACTAAAAGGCCGTTAAAGTTCGTTTGTCCTTTTTTGTCACATTGACATTAAAATTTCAGTTAGTAAGAAGAAAACTTTTTCTTTTTTATTTTTATTGAAAGGGGGCGGCAAACGAGCAAGCGGGTCACCTGATAGTAAGTGATCACCGCCACCCATGAGAACCAGGAACCCCAAGACTCACTAGTCCGTTGCCGGCCTATAAGGAGGTAAGGGGGGGGGGGGGGGAGGATCGGGCCTCCGGCACTCTCGCTGACCGAACGAAGCGCAACAGGGGTGCTGTTGCTTCACACCGATTTTCTGTGAGAGGGTGGTACTTCCCGGACGAGCCGGCCCATTCGTACGGCAGCAAACAGCTACAACGTGGCTCTCCCACTACAAAAACAAAAACAAACTATTTTAACTAATGGAGGTTTGAGTGACGTTTATGAATAAGTGCATAAGAGATTAAGCAATTACTTGAACCCCATTTCTCGGCGCAGTGAAGAAACACAAGGACGCAGCCTACGGGTACTACGAGCGGCAGTGGCAGCTGCTCCGGCGCGGGCGCTACGTCGAGTTCAACTTGATCTACGACCGCGGGACCAAGTTCGGCCTGTACACGCCGAACGCGCGCTACGAGTCCATACTCATGTCGCTACCGCTCAACGCAGTGAGTACAAGTGTTTGAGTCGCCTTTTTTTTTATATGTCAAGGAAGGCAAACGAGCAAGTGGATCACCTGATAAGTGATAACCACTGTTCATAGACACCCACAACCCCAGGTGGTTTGCAGATGCGTTGCCAACGTAGAGAGCTAAGATGAAATGCCTCTTGTGCCCGTAATTACACCGGCTGTCTTACACTCCACGCCGGAACACAATTAACAGTACAAGCACTGCTGCTTGGCGGTAGGATTAGCGAGTAAGATAGTGGTAGCGATCTGGACGGATCTCGCACAAAGGTCCTACCATCAGCAAATCATATCATGTCGGAGTATCTTCCAATAATATTTGAGTAGTATTTGAGTTGAGTACTTACCACAGAGCTAAAGAGAATTAGAGGGTATACGTACCTCCCGTGCCGAAAAGTAAGGCTGAGAATCCATTACGCGCTCCAGCTGCCGACCGTGTGTCGTAGAATCCATTACGCGCTCCAGCTGCCGACCGTGTGACGTTAGGTTTTAAAAACAAAATACCTCTTTGTACAACAATTTTAACTGTTCATGCATCACCAAAATGTTGGAGCTATTTATCGAGGTATTTCTAGAATTCGACCCGTGGTTATAAGTTATAAGTAGTCAACTACGTTTTGTAGACAACCAACACCATAAAAATGCTTAGCTCTCGCTTAGTGAAAATATCTTATTGGAATTAGATTAAAGTAACTAGTCGAATTTTCGTTTATCGAGAAAATGATCGAAACGTTTTCATATTTTTCATACCGTGTTTATGTTTCACAGAAATGGGAGTACATGCATTCCCCAAAGCCCGACTCGCCTGAAGACAGACTCATGAAGGTCCTGAAGGAACCCAAAGATTGGGTACCTTTGTTCGCCGAGGCGAAGTGTTAAATGCTTTTCAATCAGTAGCATATGACTGGGATATAGTTTTTGTTTTTGTAATTATAGTTGGTAATTTATAAGTGATACGTTTTATCAGAGGAAATAAATTTTATATTTTTCTATCTTGTATTATTTCAAATGTGTTATAATATCCGGGCTTTTGTTTACTCTCACAATGCTTGCGGAAGAAAGCAATAAAAGCATTATTTTTTCCCGTAGCTAACCTGTTTGTTTCCCACCTCATGGATCAAATGCTGCCGCTTTCAATAATGTATATAAATAACATGGCAACATTCAATGTAGTGATGTGACAAATTTCACAAATTTTAATGTTGAGCTCTAAATCGATTAATTTACATAAAGGCGAAAACTTCATTTTTTAAGCGTTTAAAAAGCTTTGTGAAAGCTTAGCTCAGACATGTAAGGCTCAGTTTTCAAGCGAAAGCTAGACTCACTGTCGAAATCTGTTTACTATCAGTGGTTTTTCAGGCTCCTGAACAACAAGTTAATCGACAGGTAAGGTATTTTCAATAAAAACCAAAAAATGACAATGAATTTCAAATACGCCCTACCTACTGCTGTTTCAAAATATTAAAATTATGATTAGATTTTTCAAAACCATTTGTTTCATTCCAAGGGATACTCAATTTTGTGTAATTACTGTAATGTATATTTAAAAATAAAATTATGCGCTCAGCATTATTTTATTTTTAAATATAATTTGATAGACAAGGGGAGGGGGTGTTTTGTCAGGTGACAACAGTCCAACTGGATCCGTCATGAGATGGTCAACTTGTTTACTGCCTTATGCTTTCGATAGAATAAAGACCCCATGATCAACAAGTATTTCTCTCTTTTATTTGCTCTATAAAATTATCAAAAAGCAACTTACTTAGATATTTTTGAGCGTACCGTAGTATAAGATTCAAGTTCAAATGGGCCTCTTAAGTTGTAAATGGACCAAATACCACTCAAAATATAAGTAAGTACGTAAGTACACACGCTGAAACACACTGTGTATCGGTACACACTGAAATAGAAATAGTAAATATAAAGCTAATAAGGAAAACTAGTTATGAGTTATCGTGTCAGTACACTTAAGACTTTGTAAAATAACTCACCATTTTATAAAATCGTAAGTACTGTCAAAAATTATAGCTTTAGGTACTTAAATTAAAACTGTTCACATAAATGAGAAGATAATCATGTTAAACGATTTCGTCTAACAGCCCATAAGACTGAATTCGGATAAATATAGAATAATTAAGTATATTCTAATGTTTTCATCGTATAATAGGTATCGATACTCGTCTCCTTGAACAGTTTATCGATAAAACTATGGTTTTTGATCGACGCAAGATCATGCCTACGTAGCTGTCATTCATTTGTCAGATTTCGATGGCCGCAATGTTGTGAATTTTACGTTTCGCGTTGTGTTTACTTGGCAAATTTTATTGCTTCCCGCCGATACCACACGTCACCGTGTCCTTACGCACGACGAGACGCGCAAACTATACGTAACAAGTTATTCTTATTAGAAATGCGATGGAAATGTGTCGCGAGTAACGGACACAGGACTTTTTCGTATGCCACTAACGTAACGCTACGTCTGTTTCCTATGTGATGTTCTTGCTGAGCGGGTGCGGGTAAGGATGCCGTTCAAACTGCTGAAGAAGACGCGGCAGTACAACGTAGCGTCGAAGAGTTTGTTTGTTATAAGTGTGGAGTTGTTGGATGGCGGCGTCGCAGACTGCACGCTGTCCGTAGACAGTACTGGCCAAGAGTGTCTGGACAACGTGTGCCAGCGACAGGCCATCAACCAGCCGGAGTTCTTCGGGCTGCGCTACGTAAACAGGCAGCAGCAACCACGATGGGTTCAGCTAGAACGACCTCTGAAGCGCCAGTTGGACAAATACGCATCTTCTCATCAGTTGTATTTACGTGTGATGTACTACATAATTTCTGGGACGAGCTTGATCACCGATGAAGTAACCCGATACCACTATTTTTTACAATTAAAAAATGATCTGGTGGAAGGTAGGATTATTTGCGACTGCCAACAAGCTGTGACACTGGCATCGTACAGCCGTCAAGCAGAATATGGGAACCATGATCGGGAGAGGCATACGGTGGAGTACTTGAAGAATCTGTTGACATTTCCAAAGCAGATGTTGGAAAATGGGCAGTTGATTGATGCCAGTACACTGGCGGAGACAGGGAAGCTGGAATGGCTGACTGCGGCTGTTATACAACACCACATGGCACTGCATAACATGTCTCAGGTAAATAATTTGTTAAGTTATTAATTAACACAAGTAATATGTGTAGTATAGTTTCCTGTAAAGGTTTTATGGGATGGTAGGTATTAAGTTTTGCTAAATTCTGCAATATCTCAACTTTATTAGTTAGTACAAGTTATGACAAGTACATTTCAATACAAGTCCATAGACTTGTAGTAGTATGTATGTAGTAGGTATGTAGTTGTCATAAAAATCTGCTACAAACAAGTGCAACTTGTGGCAACATCATTTGAAGCTAATTGAGACATTAATAGAACCTTCTTTATCATTATGTAACATTATAGCAAAGCTAATTATTATTGAACATTAATTAGTTCATTTCCTAGATTAAGTTTTGAATGAAAATCATAACTCTATACACCTACAAGTAAATAGCTTGAACATTAAACATTTGACCAATTGTGGTTGCTCATTACAAATGACTAAAAAAAGGTGTCAAACAAATAACCAGATCTGCCTTTACAAGATGCATGATCCAAGGCAGTCTTGCTAATTACTTATTACACTTGGAGTATCAAAATAGTAAGAAAAATGTATCAAAGAGTCCATCAACAACATGCCTACTGCATGTACTGTAGTATTCACTCTCCAGTATGTGTAATTTATTTTGCTATCTAACCTTATCTATTAATATATTGTTATTAATATCCCAGCCAAAATATCAACAGCTCTGCTCAGTACCACACTACAGGTAAAACACAGCTCAGGTTTGATTGGCTGGTCTGTTCTCGCAGATTGCTTTGTTTACATGCTTGGAGTAAGGAGATTCACATAGGTATTGCAATGTCATGACTAACTTAATTTATTGATATTAATTATGTAGGAAATAGTATGGAAAATTGCATGTTACAAGTTATATCTATCATGGACAGTTACACAGTGTATGTGTATGTACAGTTAGCAGCAAATGTAGCCAAGCAACCGAAGCATTCCTAATTACCTAAGCACATCTACATATTACACAATATAACTACATGGTTTTAGATATTGAACAGTAAATACTTGAGCTAGTAAACAAGCAAGAGTAGGTGAACACCCCTACTGGGTTTTTTTGGAATACCTAGTTATTATTTTTCCAAATTTTTATATTATTTCTATCTGAAAACATTCTACAGTTTACTTTACCTATTTTGTTAAAAAAAAATATTTTAATTGATAGTTAAGGTTCTGTTATATTTATCCTTTTTTAATTATAAAAATAAAAATCTTGAAACATTGTATTTTGAAATCATTAAAAAAAAAGGTAACAAAATGAAAAAAAATACCATGTATTTTAAAACACTTCCATTGCTTATCTACTTTTCCTGCTAACCGCACACAATACTGTTCTCCGTTAGCGGCTATAGTTGTATTCATAGAACTCTGCTTTGAAATAGCCACTGAAACTACAAACATTACCTACTTTTTTAACTTTAATTTTGGATTACAGATAACAATGTTCTATTTATTTACAAATCTAGTAGATAACAGCTGACTGGCACATTTCTATGAAAAAAGATGATAAGCTCGCTGCCCGTCTGTGGGTGTTATCTGCTTGGGTTTGGCTATTAGTCATTACTTTTGTGACAGGTTAATTAGGAATTAAATTTAGGTACCTGTTCTGGGTAGTACCCAAGGAAAAAATAATTTTAATTGACAAGCGTGTTTTTTGTTTATATCTCACAATCAAGACAAATTACTACCTAATCCAAAGTTTTTTTTTATCTTATGTTTTATTCAGGCATCGGTACGCTAATCCTATGTTGAATTACTCCTTAAAAAATGCAAATTTTCTTTTAAGAAAGATTACATTGAAAATGGATCTAGTATTGTAATTGTAACTCGACGACTAGTTTGCGCCTATTTTGTGAGAGGGAATTGACGGAACTATTCATGCCAGCCTAGCTCCTGGAGGACACAGAACAGACTCCATGTTGTTGGCAACCTCCTGGAGACCCTGGTGACCCAAGGGGCCGTGCCCCATAGTCCGCCACTCCGGAACATTCCAGTTCCATGGGTGACTGTCTTGTTCTGTACTACTGATTACTTAATTAAGTGATTATTATATTGAATTAAAACGAAAGGCTTGTAGTTAAAAAAAATATTACTCTTTAATATAGTTTTCGCGTAACGATCAAAATACTTGTGACCCCTATTTTCTTTTGAATAGTATACTATACAGTCTTTCTGTTTGGTTTGCTGGACCATGGTGCTGTCTATAATTATGAGGTCTAAAGAGTCACTTCAAATGAAGATGTCTTCCGCAGGCTCAAGCAGAGGAAGGTTTCATCACGACCTGCCAACAGCTGCGGGGCTACGGGCAGGAGCTGTTCACAGCCCGAGACGCGAGCACCAGCGGGGAGGTCACCATCGCTGTGTCCCTCACCGGGATCCGAGTGCTGAGCGAGCACAGCGACACACCGCACTTTTACAGGTCAGCCATCATCACCAGGCTTTTTTTTTACATCCCACTGCTGGGCACAGGCCTCCTCTCAGAATGAGACGGCTTGGGATTATGGGATTATAGTTCCCACGCGGCCAGAGTGCTTTTTGGGAACTTCACATATTGCATACTACTTAAATTAAGTAGTCGCTAAGAAGTGTATTTTTGGTGATCACTGAGATCACTTTTTAATATCCTTAGTACTTTCTCAATAAGTGAAAAGTATAATGTCTTTGAGACATAAGATTCTTTACCACAACTTCCGTCTACGGCAAGCCATAACTTCGCATGGCAAAGCGTTCATTTCTCATAACATCACTTACTACCCCTATTGAATATGTTAAACAAAGTACTGTCTATACATACAGTCAAGGAATTTAATTCCCTACCCATTTCGTTGAAATGTTGTTATACATTCGCAATGCATTAAGGTCGAATATGTCAACGTAAACGCGACATGTCAAAGCAACGTCGTGTTCTATCAGGCTCTAATGGTGACAGTTTGCTATATGATATTAAACCTTAGGTGGGTGGGAAATTAAATTCCTTGACTGTACAATGTAATGCTTGTGTGTGTGTGTTGTTTCATTATGCTATTTATATGTGATTTAACACACATAGCTTAAAAATTTAATTGCCTATACTCGCTATGTTAATATAATTAGCTTTTGGGCCGCTGCACGTACCTATCTACCTTAAAATTAATACGAAATTGGAAGGTTACTTATATACTTTACAAAAAAACGGGCCAAGTGCGAGTCGGACTCGCGCACCGAAGGTACCGTACAAATTTGTAGGTATGCAAATAGTTCGTCTACCACGGGAATAGTCTCGAAGATTTTTTCAACTTTTCCTGAGATTTCTAAGTTTTCCAATGTTAGCAGCGCCCTGCTCCTTATGAAAATGTATGCAGTGTGGGATCATTTTATATTGGTCACTGACTTATAAAGACAGACATAAAAAAATATGATTTTTATACTTATCTAATTAGTTTTGCCATAAAAGCTACCTTCTTAACAAATTTCAAGTTTCTAGAACAACTAAAAGTACAGGTAAGTACAGGCTTTGTATGAAAACACGTTTTTTAACGACTGCGTCTTTTGGTTGTGTTGTCTTAGAAGTTTATTTTTTTCACAGCTTCAAGGGATTGCAACCTGTTGAATTGGTTGGTATTAATTTGGTATTAATTGGCACTAAATATGCCAGAAATTCATTCTTAGTGAGAGCATGTTCCAGTAATAATAAGGAGTACTCAGGTGCTGATATATTTCATATGACATTGCAAGAGTTTGTGTCCACAATTAAAGATACTAATGATCAAAAGTAGACTTCATTTTAGTGTAAGTTTGTTTATGATTGAAGAAAAGATCTAGATTTTGTTTGATTTTAGCATAGTAATACCTACTTTGTTTCTCACGTAGGTACTGAGTAATTTAACTGCTTAATTGTTCGTTTATTGTTGTTAGTAACTACTTACAAAATTTGTATATCCGAGCATAAAGATATAAAGAAATTAATTATAAGTGGAAACTGTTTTGGCTTATGTGTTTAATTAATTTCAGCTCGCTACCGCCACGCGTTTCAGAGAAAAAATGACCTTGACAAAAGACAGAAAGACTGACAAAGTGATCCTCTAAGAGAACCCCCACACTAGCGTCTTTCGAGCGTCGTCGTCGTGCCAGCGCCCGCGCAGCGTCGACGCGACGTCCAGCCAGCGCTGGTCGGCTGCCGAACGCCGGGCTGCGCGGTTAGACCAGAGGGTCGAGCACGACTTAACGAAAGCTGCGTAACGTAAAATCGAATAGTAAACGTTGTCGAGTTTGTATGACGTTTGGAACAGCGCCCGCCCGTGAGCGTATTTGGAACTAAAATTTAGTATGAGGTTTCTCGATCTCGATACGATAACCGTAACACCGTAACCGACATTCGTAAAGTCGTGCTCGACCCTCAGTAGACGCGTTAGACGTCGCATCGACGCTGCGCAGACGCTAGCACGACGACGACACTCGAAAGATGCTGGTGTGGGGGTCTCAGACTTATCCCTGTAAGGGATCTCTATTGTCTACCAGTCAACCTTCTAGTCTCTTCAAATACGTGTAAAAACATACCTCCTTCCAGGTGGATGGACATAACCATAGTGATAAACCGCAAGCGCACGTTCAGCATCGAGTGCCAGCGCGCGAGCGAGTCGGCGTCGTTCGTGCTGCCGAGCCCCGAGGACGGCAAGTACGTGTGGCGCAGCTGCGTGCTGCAGCACACGTTCCACATGAAGCACCAGCAGGCCCTCAACGCGCCGCTCGAGTCTCATACCAACTTTCAGGTAACTTTTACTACCTTACCTACCTACCTACTACTATTACTACCTATCTCCTACCTACCTACTACCCTACCTATCTACTACAACCTACTTACTACTATTACTACCTATCTCCTACCTACCTACTACCCTACCTATCTACTACAACCTACTTACTACTATTACTACCTATCTCCTACCTACCTACTACCCTACCTATCTACTACAACCTACTTACTACTATTACTACCTATCTCCTACCTACCTACTACCCTACCTATCTACTACTACCTACTTACTACTATTACTACCTATCTCCTACCTACCTACTACCCTACCTATCTACTACAACCTACTTACTACTATTACTACCTATCTCCTACCTACCTACTACCCTACCTATCTACTACAACCTACTTACTACTATTACTACCTATCTCCTACCTACCTACTACCCTACCTATCTACTACTACCTACTTACTACTATTACTACCTATCTCCTACCTACCTACTACCCTACCTATCTACTACAACCTACTTACTACTATAACTACCTATCTCCTACCTACCTACTATCTTATCTACCTACTAGGCTACCACCTACTGGCCTACCTACCTTCTGAGGATCGGGAGGCGCGATGTAGGTGGTCGGCCTCCTACTAGTTGGACCGACGTTTCCTACATTTTGCGATTTGTACATCTTACCAGTTGCTACATTTTTGCGTGTAGCGTACATTTTGCTTGTTGTACGTTTTCAGCCGAAGCGACGTCAAAATACCTACGCGAAATTGCAATAGCAAACCCTATGGAACGCCGCGCCAAAAAACCATGAGCTGTTTAGCATGCATACGAGTATCGCGCGCATGACACGCGTCGCATAACGCTGTTATGGCGGCGGTTACGGCGCATGCACGACGCCCGAATGCGCACGAGTGCTATTATTGCGCTATGTGCGGAAGAAAGTGCCCACTCAGCTTGCTGTACTAATTACCACTGCCACTTTTTAAGTACGTGTATGATGGAAGTATTTTTTAGAATTAATGGATACTTACCGATGTTACACAGTTGCCTATGCTTATAATACGGTGCTTTACTTGTTGTTTAAAGAAGCAACTTTTTTAAGAACAATTTTTTTTTTGTTCACTATAGTTTTGTTAACTGTACTTGTATTGTCATCCAACTTATATATCCATACCAAATTTCAAGTTAATCCGACCACTGCAACTGAGTCAAAATTTAATTACAAATACGATCATTGCAAGTTTAATGAAAGCGTCAATGTGAACCCGAATTTTCATAACAGGCAGACCAGGTATGTTATTATTATTACACGACTGCCCAAAGAAAAAGAGTATTATTTGAATTCGTACTCTTATCAATTTCTTTCTCACTTTAGTACCTAACAACGCGAAATACGCATAAAAACCTCTTGTAATAGGTAGGTAAAGTAGAAGTTTTTCTGAGAATTTCCATCATAATTTACGTAACGACCAAGTCAATTACACAATTTAAACGCAAAAACAAATGAAGCCGTTAATTCCAATTACAATTAATTACATACAGTTAAAATACCTCACACACTTTTAATCTAATTGAAGCATTTGCTTGTGACGAGGCAGTGTAAAATTGTTAGTTTGCTATCGGCGGATCGGTTAATGAATGGCGGCCTTAGAGATACGATCGCGATGCGCGGGCGCACGTATGGAGCATAGCTGTACAAATAGGGTTGTCTATACTAATCACTAATGCTGCTAATATTTTTAATGGGAATGGATATGTTTTGATCTTTGTTCGGTACTCATAAAACCGGCCAAGTGCGCTACCTCCACGCGTTCCAGATAAAAAGAGTTGACAAACAGATAGACAACATAGTGATCCTATAACGGTTCCGTTCTTACTTTTGTGCTCCGGAACCTTAATAACGGGACGCTTGTTTCGTCAGTTTAAATTAAAAGTAAACCTTTTCTGCCGTACGGATGGGCCGGCTCGTCCGGGGAAGTACTACCCTTTCGCAGAAAATCGGTGTGAAGCAACAGCATCCCTGTTGCGTTTCGTTCGGTCAGCGAGAGTGCCAGAGGCCCGATCCCCCCCCCCCCCCCCCTCCTCTATCCCTTTTCCTCCTTAAAGGCCGGTAACAGACTAGTAACTCTCTTGGGGTTGGTGGCTCTCATGGGTGGCGGTGATCTCTTAGCATCAAGTGTCCCGCTTGCTCGTTTTGCTCCCTCTTTCAATAAAAAAAAATAAAAAACCGTAATATCAATTTAGTTGAAATTACTATTAGCATGAGACAGAACGTAGTTTGGTTATGTAGATGACATGTGACTGTGCAGTCTCGCAATAAATTCAAATCATTTATTTTCAAGTAACATGACTCATTGTGTTAGTGGAAGTGGACAGGCATATTTTTAGAGTTAGTAATAAAATTTAAATACAATTAAAATAAAGTTATTTCATTTTATTTATAATTTGTTTCTTCACAAGGCCAAAGCACTTTTTTTTTATTGTAGTTTTCTTTTTATTGTTGAGTTTTTCCGACAGTAGACTCAATTCTCTTATGAACAAATAACTCATTGCGTTGTTATTTCATTTTCTATTTCTTGTCTTTCTTTTTAACTTGTCAGTGCCAACCCTATAACGTCACTTCACGATCCATAAACAGGAAGTAACAGTTAGCTTACTCCGCCGACTAATTCGATTCAACAATAGCTTTTGATCGATATTTAATGGTTCCGTGTAATTATGTTGAGTGAAATTGTTCTGTTTTTCATGGAAGTGATGGGCAGGTGTTGTTTTTGTATAATTTGTCTCCAGGTAGTTTATTCTTGTACGTTTAGCAATAAATCTGGGTCGGCGCATGATGTGCGGCCTAGTGAAATATACGAATCATTCACGTATGTGAGTCGAGTATAGCCCGACATGTTTCGGACTAATCCGTAGTTCTTCCTCTGGGAGCACAGTAGCACACGAATACGTGAGTGATCCGTTTATTTCACTAGGTTTGAATCTCATAGTAGTTTAGTGTTTAAAATACAAGTAACTATAGTCAAGATAAAGTACATTCGGCAAAAATCTAGTAAACACATTTTTTAAAATTTCAGACTGGAACTTAGAAGACCAGAAAAATAAATTCTGGTGAAGGTCTGGGTTCGAATCTCATTTCGAGAATTTGTCGTTGTTCTGGTCTTTCTGTATATTTAAGTGTCAGATTGAAATTTGTAAAAAAAAATCTTGTATTAAAAAAGTTTTTTTTCGCCTGCCGAACGAAGGATAATATCCTTACATATTATGTTTTTCGAGAGAATGTATGTATAATTCTTTGGTTCGCTCTGCATCCTAAATTGTTTGACGGATTTCAACATACGAGGCGTCTCAGTTGTGATTGTGGGAGTGACATGTTTCTGCAGTAGGTTTTTTTTTAATCAATTTTAAAAAGTTGTTCATTTTCAGCAAGAGTCGGGTCTCTCGGACAGCCGCGAGGAGCTGGAGCCCCGGGAGGCCGGCGGGGCGCGGCCGGAGCCGCTCAGCGCGCACTCCAGCTGCCTCGAGCTGCCGCCCAGACCCAGGTCACTGCCCTAGCCTCTATATCATTCTCCCATACATATTGTCAACCAGCAGAATCAATTGATGTTGGAAAGAAAAACTTTACGGGAGTGTTCACTTAGGCTCAACCCCTGGCTGAATTCTTGATGGTTCGTTTAAACACATCCTATATTTACTAGGGCGGAAACTAGGGTGCATAAGCTTAAAGTTTTGTCCTTCTATTACAGAGATTCTCAAAGTGACGTCCAGCCATTTGTTTCCAAAAATGTGTTTTCGCTCCAATAACTTGACCACATGTTTTCTTCCCAGAGCCCAGCTGCCCCAGTACCGGCCCGCGCCGGACTACGAGACGGCCGTCCAGCAGAAGTACCAGCAGCAGCGCGCCGAGGCCCAGCTGCGGTACCAGAGCCACGCCCACTCGCAGCTGGTGTCCAAGCCGCTCGCGTACGGCTCGCACCCCGACATACACCGCGCGCACTACCCCGACGTCACCCGACACACCGTCACCCAGCCCGCCGCCACCGACGATTACCTCTACGGCTTAAAGTACATGGGCACCAGCTACCCCTTCGCTGTGAACCCCAATATACACGCAGATGTCAGTCAAATGCACTATGTGAATGTGTACAAGCCCCCGCCGCCATACCCGTCGAACGGTCTAGCTTCAAATTCGACCCCAGATTTAGCGGTCGCCAGCCAAGCCATGAACTACCACAGGGGTTACATCAACGCTCAAGTGTCCGGCTCCAGTCCGGATCTAGTGTCAACGAGAACCGCATTAAACAGACAGTATTTGGGATACTTGAGTACCAACCATAATGTCGTCAATTACAGACCAAATGTCATGCCTGGCGCGCATGGAACGTATAACAATTTAAACTCGGTTTTAAATCACAATCCGCACCATATTATAGATCCTCATCATATTTCTGACAACATACAGAAGGTTTGTGATGAGAGGGGCAACATTATGTACTCCATGCCGATGCACAGGTTGAACTATCAAAGGCATTTGGTGTTGCCGCAGCAGCAGCACGCTTCTGCTAAGCTGAGCGATACGCAGGAACCCATATACGAGAACGTGCCTCTCCCTTGGCACGACAAAGTGACGATGCGGGACCGAGCGCAGAGCTTAACGACGACAGACGAAATAAACAGAATCAGCGAACGAAACGGCAGCCATCCGACGATAAACAAGTACGGGAACCACTCGAAACCTAACTTGAACTTGCCGTACCACCAGCTCAAAGTCGAGCCAGACTCTCACTACGTTAACGCGCAGATAATAAAAGGCGTGCGCGAATCCAGCGTACCGAAAGACTTGAACGTGTCCAACAGATCAATAAACAAAGACGAATTCGACAACATAGCTCTGACGATCGACAAAATCTCGCTCAAAGACGAAAATAATTACGACGAGACTCCCTACCAGAGTCTGTCCACGCATCGCGTTTCCAACAACAACACTATCACGAAATCCAATGACAATGTGACTTCTATAAGTGTTCCGGACATAAGAGTCAATGACACAGCACTCTCAGCGTTGAACTCTACGTACAGTGCTAGTGTAGAGGACGCTAACGCGACTAAAAGCAGTGTTAACAGTGTGAATAGTGTCAGTGTGAACGGTGTGAGTAGTGTGAGCAGTAAGGAGAAGAAGCGACGGAGGTGGGGGATGTTTATGGGGCGGGGGAAGGAGGTGAAAAGTGCGACGTTGGGGCGGGACAAGGCCAAGCCGCCGCCGCAGCCCGCCAACAAGCACCGCTGGTCGACGGGGCTGCCCAAGTTTCAGCCGCTGCCTCCCAGTATTACCAAAGAAACCATGGTGAGTTAATGCGCATATCAAATTTTTAATATATTCATCATCATCATCATCAGCCTATTTACGTCCCACTGCTGGGCACAGGCCTCCTCTCAGAATGAGAGGGCTTCGGCTACAGTTCCCACGCGGGCCCAGTGCGGATTGGGAACTTCACACACCATTGAATTGCTTAGCAGGAGTGTGCGGGTTTTCTCACGGTGTTTTCGTTCACCGAAAATCTCATAATAAATGACAAATGTAATTTCGCACATAAATTCTGAAAAACTCAGAGGTGCAACCCAGGTTTTGGACCCACGACCCTCTGCTTGAGAGGCCATAGGTCACACCACTAGGCTACCACGGCTATAACCCAGGAACCCAGCTCGCTGAAGGCTAATTCCTTATAAAACGCCCTATACCCTTGATGTTTTTTTCTTAGATAAAACTTGGGATAGTAATTATTTTATATGAATTGTTTCTCTGTATTTGTTTATTTTGTGATGTAATTATGAATAACAATAATAAATAATGTATTAATGAAAATTTAATTATAATTCTCTTGACTGTTGTGTCAGTTAATAGGTATTGTTATCCTAACTAATATTATAAATGCGAAAGTAACTCTGTCTCTCTGTCTGTCTGTTTGTTACCTCTTCACGGGAAAACCGCTGCACCAATCTAGATGAAATTTGATAAGAAGATAGTTTGAATATTGAGGAATAACATAGGCTACTTTTTGTTTGGGAAAATTATATAGTTCCTGCGGGATAGCGATAACCGAAATCTACGCGGACGAAGTCGCGGGCAACAGCTAGTTAGTTATAAGTTGAACATTTGTGCACCTTTAATGTAGATCATAGATCACTCATATTTTATTTTATTGTAGATTCCATGTCAATTTACCCGTGTAACACAAACAAATAGCTTACGTACCTACTTAATGCTATTCTGCTGGCGTGCCTCTGCCGTCAGTGCCAGCTGCTCGAGCGCAACATGTCGGAGTCGCAGCTGTCGTTCGCGTTCGAGCGGATCCCGAAGGGGCGCGCGGCGGGCGGCTCGGTGGCCACGGCGCTGCTGCCGCAGCACGCCGCGCTCAACGGGCTCAGCGCCGACCATCTGCCCTACGAGGACAACCGCGTCAGGCTGACCCCCACGCCCGCCAACCCGCACGGATACATGAACGCGTCGCACATCACTGTGAGTCTTAGCTCTTGACACGCTACTACGGGGTGGAATTTGAATAGTGATACGGTAGTAGTTTGTCTGCACACATATCGTAAGTGCGTAAGTCCTCTATTGTGCGTTTAGAAACCGTAGACAGGTACTTAACGACCATCATTACGACAGTCAATTGTCGTCTTCTGAAACCAATACAATTAAAAAAAATTGTCGGTACCAAACGTTAGCTTGATTGTGTGACAACATTGTTTCTGTGATGACTTTTCGTTACTGTTGGCGACAGCAATAATGAAAAGCTGGTAATTTTCTAAGGTTTCTGGCCCCTATTTCACCAACTTTACAAATGTCAGTTTTCAATGAATTCGGTCTCAACTGCCGACTTGAAGAGCTTTTGTTTTAGCGCGCTTCATATTGTCAAGGAAATGTAGTTCGAATTGTTATATAAAACTGATAATTGTAAAGATGGTGCCATAGAGGCCTGGCCCCCGTTTCATAAACGTGACAGGTGACAAATGACAACGACAATTCGATCTACACTTCGAAGTTAATATGAAGTCTGGTACAAAAACTTTTCAAGTCAGTAACCTACACCAAACTGTCGTTGTCATTTGTCACCAGTCACGTTTATAAAACGGGGGCCTGAACGCATTATAGGGGACTTTTATGACAATTATTTGTGTAAGTAGATAAAAATTATTGTAATGTTAATGTGTCGTTATTTTTCACATGCTGGTGCTAGGACCTTGTGCGAGGTCCGTCCGGATCGCTACCACCATCTTACTCACTAATCCTGCCGCTAAGCAGCAGTGCTTACACGTTCTGTTATGTTCTGGTATGGAAAGTAAGACAGCCGGTGTAATTAAAGGCACAAGAGGCATTTCATCTTAGCTATCTAGGCTGGCAACGCATCCGCAATCCCCCGGGGTTGCGGGTGTTTATGGGCAGTGGCGATCACCAGGTGACCCGCTTGCTCGTTGCCTTCTTTGTCGTATAAAAAAACATAATATGTATGCATTTATTGTTTTGCATTCCTTTGATAAATGTCTGACTTGGAACCCGTTATTTCCAGATGACAGTGGGCAGCACGCAGCGCTTCTACGTGGTGGCCAAGGTGGACAACCACGTGCCGGCGGGCACGGTGTGGGAGATGGCGTGGCAGGTGGGCGCGCGGCTGCTGGCGCGGCTCGGCGCCGGCCGCCCGCCCTACCTGCCGCCCGACGCCTGCACCCAGGACTGCGGCAAGGTCTGTGCACGGGGTGGGAGATGGCGTGGCAGGCTCTTCAAGTCAGTGAAATATGTTGATAACGCCTTCCAGAGGTTTGTCGTTTAAATGAAACCCATGAGTGTTCTATGGAGTATATTGGTAAAAAGCCAAGATACAAAAGGACCATGAGACTACTTAAGCTACGTTATTTATAATAACTTATAGCTAACTAAGCAATATGCATCATCATGTTGCATGCCGTAACGCTAAGTTAAGGTTAAACACTTGTGTAAGGCATTACTCTATATCAGCAACTGACACTTGCAATGTTGGTGAAGTAGGGGCCAGCTCATTTAGAAAGCCACTTGGCGAGTCTGCAAGCCTGTAGTTCTGTTTCCAATTTTCAGGTTCAGGTTAGTTTTTTTAAACATAAATGGGTCAATGAACTTTTCTTTGCCACTCGTTGCCATGGAGATGTCCCCTCGGTAACTCGTCTAAAATAAGATTTTCTAAGGCACCACTTTTACAAGTGGAAGTCTGTTTCTGATAGAATTAAGCTTCCACTTGTAAAATTGTAACTTGTAGTTTTATTAAACACCGCCCAGTTTTATGGCTTAGCACAAAATACATGTTGTTCGTTTATGTTGATATGTATTTATCTATGTTTGCCTAGTTTGGAACTAGGTCAATTGGTGTCAATTGTCCCATGATATTTATTTATTTATGTTTTTTTTTTTCAAGGTAGTTTAACAATACAATACAATACAAATATTCTTTATTGAAAACCACAAAATAGTACAAAGAGATTACAGAAAACAGGTATGGTAGACAATAGGCGGTCTTATCGCTAGGGGCTAGGGGCTAGGGCTTATAGTTTAACTTTTTGATAAAGATTTAAATTTCCCCGTGCGTCCCCAGTACCAGGTGACGGCGATGCGCGAGAGCCGCGCGGCGTGGGGCGGCTCGCTGCAGCTGCGCGTGCGCTGCGGCGCGCGCTCGCGCACCGTGTGGCACGTGCAGTACGCGCTGTGGCACGCCGCGCCCACGCCTGAACACGTGCACCACTTCTTGGGTCAGTGGGGGGGGGGGGGTCACTGCTTTGCGAAAGATTCTATCTTCTTCCCACAACATTCCTTCGAGCGCTTCTGTACTTCCCCTCCACTCGCTTGCTTATCACGTTTCGTTTTCAATCTTCCACTTTTAATCTCCCTCACCTTTCCCTGCCAAAAGATTTTTTATCTACACACATATCATAAGATAACCAAGTTTGGTAACTAGTTTTCTACGAGGAAAAAATATTCCCATTTGATAACCGAGTTAACTAAAAGGAATTATTTTTCCAAGTAGAATACCTACTAGTTATCAAACTTGTCGGGTCAGTTTTCATCTTCAAAATACAATATAATAAAAAATAACAGGCGTCAATTGAAAAAAAATATATCGTTACGAAAACGTCAGCTTCATGTTTGTTTATGATAAAAAAAACAGTCAAATTCGTGACTGGTTTATTATGTCTTCAGCTACTGAAAAAATCTTAGAGTACTTATGGAAGGTGTGTAGATAAAGTAATGTATGCAACTCTACATAATTAGAGCTTAAAACAATCGTGTGAACCTATTATGAAACTCAGCTTCGCCTCGTTTTATAAAAACACACTCTTCTTTTAAGGACCCTCATTATGTAACAGTTGCATAAACTATTAACAGCTACAGCAAGAGGCTAACTTTTCTTAACAATGTTATGCGCGGACTTCGCGTAATCAAATGTTAACCTAACTAAGAACTTGTTAAATAATCAAGTGTTAACCTAACTTAACTGCAACTTGTGACCAAAGGGCTGGCAGTTTTCTCTCTCAAAGAATCAGCATCGCTATTCAGCGAGGCAACGCTGCCAGCCTTTTGGGCACTATGCCACGGGGGCCTTATTTAGATTTAATTTAGTTTTAAGTTGTAGTTTATTTAGTTTAAGCTTAGATTTAATGTCATTGTAAATTGCTTTTTTACTAAGAACTCAGAGCATAACATTGAGATCATATTTTTCCAGATTTCCTAGCGGAGCTGAACGGTCTCCGCCTGGCGTGCGAGGCGGAGGACGGGTCGGCGCTGGGCGCGCACAACGCGCCGCTCGTGCTGAGTTGCGCGCGCGCCGCCATGGCCGGCACCGCGCTGGCCGCCGCGCTGCTGCTGCACACCGTGGACTGCAACCAGGTCGGGCTGTAGTCGAGTAGGAATGTTTAAAAAAAACCGGCCAAGTGCGAGTCGGACTCGCGCACAAGGGTTCCCTAGAAAGATTTGAACGCTTTTCCCCGCTGTTTTAAGAAGTCCAGTGTTAGTAGAGCCCTGCTCCTAAGCAAAATGTACGCAGTGTGGCGTCAACTTATACTGGTCTGCGAAATCTACAAACAGACATAAAAATTTAAGATTTTGAGACTTTTTGGAGTGGTTGTGCTATAAGACCTACCTTCATACCAAATTTCTAGTTTCTAAGACAACTGGAAGTACCCTTTAGGTTTTCTCAGTACGGCGATTTGTATGGAAATAGCTTTTTTAATGACTGTATCTTTTGATTGCGTTTACTTAGAAGGTTGATTTTTGCACAGCTTCAAGGGACCGCAGGTTCGAGTTTTTGATATTAATTTCAGCATGCTACCTCTACGCGTTCCAGAGAAAAGGGGTCTTGACAGACAGACAGATAAACAGATGGACAACAAAGTGATCCTATAAGGGTTCCGTTTTTTCCTTTTGAGGTACGGAACCCTAAAAAATCGATTAATCGTTTTTTTTTACAGATAAGTTTCGATTTTTTTTTTCACTAGCAATTTTGTTCATCCGCAACCCTCAGATGTTTCCTTGGCCCGGAGCGCTCTTCCTTGACCAGAAGCAAAAAAAAGCATGCGATGCCGAAAATAATACAAAAAGATGATTTTATCCACATGTTTACCAAATTGACTGTACAAAAACTCTTTGCCCACTCATTTTTAAATTAATAAATTTGTTTAATTAGAATAAAAAACCGGCCAAGTGCGAGTCGGACTCGCGCACGAGGGTTCTGTACAAAGATTTTCCCGCTTTTCCTGTTTTAAGGTGTCCAGTGTTAGCAGAGCCCTGCTCCTAAGCCAAATGAACGCAGTGTGGGGTCATTTTATATTGGTCTATGACATACACGTACAGACTTAAAAAATTAAGATTTTGAGATTTTTCAGAGTGGTTGTGCTAAAAGAGCTACCTTCATACCAAATTTCAAGTTTCTAGGACAACTGAAAGTACCCTTTTGATTTTCAAAGTACGGCGATTTGTATTGAAACAACCTTAAACATACAATGACAATGCAAAGAAAAATTCGTTAAGCAGCTGGACTTGAACCAGCAACCTCGGTAATCCGTACCACGCTCCAGCAATTAAGCTATACTTAACGTTGGTGTACCTAACGAATTTTTCAATGCCTTGTGTCATATTTTATTTGGAAGGTCTCTCCTCAAACAACCTTTGAAACAACCTTTTTAATGTCTGTATCATCGGTATACCAAGGAGTACACAAACTCCCCCCCCCCCCCTGCTCCCCTGGAACATGAAAACCGTATTAACACCGTAAACACAATCTGGACTGTATTTTATAAAGCTTCAAGTTACAATTTACAAGCGGAAGTCTAGTTCTATCAGCTTTTGTTAGAAAGAGAATTCCGCTTGTAAATTGTAGCTTCATAAAACACGGCCCTGGCCGTCTTCACTACTAGGCATCTTGGCTTACCATCATCATTTCCTTATGTCGCTTTGACGTTTTATTCAAACACGAATAATTTGTTTACGATATCTGAATCGAAATTTCAAACCCACCATGTGTATGAATTAAATGCTTTATTGTACAAAAATATAGGAACAGATTTGTAGTTCGAATTGTCATAGGTATAAAACTGACAATTGTAAAGATGGTGAAATAGGTGCCAGTTCTAACTACAAAATACAAAAACGCTCCCGTACAGTACCTACTAAATTGACGAGTGTAGTTCCCACAATTGACAACATTTCATGTTTTTGAGACTATAATTTGATTAATTGTCTGCATTCTACTTTGAAAGAGGAGCAAACCTACCATTTAAAATTTTCATTAGGATTTGTAATTAATTTATTATTAATTTATTAAAAGGTACTTATTCCAATAGAAACTCCGAAACTACGCTAGAAACAAAACTCAAGATGTCAAATCTGACATTGTCAAACATAATATGTGTCATGTCAAATTATTGTTGTGCTTGTGGTTTGTTTGAAAAAGGCAAAGGTATTACACCCATTCTTGTGTAATTTTGGTAGAATTGGTAATTTTATTTTATTCTCTTGTATTTAAAAAAATAAGTAATATTACATTTTTATAAACATAGTGGTGTGTTCAGAAGGAAAAGCCATTTCGATACCTATATTAATTTCCAGGTGTGGAAAATAAGAAATGTTGTCGATTGTCAGTTTTCAATGACAATTCGGTGTCAATTGCTGACTTGAAGAGCTTTTGTTTTAGCGCGCTTCATACTACCCAAGAAATGTAGTTCGAATTGTCATGACTAACTGCAAACCGACAATCGTGAAGTTTGTGAAATAGGGGCCAGGTGTCCCGCTTGCTCGTTTGCCTCCCGCTTTCAATATATTTTTTTATAGGAGCTGGACATCCCCCGCACGATAGGTTTACTGCACCAGCAGCGCGCTAACCTCATACAGAACGTTCAACAATACAAGTTTCTCCACCAGCTGCTTTTGCACTATCTCAAGCAATCGCGTCTCATTTAGAGGTCAGTCAACCTGCGGACATTTTGTTTTCGCTTTCCGTGTGGTAGAGACAGCCAGTAAGGTCTACCCATGTGATCGGTTCACTGGTGTGGTAGAGACAGCCAGTAAGGTCTACCCATGTGATCGGTTCACTGGTGTGGTAGAGACAGCCAGTAAGGTCTACCCATGTGATCGGTTCACTGGTGTGGTAGAGACAGCCAGTAAGGTCTACCCATGTGATCGGTTCACTGGTGTGGTAGAGACAGCCAGTAAGGGCTGCCCATGTGATCGGTTCACTGGTGTGGTAGAGACAGCCAGTAAGGGCTGCCCATGTGATCGGTTCACTGGTGTGGTAGAGACAGCCAATAAGGTCTGCCCATGTGATCGGTTCACTGGTTATACAGTGTCCTAAGGCTACGCCACATGTAGGGAAAGTATCTTAAATATTATAATTTTTTAATTAAGTAATACTGCATTGAAAGTTTTATTTTTATATGAAAAATTTGTATAAATATTGTCAGTGAGAGACACAGACATTTAGTGTAGGTATAACATTACAGTGTTCCTTTATTTTAACATGTTACGAGGGCTGTTTGATAAGTACCCGTTTATGGAAAAAAAAATTTACGTAGTCACCTTTTAACTCTATACATTTGTCCCACCTATACTCAAGCTTCAATAAACCATCCAAAAAGTATGATTTTGGAAAGTCATTAAAATAGGCCTCTGTGGCGGCAATGTCTTCGTCATTTGATCCAAATCGCTTGCCACCGAGCCATTTTTTTAGGTTGGGAAACAAAAAGAAATCGCATGGGGCCAAATCTGGAGAATACGGGGGGTGAGACAATAGTTCGTAGCGTAACTGTGCTAATTTAGCCGTCACAACTCTGGACGAACGAGCCGGGGCGTTGTCGTGATGAAACAGTACTTTTTTCTTTTTTAAATGGTGTCGTTTGTCCTTCAACACGGCGTCAAATTCATCCAATAAATTGGCATAGTACTGCCCTGTTATTGTTTTTCCCTTTTCTAAATAGTCAATATGTATAATACCCTGCGAATCCCAAAAAACGGTCGCCATGACCTTTCCAGCCGATGGGACGTTTTTTGCTTTCTTTGGAGCAGGTTCACCCGGTAAAATCCACTGCTTCGACTGCTCTTTCATTTCCGGGGTGTAGTGGTGGACCCACGTTTCGTCCACGGTCACGAAACGACGCAGAAACTCCTTCGGGTTACGTTTGAACACGGCCAAACACTGCTCCGAAGTAGTCAGTCGGTTCCGTTTTTGCTCCTCCGTGAGTAAACGCGGCACCCACCTCGCCGATACTTTCTTCATACCCAATTTTTCTTCTAATATGTGTTGTACCCTCTCGATTGAAACGTTTACAGCATCAACGATTTCTCGAAGTTTAATTCGGCGGTCGGCTAAAACGATATTTAAAAAATTCTTAACCATATCGTCTGTAGTCACCTCAACTGGCCGGCCTGGGCGATCCTCATCAAAAACTGTTGTTCTCCCCCGCTTAAACTCGTTATACCAATACTGACGGTTGTCATAGAAGGAGCACATTCATGGTAAACCGCTTGCATTCTTACTTTTATTTCATCACATGTTTTTTCCTTCCAAAAATAAGAATCTAATTACAGACCGATAGTGTTCTTTCTCCATTTTAACAATTTTAAGTTCACGCCTTCACTGAATCGTTGTCAAATGAGAAAAAAAAAACCAAAAGAATGCATTTTTTTTTTAATTTTCCCGCCTCTGAAAAATGGCTTAAAAAGGTGGTATACTTATTTGCGGCCAGTGATATTAATATATTTAGAAAACGGGTACTTATCAAACAGCCCTCGTATGTTAATTAAGGGGAATATTTTTTTTGTCATTTACTCTTTCGATTGCCGTCATAAAAATACAGGATATTAACTGTTTTTAGTTACTTTGCTCACCTGCGACCACAAGCGACAAATAGTTATATCTGTGCGGCAAATGTATGTTTCCATGCAACACCTCCCCCTCCACTGCTACACGAATCAACACATGCCACACAGACCCAACTATCACCACCACCACTTAACTAAACGCTGACGCGTTTCGGCACTCTCCACGAGGCCATTGACGAAGCACAACAACAACCGCTCAACATGCCACCACTTCCACTACTCCAGGACACACATACACACAGGATACACACAGACAGGATGTGTCTATACAGGGTGTTTTTTTTTTACATTTGGCGTTGGTTCCATTAACAGGTGAGGCAAGCATTGTTTTTAAATCTGTGAATGCAGTATTATTTAATTTACAATATTTAAGGTATTTTCGTTTCATGTCGCATAATCTTGGGACGCCCTGTACAGAACTTCAGGGGGACTACTACGAAATTCGAAAATCAAAGTTCGTATCGTATCGTCCTCCTCGCTCTCGTATTAAATAATATTAGCCTGAGCGGGACGGCACGACACGAAATTCGAATTTTGCACTTCAAGCAGGCAGGACAGGTGCAGGCTCTGTTGCTCTGTAACCTCGTACAATGAGGTCCATCGCGAGTCGAAAATCCGCCAGGATTGCTAGTGTTGCGTGAAGTATATCTGTCATTCTCCACCAATGAGAGACAAGCTACTGGCCTACGATTGGTGGCAATTGACAGATTGACTTCACGCTACTTTATCCTTCTGATGTTGAGGATGAGTGATCACTTGTGTGATCACCGGTGATCACGTGACATTAGGTGGCCGTTTGCCTTGCTTAAAATGTAAAAAAACCTTACATGCAATAAAGTGTGAAAATTGGTGGAGCTTTTGGTCCCGCAGTGTACCGACTAGGAAAGAAAATGGATGTTGTGTAACTTGTGAACGAAGTTTACAAAACGACGGGGTTTGATGTAGAATAGTGAGTTTATTGGTTCGATTGATCAAGTATTAGACTGAATGTTTCAGTAGAATCAATTCTACTTAAGGTGTCACCACTGTACACGCCAAATGTATTATTTGTTGTACCTAATGTCATATTTTTTACAAAAAAAGTTGTGAAATTGTCAAATTATGTATACATACAAATTGAAAAACTCAAATTGTTCTTACTCAAATGTATTATTATGAAATGAACTGTACATTATATTTATAACTTATTACTTTTTTATGTTATCGAGGAAATGTATAAAATTTTAAAATGTAAATGAATTGTTGTGCATATTCGATTTATTATTTTATATCGACGCTGTGGATTTTGTGTGTGTGTTTTTTTTAAGTAAAAAGCGGGATTTTGTCGCGTTGAAATAAAAAAAAATCTTTACCTCCAAGTTTCGATAATATTAAAACGCTACAAAATACGATTTTTGTTGTATGAAAATGCATGAAATGTTGAAGTATTAGCTCTAGTTAGTAAGCAGGGTTTTTATTGTGCCTTTACAATACGATCTGCTCAAACGATTAGTGTTTAAATAAATAAAAAAATGCAAAAGCTGTATCTCTGGGAGTACATTTTCAATAAATTCGTAAAATAAATTTGTACAATCGTTTGTCAGATCAGAAATACTAGTGTTGAAATATAACCACTAACGCTTTAAGCTTAAGGTCTATGTTAAAAATGGTTTTATATTTTCGCATAAGTATTGATTGTCCTAACCTTTATGTGAAATTAATTGCTATAGCTAAAATTTATAATATTTTAGTGATTGTTATGAATTTTTGTATATAATCTAAGTTCCGATGACAATGCAATCAAAAAGTACCGACAGAAAAAACCTGTTACATTATTTGACATAACCTTTTCCATTCAGACACTGATCGTGAATTTAGCATTAGGCCAATTAATAGTTATGCGTAAAGAAAACAGTGTTAAGAAATCGTGTGCCTTAAATCGGAGATTATTATAAGGATCTGATATTTCTCGTGTGCCTTTGTAGTTTATAGATTATTTTATAAAGTTACTGAAAGCGTATAAAGTTTTAGCTAAAATGCTACAATTAGATAGGTTTTTAATTTAATGTTGTATAGATGAAACGTCACAATTATGTATTATCAGTTTATCAACCAAAAGTTAAGTTTTTCATTCATTATAAGAATGTAAAACTAAAGTCAAATTTAACTGTTTTCACATCACTGCCAAGTATGTTTTAGCTCTGTCGAGAGAGATGCAGTCTATACGTTAGAAATAGGACGATAGATTACTGACCTACATCACGTCACTTTTTCATACTGCTCACTCCAGTTGATACTATCAAGTGCAAAAATAATTATTACAGTCAAGGGTAAAGATTATATACATTTTTGCGCCAGGCTAATTATTTAGCTTAAGCACGAAACATCTCTTAAAACAAGTGCTAGCTAGAATGCCAGTCCCGTGTTCATTCAAAGTATAAATCGTATTTTATCTATCTAGTCGAACGGCAACTAAATCCATAGCTTTTTCTAAGATATAACAAGCTAGAAGTTATGGTTTATTAGTAAGTAACTTTTCAACATGTGACACGTTTTCCTCTTTAATCGTCATTCGTGTGACTTGTATGATCACGCCAAGCGTACGCCACACCGCGTCCGAGGTATGGCAAAGCTCTTAAAAGAGAGAAAAGTTAGTGCTATATTAGACAAAAATTACCATAAGAAAAGCTCAATACTGCACTTCGTATAAAACACTAATTTGATATGCATTGTTTTTAGTATTCGTTTAACCTTCTTTCCCTAACTGTTTGTGCCATTAATGTGTTTTAATCATTTTTCTTATCTGACTTTACTCAAACCGAGTTTCATTTACACTACTAATGTCTAGTGGGTAGGTATCTGTTTTTTCCAAAATACGAAATTATCTTAGTACTAAATCACTAACCCTATTGAATTCTGTTCTTACGCGGCTTATTTTTTTCTGATTATAAAAATAGGCCGCTAATGTTCTAATGGAAACTAACCGATTTCACCCGTAAACGATGGTCAAATGTGTTTTTATAATGTGAATTTGAAATTGTGTATTATTGGAATGGCATACTTGAATTTGTTCTTTAGCGCATCGCTAAAAAACTTTAATTCATCTATGGCATCACAACTTTTTGGAATTGTGTACGATGCAACAGCGATTTTGAATATTTGTGATGTTATTTACCGACAATAAAGTTTTACACGAATTTATTTTGGTATCTCATTTAAAATGTATAAATTATGGCAGGTACATAATTATATGCTGCCTACTCATACTGGTCAACGAAGTCTGGTGTGAATAACCCTGCTTTAGACAACAGGCTTTCCTTTCTTTCTCCAGCCTTCTATAACTGTGAAAATCCGAGTGTCGGTTAATTCTATAGTCGCGGTATCTAATAGTAGTTTATGCAAGTGCTACATAATTAGGCCTTAAAACACTCGTGTGATCCTATTGTGAAACTCAGCTTCGCCTTGTTTCATAAAAACACACTCTTGTTTTAAGGACCCTCATTATGTAGAGTTGCATACATTACTTTATCTACACACATATTATAAGTACTCCAAGATGGGTTCAGAAGCCGAAGGCATATCATACCCATACCTGTCACGAATTTGACTGTTTTTTTTTATTATAGACAAACATACCGAGTTGACGTTTCGTAGACTGTTTTTTTTTATTGTAAATTATCACATTATTATTTATACATGTCGGATTGAACTTGATTTATATACGTGAGTGATCCGTTTTATTTCAATATGATTATAAATTACGTTGGTTTTCAAATTTGTAACATCGAATTCGATACCAAAAAGACATTACGACATCGAAATTACTTTACTGGTGGTGGTGGTTGGCGGGCGCTGTCGGCGAGAAGGCGTCGTCGTGCTGCAATGCTGGTCATTTTCTACGGTTTCTGAACGCATTAGAGAGGACTTATGATATGTGTGTAGATAAAAGCTATTGTAAAATAAAAGTCGGCCGTAGCAGTCTATCAATTATATTTCGGTAAAAAAGTGTTGTACGCTAAGTTAGGCTAGGGGGGCGGGTAGTAGGGGCGGGGCGGCGGGCCGGGGGGGGGCGGGGGGAAGTAGTTGGGCGGCGGCACGTGCACCGGAGGCAGGCGCGGCGGCGGCGGCTCCGAGTACACGCGCGGCGGCGGGCCCGCCGGCAGCGGCAACCTGCGACCAACACTCGCATAAGTCTACGCTTTTTAGGTTTCTGTACCCAAAGGGTCAAAACGGGACTCTTTAAAGACTCCGCTATCTGTCCGTCTGTCACCAGCACATGTAGCACGCGCACCACTTTGTCGCGCAGTGCGTCCCTTTCAAGCGACAAAATGGCGCGCCGTGCTACATGTACAGGGCCGTGTTTTATAAAGCTCCAGGCCACAAGTTACAAGTCTACAGGAAACAGTCACCTGTAATGCACGTGTTTTATAAAGACACACGGAAAGCTACACTTGTAATACGGTATTGTAAATCTCGACTACAAGTAAATTCTATAACGCAAATTGTAAAAAAACAGGACTAATGTTGCCAATAAACGCCTGTAAAATTGTAACTTGTAGGTTTATAAAACACGGCCCAGGTTGTATCTCATGAACCGTGATAGTTAGACAGTTGAAATTTTCACAGATGACGTATTTCTGTTGCCGCTACAACAACAAATAAAATCGCACTATTCCCTCTGGCTGGTACCCCCCAAATTGTTCCCTTTGGAAATAAATGGCAACGAAATTTAGAATTTTGTCCCACCTATATTTCCCAAGAATCCGAAGTTAACAGGGAGAAGAGTACTAATGGGACAACATCCTGAATCCCCCTCTTACCCCCGGGGGGGGGGGGGGGGCACTAGCAGGAAGGAATTGACTGAAAAAAAATGTTTGTTTGTGTTAAATTAGAAATGTAGTGTCAAACTTCGATTAAGAATTACTAGTTGTAGTTACTGATTGAAGGTGTCAAATGTACAAGTACCTTGGAGGGGGAGGTATGTTGGGCGGCGGCGCGGAGTACACGGGGGGGTACGGAGCTAGCCCGGGATACGCGGGGAACGAGAACCGCATCGGGTCCATCTTGGGGGCCTCCAGTTTGATGTCCGCTCCGTTCTTCACCTGTAAGGGCAGAAAGAATAATAATAGGTTTAATTACAATAACCACGGTTTTAGATAGACAATTACCCACACACTAATATTGACAATTGCTTCACATGTTTTGTCCAAAAAAAAAAGTCTTATTAATAAGTGTATAAAGCAAGGACGAAGCGGTAGCCCAGATTATGTTCACATAATGCTAAATATTCTAAAGTATTAAGTACACACTGATTCTCAAAAAATACAACGAATTAAACCTTACAGTTGTGGTTTCACTCTTGATAGATGATCACTCTTCATTTTCATTTTAACTTATAAGGAAACAGGGAAGGCAAACAAGCAAGCTGGTCATCTGAGGGTATTCAAACAGGCCCCCCCCCCTATTTCACCAATGTTACATAATAAATATCAGTTTACGATTCAATCTACAGTTCACAGCCTATCAAGTCGGCAATTTACACCGAATTGTCATTGTAAACTCACAAATGTCACAATAGTGGTGATCAGCTGTCTGTAAACACTGTACTGACCGGCGTGACTGTCGGCTTAGCGGCTGGCGCGGCGACAGGCGATGCTGAAGCTGGCGGAGTAACGGAGGGGCGCTTGTCGTTTTTTGGCGGTGCGCGCGCACTCGTGCCGGGCGGCGAGTCGGCGCCCGGCGGCTGCGTCTGCGGCGAGTATAGGTCTAGCACCTGAAAAGTAACAACAGAGTTATTGACATAACTTTTTTTTTAAGTGGAACTGAAGCTGCCAACCGTTAAACAGGAGATCATGAAATATAGCTTAGACTACCAGAAAAGACTGGCAAAACATAAAAATACACTTGCCTTCACACTGTTATGCTATGGGAGATTGAAGAGACATAGTGTCCTAACACTACTAGATAGTCTCAACAGGATGGAATGAGACACCCAACTGAGAAGTGTCTCACCAAGCTAAAGAACCCAAACAGATACAAGATATCAGACAGAGTAGTGGCCTATTTAATTGTTGTGATCAACAGATTGCCATGATGCTGAAAAAAAAATTTTTTTTAATCCCAGGCTCAAGTGAACTTGTGTGACTCTGCCAGCCTTGTTAGATGACTCTAGGGTAAAATGAGCTTTTTATAATTAGAGTAGGCTACTGGGAGGTGGGGATTACTATGAGCACATCCAAAGATGTTTGTGAAAACGAGACATTGAATTCACCTAAGGCTTGTTTTTTTCTGTAAATGTAGATTCATTCTTTTTATTTGACCCTATCTGATCTATTATCATACCTGGTGACAGATATCCTCAAGCAGCTCCATTGTAACATCCTCAACAAACATGTCCCACCAAGCAGAGTGTTTGGGGACACGGCCGTTCCAGTCCACCACCTCAAACTTGCTGAGCTTGCCTGCTAGGAACATCAGCGCCACCGCTATCACCTCTGGTTCCCATTGCAGGCACAATGTGGTGCATAAACTGAAATGTTAATTTTTATAAGTAAAGTGAAGAATAATTGACCTTTTTAAAATTGTCGGGTTCAGCACACATACAACATTTAAGACATATGTTAAAGTAAATTCGAATTATTCAATAACAACATAAAGATTACCAATCCAATTGCTAAGGCCATCTATTCTACAGGCTCTCCTACTATGAAACAACTGTCACCAACCTACCTAACATAGTGAGGGATATGAAAACTGAGTACAGGGTTAAATAAAAATCTGGGAAAGTGTGAGTCGGACTCACGCACGAGGGTTACCGTAGAAAGATTTTCACGCTTTTCTCCAGTGTTTTAATAAGTCCAGCGTTAGCAGAACCCTGCTCCTAAGTAAAATGTACGCAGTGTGGGCTCAACTTATATTGGTCTGCGAAATCTACAGACATAAAAATTTAAGATTTTGAGAATTTTCTAAGTGGTTGTGCTATAAGAGCTACCTTCATACCAAATTTCAAGTTTCTAGGACAACTGGAAGTACCCCTATAGGTTTTCTAAAAACAGCAATTTGTATGGAAATGGCTTTTTTAATGACTGTATCTTTTGATTGCGTTGACTTAGATGCTTGATTTTTTCACAGCTTCAAAGGACCGCAGGTTTGAGTATTTGATATTAATTTCAGCATCCTACCTCCACGCGTTCCAGAGAAAAAGGGTCTTGACAGACAGACAGACGGACAACAAAGTGATCCTATACGGGTTCCGTTTTTTCCTTTTGAGGTACGGAACCCTAAAAAACCCTTTGGGTTTTCGGATTTCAGCAATTTGTATGGAAATATTTAATCACTGTATCTTTTGATTGCATTGACTTGGACAGTTGATTTTTTCACAGCTTCCAGGGACCGCAGGCTTGAGAATTAGATATTAATTTCAGCATGCTACCTCTACGCGTTCCAGAGAAAAAGGGTCTTGACAGACAGACAGACAGACAGACGGACAACAAAGTGATCCTATAAGGGTTCAGTTTTTTCCTTTTGAGGTACAGGACCCTAAAAGGGGGGTTGTATCTGTAGTCTGATCTGAATGGCCTTTCCTCAGTATGTATTACTCACCTATCATTTACAAACGTCCACGCCATTTGCACCATCTTCTGCAGCTTAGCTTTGTCTCCTTTCAGGCACTTGGCATACTTCAGCAGGTATCCATAAGGATGCTCCACCTGCAGGTCAAACTTAATGGTCTGGAGGAGGATCCTCTCCAACGTCATCACCTCTTCCTTTGGGTCTTCTCCGAACGAAGCAAACTTCTGTTCGGTGAGCAGAGATTTCGCTACCTTAATTATATCTTTACACTTCTTTGGTGTCTCTTCCACTTTTCCCGCGAGGAACAAACAACAGCACGCCGTGATATACCGCGGGAACGTCTTGAACGAGTGAAACATGTAGAACCGGTGGAAATAAACAACCCCAGTCGCTACTGTGTTATAACCTAAGTCCATCTTCGATCCTGTGTCAATGATAAACCTGGCACCTTCCTTCCGGTATCGGTTCTCTGTCTCCGTGGTGATTCCATCGCGAGAGGAAGGCGTAGTAAGGAGATCCTTTTTGTCGTAATACCAATAAGGCATTTTATAATTAATTTCTATGAAAATAACAGAATGAAACCATCCCTTCACTCACTTCCCACTGACGTTTGGTGGCAGGCAGTGGCACTTACCACAGATACAGTATGCAACATTATTTAGGCGTTTTGTCATTTATCATTTCTGTCCATTTCTGTCTCTGTGGCTTAAATATAACTGAAGTCTGAAAATATTCTCACGAATAAAATTCCAGTGGGTAGGCAGGCATATAAATTTATACATGAGCGATTGATAAGATAAAACACCAGGATCGTGTTTTATAAAGCTACAAGTTACAATTTACAAGCGGAAGTCTCATTCTATCACCTTTTGTTAAAAAGAGACTTCCGCTTGTAAATTACAACTTGTAGCTTTATAAAACACGGCCCACACATGTTTAATGACTTATCATCATCATCATTATTAAGTACCTAAGTATGTTACTTTTTTGTTCGCTTTTAATCGTTACCTAGGCACCTTACGCGTTAAAAATATTGCACTAGGTAACCATTAAATTGAAAAAAGTAAGAGTTAAGTTAGTTGGACTTTGTTAGATTAAAAATCGCACCCAATCTTGATCTTTTATCTTTATTCTATGGGACAGAGCTAAAAGCAAACAATTAAATATTATCTACCTACCTAATTGTTTTCCAAACTAAGAGAAAGCGTGACGTTAATTAAAAACACCCAGGCATTCGCAGCAACAACTATCTTGTCTGACTAATTATTGTTTTGAAGATTTTATTATAACAACAAGTCTCGATTGGGCTTATTAGCTATCACGTAAAATTTCGACAGCAAGCACGACGACGATATCATACTTTACTTACTCATAAAAGCAGAGAACAATCCGCACAGTTAAAAGTATAAATGTTATCTCTGACTAACTGAACAAAACAATGCTATCGACTCATTAAGTCGACACTTAATAGCCCCTTAGCCCCAATCGTGCTCCGCGAGGCTTATCAGCAGTATAGTTTACGACTCAGCTCCATATGCTGTAAGTCAGTGGCAAAATGGCGCTCAAAACCGGTGCCAGCTTCGTGAGACTTAACTCCTTGCGTCAAGCAGTCAGAGTGAGTTTTGTTTTATCACCTAATTTGATAATAAGGTCCTTTGGTGCATTGTTTGGACACTTTGGGAAGGTTAGGTGCGAATACGTCATTATGTAAACAAGCCACTTGTTATTCACGTTTGTGTATTCAAGTCGCCTTACCTACCTACTTATTATGTATGGATAAGTCACGCCTTCGGTCGACTTAATCACAATATAAAATGTTCTTAAAATTACCTCAATGTTTCGACTTTCGACGGCACTGCTGTCGTGGTACTTAATTTTAAGTAGCTCGGTACAATTTTAATTTTATTATTAAGTCCCGAAGTGATAATGAAGTGTCACGCAATATCGAAACAGATTTCGTCTTTATTTAATTCACACGTGTGCGTATAAAATAGGAATTAGTTAAGTAACGTAAGATAATGAAGTAAGACATTATTTATTTAATAACGTATGAAGATATTTGTTATTATTACTTCTCACTCTTTCACGTACTCGCGTCCCTCTCTACTATTGCTCTCGCATTGCTCACATATTACATTACAATCACATTACGATGTTGGTACCTAGTTTTAATTAGTACTTTATCGTTTTCTCTAGAATAATAACCCAGTGCCCACGTTAAATCACAATAACTTTTCATTACCTAATATTTGATTTTAAGCAACTTTACATTTTTGAAATTAATAACTTCTAAATAAACACACAAATTTTACAGTTGCTGTCAACACACATCCGTCCGGAAATTCAAAATGGCGGGAAACCAGCTGAATTCCCTGGAGCAAAGGCTTTCTACGTGACGCAGATGAAGTTTCTGAACCAACACAGCTACGAGCCCATACCTATCTACCGAGTGATGGAGAATAACGGCGAAATTATCGATAAAAGGGAGGAGCCCAATATAGAAAATGAAACTCTGGTATCGATGTATAAGACTATGGTGCAAGAAAGTCAAATGGATAAGATCTTGTACGAGTCTCAGAGGTGGGAAGTAAAAAAAAATCTCTGTAGCTCATTTAACTGACAGAAATTGTGTAGGAATAGCCAAAGCTTTAAATAAAAAACTACCGTCACACTTACACATAACTACCACATCGCGACTTGACCTAACTATTGCACGTCGCACCACAACTAAGGTTCTCGAATAGATTTGAAACTGACGAAGTATTTTCCGAATTTATTACAAAGTTAATCCGATATCTTACAATAGGCCAAACATTTGTTAAAGTTATCTAATGAAAAGACGGACCCTTTCTTTACGCGACGACGCATTCAACAGCAAACCATACCTCTTAACATATTCCAGACAAGGCCGCATTTCCTTCTACATGACGAACTACGGCGAAGAAGGAGTGCAGCTGGGCAGTGCCGCAGCCCTGATGCCGCAGGACCTTTGCTTCCTCCAGTACCGGGAGCTGGGGGTCCTTCTGTACCGGGGCATGACGGTCACGGAGGTGATCAACCAGTGCTACGGGAACTGCGAAGACTCTGGCAAGGGAAGGCAGATGCCCGTGCATTATGGGAGCAGCCAGAGGAATATTGTTACCATTTCGAGTCCACTTGGTAAGCTGCATTAAATAAGAGTAATTAATTATTTTACGAGATTAGTAGGTAATTAATATTTTATATACATGTACTGACTTGGTTTTTGTTTGTTAGTGCAGTGTAGCCTCAATTTGAAGGACTGATTTTAGTGACTCCACTTGTTTCATTCGAGCTTTATTATTACATCAGGGTTAGACCGGAAGAGCCTGAGTGGTATCCCTTATAAGCCCAGGGCCCAACAGCAACCTACTTACTTGACTACAGTCATAAATTACCACTGAACCCTTCGTTTTCCAGCCACCCAGATGCCGCAAGCCGTGGGCGCGGCGTACGCCTTCAAGCGCATGCCCAACAATGACCGCTGCGTCATCTGCTACTTCGGCGAGGGCGCCGCGTCCGAGGGTGACGCGCACGCAGCTTTCAACTTCGCCGCCACCTTGGATTGTCCCGTTATATTTCTATGGTACGAAGCGTACACAAATGTTTATCATTTTGTAGCTATTTTCATCCAACAGCATTTTGACTGTCAGCAAAAGAAATGGACGAATCGAATAATACTTAAATAAAGAAGTTCAGCTCAAGGAAACAAAATTCGTATTAAGGATAGGGAAATCCTCTAGGCCCAATGCTATACAAGTGAGGGCATATAAAGCGGGTGTCCACTCAATCGAAAATAGTAAATATGAGCAGTGGATTTTCATACAAGGCCCGCGACGGACAACCGCTCCGTGCGCTCTCGTATCAATAGCGTTCGCCCTCACACCCTCATAGAAAACTGATTCAACTTAATCGTGAATCACGATTGTCTGATTGCACAATCTAACTCGTCTAACCGTTTAGTTAAAATGGACCTTCTAATTGCAGTAGAAACAATGGCTACGCGATATCGACGCCAAGCAGCGAGCAGTACCGTGGCGACGGCATCGGCGCCCGAGGCCCCGCCATGGGGCTCCACACGCTGCGCGTCGACGGCACCGACACGCTCGCCGTCTACAACGCCGTCAAAAGCGCCCGGGACTTAGCTGTGGGACAGAACAAGCCCGTGCTTATTGAGGCTATGTGCTACCGGTGGGTAGGAAGTCCATAGGAGATTTATTGATAGGGTTTCTTAGCGACACCAGTGGCGACACTCCAAAGTTTACATTATACCTGCATACGAACATTAATTGCGATTAAAATGTGATTGTAACCTATGAAACGATTGTATTTTAAACTTTATAAGCGAGTTACTGTATGTTATAACGCTATGAAACTGTAAAAAAAAAGGCCAAGATCGTGTCGGACACGCCCACTACGCCCAGGATTGGGTCCCGAATATGCATACCACATTACAGCGTTCTAAATGGTACCAAAGAGTTTCTGAACTATGCTGCGGACAGACTCGAGGACAGACGGGCGGACATGGTGAAACAATAAGGGGTTCATGATGACTAATGAATCCTAAAAACCTGCTCGAAATAAAAGAAAGTAAATAACACACATTAAGTAAGGCTTTTTGATTGACGTTCATTGCAAAATAAAATGATTTTGTAATTTTAAAGTGAATGAAGGTTAAGTATACTTATATATTTAAAAAAGAAAATCTTTTCAGCGTTGGTCATCACTCGACATCCGATGATAGCAGCGCGTATAGGTCTTTAGAAGAAATAGACAAGTGGAATAAAGACGAAAGTCCTATTAGCAAATTCAAATCCTACCTGGAACGTAAAGGTAAACATAACTACCTATGTTAAATGACTAATTTCATTGTCAGAAACAGGGCTCGTAATTTTTTTTTTCTTATAGGATTGTGGGACGACGAAGCTGATAAGGTATGCCAGAAGGAAGCGCGAAGCATTGTTTTGAAGACCATGCAGGAGGCCGAGAAAAAGAAAAAGCCTCATTGGAAAGAAATGCTTGAAGACGTTTATTACGACATGCCACCAAACCTTCAGTAAGTATACCAAAATACAAGATGATTCATATTAACTTATGTAACCGTTTTTCAATTATTTTATGTGTTGTATGTGTGTGTTTTCAGAAAACAAATGAGGGAGATGGAAAATCATCTTAAAAAATACGGAGAACATTATCCTCTAAATCAATATCAAAGCGAGTAGACTCGAATATATTCAATTATTTTTCAAAATAAATAAATTATAAATAAAGTTTTTGTTGGTTTCACAATAGTTTTATTTTATCGATAAAATTACATAATCGAACGTTAACACATCATTAGAACCACCTAGGAAACATTTCATTCCGTCTCTAAGAAAAAAACGACCAAACGCATGCAGGCCCTAAACTATGAAGTGCAAAATTCGAACTTCGTGTCGTGCCGTCCCGCTCACGCTAATATGATTTAATACGAGAGCGAGCGGGACGATACGATACGAACTTCGATTTTCGAATTTCGTAGTCGTCCCCCTGCCCCTAAGCTACGAAATTCGAAAATCGAAGTTCGTATCGTATCGTCCCATGTAGCATGGGGGCTGCTTAAATCGGAACGTATCTTGATGAGCTGTCAAACTGACATTTGTCAATTGGTCAATTGTCATTTTCTCAATTTGCGAAGTTGTACGAATAGAAGTTTGGGAAGAACATGTGAGAAGTTCATGTAAACAATCCATGTTTCTTACAAATATTTAGACAATATTGTGTAAAATAAATCGGCTATGAATATTACTGACGCACCATTCGTGCGCGTTGACGTGACGGCAGTAAAGTTTCACAAAGACTTCATATTCGCCGGTAAATATCTTGGTTATATTTAATGCAATTCTTTTTGGAGTTTGTTTTTTGAAATATTTCTTTTCAGGTATTGGTAGCCACACTAATATATTTGACAAGCATTCGTTGAAGTCTCTACAAAGCATACATACATTGAAAGGGCAGAAAGTATACGGTTTCGTGCCTTCAAAGTGCGGTGATAAAGTGCTTTGTTATGGAGGCAAACAGTTCACTGTTTTGAAAATCAATGGTTCAAATGAAGATGTTTGTGCGCGTGTTTTTGAGCCAGTGGTGTGCGGCGACTGGCTGCACTCTGCTGTGTGGGTTGAAGAAGATATAGTTGTATTATTGACTGCTCATAATACTGTACAGGTAATATAACTTCAAACTTTCATGATGGCCTTAGTAACGTTTTTTTACTGTATATCTTTGCTTGTTTTTTCCAGGTCTGGGATGCAAACACTCAGTTATTACTTTCCCAACACAAGAGCCCTGACAATTCAATCCTCTACAGTGGCATACTAGTTCCATTACAAGATGATGTGCTGGTCTTGGCTGGAACTGTGTTCTCAGAAGTCATCACAAGGTTTGCCGAGGAGCCAGGGGCCGTGTGTCACTTAAAAGGACATCGGGTATGTTATGGATCAAGGATGACACTGGATAAAATCATTAAAACCTTTATATTACTTAAATAACTTGGTACCCTGCTTAAAATTAGATATGTTGTGTAAATAATGAACTTAATTTAGTAAAACAAGTAAAATTATCTTTTTATTTCAGGGTGTAATATTCTCAATATCTTGTGATCTACATAAAGAAATTATAGTCACAACTTCTGATGACAGGTCTGTTCGTATCTGGGCTTCAACCAACCCAGATAACACCTCTACCACAAGAGAATACTGGAGATATGCAAACATTGTATGTAAGCATGAATTGTATGGCCACTCGGCTAGGGTTATGAGGAGTTGTATCATGAACAACTTGGTCATTTCCATCGGTGAAGATGCTGCAATATGCTTGTGGGATCACCAAGGATCTTTACTGAAAAAAAAAGTTGTTCACCAAAATAGTTGTCTTTGGTCAGTGGATGCTGATGAAGAGAGTCTGGTCACTGGTGGTGGTGATTGCGGAGTCATGATACATCCGTTGATTGAAACTGATGATTATTTAAAGAATGATGTCTTAGACACGAATACTGGTGTGAAAAAAGTTGTTTTTACAGCTAAAAATAACATAGCAATGATGACAGATGATGTATTGATTTACTATTGTGTGAAAAGTAAGGAAAAGTTTGAATATGTTTTAAATCATACGTCAACATATAAATTACTTAGTATGTCCCCATGCCAACAAATTGTGGCTATAACTGACATGGATGGCAATTTAGATGTGTTTATCGAAAATTGCAAAGAAGATTGCTTACAGAATGTAATTAAAACCAAATTAAACTTTGGCAAGATTCTCTCAATGCACTGGGGGGATAACAGACATTTGATTTTATGTTTACAAGATGGTGCAGTTAATGTAATCTCAAAAAGCAATGAAGTTGAAAAAGTATGCAGCTTTAGTTTGCCGGTAAATAAAGAAAGATGGTTAACAGCAGCAGCTATAAACTTTAAAAACAATTTGGCTGTCCTGGGAGATAGATGTGGCAATATACATGTCTATGTTAAAGGAGAGATGGACCCTTTGAAAACTTTTAGGAAAGTCCACGGAAGGTATGGACCAACTTCAATAACTATTACAGATAGTGAAGTTATAACTACTGGCCGAGATGGGACAATAAGATACTTTTCTGTAAAAGACACAGAAGTAAAATATATG
Source organism: Clepsis dumicolana (assembly GCA_963691665.1). Classification (NCBI taxonomy): domain Eukaryota; kingdom Metazoa; phylum Arthropoda; class Insecta; order Lepidoptera; family Tortricidae; genus Clepsis; species Clepsis dumicolana. Next base: position 15,064,501 of record OY829518.1, on the reverse strand, counting down.
AGCAGTAAATCTTTAGACTTCCCATGGGTTGAGAAGTTTATAGACAGAGACCAAAAGATTGCCTGTGGCTTTCAAGAGAGAGACTTTATTGTTTATGATATTTTGAATAATTGTCAGATGTTACAAGTTCCCTGTGGAGGTGGTCATAGATCCTGGGATGCTGTGCGGAAAATAGACAAAATTAATGATAAATATGATGAAGTTATAAAGCTAATATACATTAAAAATCCTGATGTTCGGCTGGCTACTTTTCAGTTAAGTAACATAGTGTCAAGAAATGTTATAAATGGTTCGCATTCTAAAGAAATTAACTGCCTTAAATGTTATACGAAACTATCTAAAGCATTTTACATTTCTGGTGGAGAAGATACCACTTTAAGGATATCTAGTCTTAATTCTCAAAATGTCTTTACGGATAGAGTTTTGTATAAACATTTATCGAATATAAGAGCCCTGAAGTTATTTGAGTTAAATGACGAAAGAACACTTCTAGTATCAGCTGGAGGTCGGGCTCAAATGTGCATTAACATTCTTAATTTTATTAAAAAAGGAGATGAAACAAAGGTGATTTTAGAAGAAGTTCTGGATTATCAAATTAGAGGAACAGACAAAGAAAAGAAAGGAAATCAAAACTGGAGAAACTGTTCCATAGATTTCGATCCAGAAACTAGAATAATGGACGTAGAAGTTATTCAACGTGACGACAGCGCACACGTTGTGTTCGCCGGCTGCTCGGACGCGTGTCTAAGAATATACTCTCTTGTACTTAAAGAAAAAAGTGTTCTTAATCCAATAAGCGAATTAAAATATCACAAAACGTGTATTTTGAAAACGCATTGCGTCAAATTTGAAAATAATGACATCTTAGTTACATGCACAACGAGAGGAGAAGTAGCTTTATGGAATGTCAGTAATGTAAAAGAAAACAATAATTCGCAACCATTTTTTAATACAATAACCAATAAATCAGGAATAAACAGTTTAGACACTAAATTCGTGTCAAATGAAGAACTTTTAATAGCTACAGGAGGAGATGACAATGCTATACATTTGGTACTGCTCAAACTCCAGTATAACTTGACCTCTGCTGTATTGACATCCTCTTGGCATTTGGACACTCTGCACAGTTCCCAGATAACTGGTGTTTGTTTCTCAGGGGGATATCTAGCGTCCACATCTATTGACCAGAGAGTGAGCCTGTTGATGTGGGTAGTGAATGACGAAGGAATAAGCTGTGAGTTTGTATCGCAGAAGTTTTGCGATGTAGCGGATGCTCAAGGCATGGATTTGGTAGAAACTTCTGGGTTAGTATCACTTATCCTATTGCTTTAAAGTTTAAACGAGCTGTGTAAATAGTAGTAAATATTGTATGTAGGTAGACTAAGTTTTGCCTTCTAAGTTAAGCTAAGAAAAGATATGATTTTTTTTAACGCCATCTTTCATAATTTATGCAAGATACTTTATTGTTACGTGGGTATATCTACTTTCCGAAAGATGACCTGGTTTAAACCACGGGGCCAATTATACTAATGGTTTTATGTCCACTGAAATCGATTGATACTTAGCTAGTACTTATTTTAAAGATCTTGTCGAGCACGAAAAATGGATTAGTAAATTATAAGCACTTTATTTTGTTTGCAGAGAAACAATCACAGTGTGCGTCTACGGCAAGGGAATGGAGGTCATCGCAATACATGTAAATTGACAGTAATAAACTAATTATAATAATAAATGAAGGTGCCTACCTAAAATTTTAAACCTACGTTTTGTTTTGGCAATTGGTCCGGAAACTTAGAGCAGGAAAGGAATGGAAATGTTAACCCGCGATTTCCCCTCTGCTAAAACTCATATTAAGTCTGACCAAAGTGATATTATCAGGGTCTGTTGATTGTGTGCGTGTTTTTGCCATTTTAGTGTGAGTTTGTAGGAACGTAACAAATTTTGACTTAAGCGCAAACGTGTGCTGTACGTGTGTTCCTCGCCCCCCTCAAAAAGTGTCAGAAAAATTGTAGTGCATAGATAAACCAAAGGCACCTCCCGTCTGTCTGCTTTACGTCGGCAAAGGACTAAAGTTCGCTGCGAGCAATGAGGTTCTCAGCCCTTACTTTAGGCACGCGAGGTACATAGGTACAGACAGCGTCAGAGAAAACGACCCCCTCTGGTCACATGACACATGAAAGCGTCTGGAACATGAAAGCGTTCAAGTTTTTTGTCGGCTGATGCAGTAAGCAAGTTGGTCTAGTGGTTAGCGATCGGCCCTCTCGTGACAAGTGAATCAGAGGTCTCGAGTTCTAATCCACTTCTACGAAGACTTTTTGTTTCATTTTTTCCTAGCATTTTTCTGACCATTTAGTTAGGTAAGTAGAAAAAAGGTTAAAAAAGTTTTGCTCATTGATATAGTATTTTTTTTTGCCACACTAGAATTGATACAATACAATCTACGTAGGTTTGAATGAGACAAGAGAACCTTAGTAAGTAATAATAATGCGAATTGTATTTTTTTTACCCGACTGCGTTTTATTATTATTCCACGAACGGGCAACTGATATCATTAACTATTTTTAGATTCAATATTTGCACTACAAGTCACATTCACAGTCTTCGCCAAGCGGTCCGTGACAGCTTACAAAAATATATTTTTACCAAATGACACAATTTTTTCTAATTAGATTGGAATCGAACTCGATTCACTGCAACAAGTGCCATGTCGTATGATTCAATCTGCCGCTAGGCCATTTGAACACATGACATTGGCTGCAAATTTAATAGTTGCTTGTTGCGTGCCATTACAATTCAGTATACGCCAGGCGGCAAAGCAAATGCAATCTTATTGCACAGCAAATAGCGACTTTCAAAGAAGCACCGACTGAGATATTGCTAAGTTTTAACTTTGTTTTTCATATTGAGACTTTGAGGGTAAACACTTATGGCAGATATTTCCTTAATCTTCGCATCCTTGTCCGGCTTATGCGTAGATATAGGTAGTTAGATTGTGTTTATTGCCGATTATTGCACTACCGCAATTTTATTATGAATCTCATTTACTAAACTGAAGGTAGGTAATCTATATATGACTTTACAAATCGTTACGTTTCGTGTCGATCTCCTTGTGTAAATCTTCACGTCGTAATATCCAATTTGTTATGTTCTCGATTTTTTTTATTATAGTTCGATTAACAACTTTTTTGAAGACTAAAATTATTATTCTCTGGGAACAAGAACAATCTGTAAAGGAAATAGCACGAGATATGTAGTGGGCATAACGGTAAGATTTACTTTATATACTTACTTAATATTTATATAATTATTCGTTGTTGCACTATTTATGTATTACTATTCATCCCATTGTTTTCTTATTTACAGAGAAAAACAGTTCGTAGATGGATACAATAAGTTATCAAGCAACGGGTGATATGTAATGTGATCGCCAAAAGGCCCTTATTGTCCCTTGCTATGGCTTACACCGATGAAGAAGAGCTCACACCGTAATATAGTGCAAGTTCACTCAGTGGAAGTGCAAGTCCCTTCAAATCTATACGCTCAAGTGCCAAAAATTTTGGGGTGCCTCTTAGCACAATTCGACGGCATCTACACGCGGCGAACATCCATACTTAATTATAAACCCCCAGAAAAAATTAAATTCATTATTTAAATTTCGACGGGAGAAACGAAATAGTTACATTTACTAATTTTTAATCAATAATAGACAAACTTTTGTTATTATCAATCAAGCTACCCTTGTTTACGAGTATTCATGTGTTAATGATGAACCATGTGCTCATAGGTATTGTTTTTAATGTTGTGTTAGAAGTGTTGTGAAATTGTGATAAAAGAGAAAGATATAAATTGCTATACTATAATAGTTTAGCATGTTGGTTCTTTCTCAGTGATTCACAGGCACAATTAGCTAATGTTAGCAGCTTAAATAAATGTTGTAACTATGTTTCTAGAAATATCTATAAGCGAAACGTGACTCATGTATCCATTTGTTTTGTCAGTAAATTTAGTTCGGTTCAAAACCTAAGTAAATGGCTATATTTTAACATATATAGAAAACTGTATACTGAACCAGGAATCTATGGATTAAAGTCCTACAAATGTAAATAAATAAACAAATATTGTGTTTGTAACATGCCTATCTTTTCTTGTATTGTATAATACCTCATACCTACTTTAGCAAAGAGCTCTTAAATAATGGAAACAAAAATAAAAGCAAAAAGTTACATGTCGTAGATTCGAACCGGGACCTCAGTACTGCGAGGCCGAACCACTAGACCAACTTGCTTACTGCATCAGCGGACAAAAAACTTGAACGCTTTCATGTCATTACCAGAGGGAGGTCGGTTTTCTCTGACGCGTACTGTACCTACACTGTTTCTGTTTATCTCGCTGTAGTTTTGTGCTTAAGACACATTAGCTGGTTTTGTGGTCAGCTGACCTGTATGCACAAAATCAACGTCATGTCTGAGTGTCGTACTAGAGTAAACATGACAAGAACCTTTTCAATAGGGTAGTTGACTGATGTCAAAATAAAATTATTTTACATTTTCACTTATCAAGCTTCCGAAAATACTCACAAAAAACCGATGCCTCACTTATTACTGCAATTAAAACGGCTTTTAATTAACAAAAACTAATAAAAGGAGGCAGTTTGATCACTGAAAATTATGACGTCATAGTTTGTAATTAAATACAAGCTTCATACCTCAGCTTCATACTAACGGATCCGATCAAATTGTTTTGATATTTCATAAAAAGTTGCTGATTTGACCAAGAGGCAACAACCCTATAATCTGATCTCACAATAAGTTCTTTCCAGCCGCATGTTAATAAAACAATCCTTAATTTGATACCAACATTTATTGCAACTTCACATTAACATTAGGGTGCCCCTTGACATCGAGGCCCGTCACCCTAAAGGTGGAGCCACACGGGGGCTTCTGCTCTTGCCCTCGGTTCATGCTGGCAGAGGTCACATAGAGGACGTCAAGAGCCGGGCCCCCGAAGGTGGCCGAGGTCACCTGGAGCGCCGGGATACGGATTGTCCGGAGAAGCTTGCCTTTGCGAGGGTCTACGTGGAGTATCTGAGGAAAGAAACTCAAATTATGTAAATAAATAAATATCGTGGGACAATTGACACCAATTGACCTAGTCCCAAAGCAAGGACTATAAAACCAAGAGGACTGCCAATGGCTATACAATGTCGCGTTCCTGTAAAATAATGAGCCTGCTGAAGCGAGTTTCACTATAGAGAGATCTCTGTACCATTAATTTTGTATAACACTTAGACCTTAGGCTAACACAATAGAGCCATCTATGAACTGAAAGAAAAAACGAGCTTAGTTGACGCTATTGGGTTAGCCAGAGGTCTAAATGTGATACTAAATGAATGGTACAGAGACCCCTCCGTAGTAAAACAAGCTACAGCAGGCTTACTATTTCAAAGGAACGCGACATCGTATAGACACTGGCAGTCCTCTTGGTTTTATGGTCCTTGTCCCAAAGTAAGCAGTTTGTGTTATGGTTACTAGACAACGGATAAACATACTTATAAATACATACATAAGTACAAATTAAACATCCAATTCCCGAGAACAAACATTCGTATTCAACATAAAAACATCTGCCCCGACTAGGCATCGAACCGGGGACCTCAAGCTTCATAGTCAGAGTCTCTAACCACTAGGCTATCCGGTCGTCTGTACACCTAAATACTGACCTGGTGTCCGTCAAAGTTGGCGATCAAGAGGTTGCCGTCGGTGTCGATGGTCATGCCGTCCGCGATGCCCTGCAGCCCCTGGTCCGCGAAGCTGAACACTAGCCGAGGGTTCGCTGGCGACAGAAGACAAACTATTCAGAGGGACTACTACGAAATTCGAAGTTCGTATCGTACCGTCCCGCTCACTCGTCTTAAATAATATTAACTTGAGCGGGACAGCACGATACGAAGTTCGAATTTTGCAATTCGTAGTAGGGGGGCAGAATCTAACTTACCTTTAGGATGAAAACGGCACATTTCATAATCTCTGTTTAATCCATGTTTATCCTGCGCTTACTTCCTATTTGATCCTTGTTTAACATTAATACCCAGTTGATACATGTTCAATCACTATTTAATCCCTCTTTAATCCAATTTTAAACCTTAATCCCTATTTGATCCCTGAGCAATCTCCATTTAATTAAGTTTAACCGTATTTAATCTATGTTTGACCCATATTTAATCCCATTTCATCAATGTCTGAACACTATTTAATTCATGTTCAAACCCATTTTAATCCCCGTTCAATACCTATTTGATCCTTGTTTATAGTCTACTATTTAAATGGGGAATAAATAGGGTTTAAACCAATTCATTTACTTAATCCATCCCCTATTTAAATTTAATTTAAAGTTTTTTTACGTCAAGGTTGGGGTTTAAAAATCGTCATGCACAGCACAGTCGTACAACTGCCGCAAGTCGTGACGAAGTTATCAAGGTGATGTGGTTATAGTTCATTGCGGGATCTCTAATCTTCGGTAGATGCTTACAAATGTTCCCAGTCTCGATGTCATAGTCGTAGCGCCTGACGTTGTATGCGAAGGAGTCGACATAGTAGAAAGCCTTCTCCTTAATGTCCCAGCAGAGACCGTTGGAGATGTCGATGCCGGTTTCCAACTTGGAAAAAAAATAGGTTATCTGTAAAATTAGATTGTTCACTGACCAGGTTTTTTTTCTACAAAAAAAACTGACGAGCGATTGACCCATTGACCCATTGATGCAAAAGCGCACAGAATCTAGTGTAATTTTTGACACCAGAAAACCATACGACGTTCCGCGTTCTAAGGACGTTCTGTAGCAGAACTTCTGCATGAGAGGCGATTGGTCGAACGAAACACTTAGCCTACCACGGTTTGTAAAGCAATGAATATACCTACCTATTCATCATCATCATCATCAGCCTATTTATGTCCCACTGCTGGGCACAGGCCTCCTCTCAGAATGAGAGGGCTTGGGCTATAGTTCCCACGCGGGCCCAGTGCGGATTGGGAACTTCACACACACCATTGAATTGCTTCGCAGGAGTGTGCAGGTTTCCTCACGATGTTTTCCTTCACCGAAAAGCTCATGATAAATTACAAATGTGATTTCGCACATAAACTCACAGGTGCGAGCCGGGGTTTGAACCCTCGACCCTCTGCTTCAGAGACCATAGGTCAAACCACTAGGCTATCACGGCTTTCACCTACCTATTACGAAAAACAAATTCTATGTAATTGTTACATGTAAATAAAATAAATAAATAAATGTAGAGCTATGTACGATACATCGTATATCTTTAAAGCTCTACCTTGTGCACCGTGCCGTCAGGGTCCATGCGGTACAGGCTGCCCTTCTTCAGTTCAAACTTTCCTGGCTCCTTTTCATGGCCCATAGTGCCTGAAATAACCACAAACAAATGTAAAGGTCTATTCTTCAATGATAGAATAAGTCTGTATTCCTATGACAAGGTCGGTCATTAAACATACCATTTTTTTAGAAATCACTGAATTTAGTCACCGGGTGAGATTCAAAAATCGATCCCCAGGTCGGTCGGTCCTTTATTGTACGGCTACGCCACGGACCAACCACCCTCTGGACACCGCATCTTCTATAATTTACTTGGAAAGGCATTATGAAAAAAGCCGCGGTGAGCGGGCCGGGGGAATGCGTCGTGATTGGTTCATAGCTTGTCATGTCGCTTGTCATCTGGTCGAAAGTGAGCCGCGATTGGTGGCTAATAAAATTTATGGGTGCAAATGAGCATATGCGTTTCGGAAACGTTCGCCCTGACATTTGATGTCCAGAGGGTGGTTGGTCCGTGGGCTACCCAATGACCATGTAGGTCGGTCCTTTGTTTTGTATAAAATTAAAGGAAAACTTACCTACTCCTCACTTAAATGGTATGCTACATGCTAAAATAATGATATCTAAACATTATCCTCAGGGAAAGCATTTGGAAGTTAAATCTTAATTTAAGTGTGACCCACTCCTAGGATCAACAGTACCAGTAAAAAGCCTCCCGCGAGGGTCCGCCTTGGAGTCGTTAATCCGGTTCCCAGGGCTGTCCTGGTCGACTTCAGCCATAGTCCTTAGCTCCTTCGCCGTCCCGTCGGCTCCATCCCACTCTACTTCAACTAGGAGCCGCTTCAGACCCACCACGAAATGGTTCGGCTTGCCTTCAACTGGGATGATGAAGCCCGGCTTATTACCTGGAATAAACATGGGTTAATTGTTGGATCTCGTAGAGTTCTTTGCTTGTAAGGTGTAAAGGAGTATTGAAGACGAACGGACGGCATAGTGACGTAACTATATGTACAAGTACGCACTCAGCTAAATTGGTTTTTTCTGTGTTGTCTTCAGTCACTAAGTATGTGGTCAGTTTAGTATGTTTAACTGAACATAATCGTACTTATTATTAGTATCTTAAACATCATTAGATTATTACCTGTTGTACGTTGTTAGCTTATCAGAAATTGTCAGTCGCATCACAAATCAAATCTAATTCAAATCTTATCTAATCTAATTAGGTAAATAGCCAAGTGTCTTTACACTTGGCTATAATATACCTACTTTTTCTTCAGATCTGTTTGGCGACAAATCTATGACGTTGACTCTTTGAAGACCAGCACAATCTGTGCTAGTTCAAGTTATTTTAAAATAACTGTGCCTGGTTTACATTCAGCCCTTGTGTCTGCTACTGCCGGAAAAACAGCCGTGGCAGGACCGAGAGTAAATATAACGTAAGTGGCAGCGGCAGGAGCGCGTGAGAATTGAAGTGTTTAATATATGTACTTGCGCTGCCAATTCCACTGCCTCCTGCCGTGGAAGTGAGCTGAATGTACCTAACCTAACCTAAACAAGCCATGACTTGACTTCAGAAGCCTTTGGGCTGTGGGGAGGACCATAAAAGAGAGATCTCTCTCCAGGCAGATGCAAATCCTGGAGGCCGACTGAAGGAAGAGGGTTGAAAGTTGTATTTATGCAACCGACTTTAGAAACTTCGTCAGCGTGATTTAGAACAGCACTTAGAAATTATTTTACATATATTCGATGACTAGATGGCGGTGGGAATCGCTACAAGTTGTCCTACTGGATGACAGATGGCGCCTAAGGTCGCTACATACTTACTGAGCACAGACCGCGTATGCTTCTCGGTGCTGGGATCGTATCTGTTTATCGAATTGTTGAAGATGTCGACGAAGTACAGTGCCTGCTCGCGCGCGTCCCAATGAGGACCCTCGCCAAGCAACATTGGCTCCGTCACGGCCTCTATGGACACCATCTGCAAATTACAGGGTCATGAGGTACGGGGAGTCTCTGACCCACAGACCCACATCATAACTACACTAATCATAATTAAATTCCCCATAGCAAATCTATTCGTTTTTGTTTTCCTTGGACGTCCATGAGTCTATTTACTATGTTAAATTCCCGTCAAGGCGCGAAGCGGCTAAACTACACGGAACAGGAGCTCCGCTGCGGAGCCCGATGTTGTCTTATAGTCGTGGAACGAAAACTACTTAGTAAAGGTGCGCTATGATGGGGAATTTAAAAACCCGATAGCTCAACAAGTTGAGCACTTGAAGGAATAAGGTCTGAGCAGCGTAGTTGTGCCGTGGGTCAGAGAGGGTACGGAGTACGGAGGTCACGCAAGCTTAATAGGGATGTTGCCTCTTGGTTAACTCAGCAATTTTTTTGAAATGTCAAAACAATTTTTGATCGGATCCGTTAGGTATGAAGTTTGTGTTGGATTACAGAACTATGAAGTCATCATTTTCAATAATCAAGTTTGCTCCTTTTATAAGTTTTTGTTTAATTAAAAATCGTTTTGATTGCAGTAATAAGTAAGGCATCGGTTTTTATGAGTATTTTCGGAAGCTTGATCACTGAAAATATGAAATGATTTTATTTTGACATCAGATATCAAACCTATTCTTAACTGTATTATGGAGGTAACAACCATTAGAATAAAGGAATAAGAGAAGCGAGCTTCGCTATCACACACAGTTACTCCGGATATCAATGTATCCCGATATCACCTAATCGCAAATCAATCGCTATTAACTATCTATAAAGAAACCCTCACATTACATTTGTAATTTATCATGAGCTTTTCGGTGAAGGAAAACATCGTGAGGAAACCTGCACACTCTTGCGAAGAAATTCAATGGTGTGTGTGAAGTTCCCAATCCGCACTGGGCCCGCGTGGGAACTATAGCCCAAGCCCTCTCATTCTGAGAGGAGGTCTGTGCCCAGCAGTGGGATGTAAATAGGCTGATGATGATGATGCTGATGATGAAAGAAACCCTCGTTGCATCAAGCAATACAGTTTCTTTTGTTATACATATCTTCCTTAATTTTTGTGGTACCGCATCCTTTTAATAGATCAGACGTTTCCGTTGGACGGGGTTTTTACTTAGAACACGCTCGCTAATAGAGACAATGTTAGATTAGATTATTACTTAATGAAAATTACATTACATTTTTATATGTCATAAAATATAAGGAATTCACAAAAAAATCGTCGAGAAAATAAACATTAATGTAAGATACAATCAAATAATATGTCAGAGCAATACATTTTATAAATGTCAATTCGAACCAAGTAGGTAATTTAAAAGTCAATTAGTATACAAAATTAAAGTGAAAATATCAGAAGAAAAGAAAAAAGCAATAACATAAAATAAAATAAAACAATATGGTAAAAAATTGTACAGAAAATAAAAATATAATCATAAGTCAATGCTTAATTTTTAGTTAGTTAAAGTGTGCTAATTTGACCGTTAAATTTCAAATCATAAAATAAAGGGAGTATATCCGTATGCCTACGAAGAGGTTAGCTTTTCATAAAACAAAATGCTTACAGCAAAATGTCTCCGGGCAAGTGGTCCATAATGCTAACGCCGGTTAATTGCCTCTTTGAATAGCGTCGTGAAGTAATAAGAAAACAACATTAAAATGAATTGTACCTATTTATACAACATGTTACAAAATAACCCGTAAAAAGGGTTAATGTTGGCATATTGTATGAAATTTAAATTAAAATATTATTTCATACAGTGATTCAAATATTGTAAAAGGACTCTTTGTAATGGAACTTTTGACCCCCTTTCGACTTTACGGGTATTTTCGTAACACCCTGTATATTAATACAATACAATAATATAGTTTATACATCTATACGTTTATAATGCAGTGGCCACCCCATGTGCCAATGGCCAAGTCGAGCGGTACAACAGCACAATTTTATTAAAAAAAATTCAAAAATTCAAAAAATTCCAAATTTTATTCAGCAAATAGGCAGTTGAATGCTCTTTTACACGTCATTTTTTTTTGAGTCTACCAGCGCTTTCGGAAAGACCATGATTGCCAAGAAGAATGCGCCGCAAGAAACTTGGCACAAAGTCATTTTTTCTAAAAACAAGTTACATTAGCTCTTACAATACGCAACCACAGACAAACTACACAAAGAAACCTCACTCTGTCATTAAAAGATTAAGAGAGAAAAAAAAATACCGCATTTTAGAAACAAGTGTAAAAAGTAATTATTAGAACAGCAAAACCAGAACACTTTACTTTACTGGCACGTTTTAATTAAGCAGGAGATGTATAGGGTTAATTGTAGGTAACCCAAATCTAAGGCTTCTTTAACAAACGCTGGATTATTAGACGCGACTAGGTATTATAACGTCAATGGAAATTTACAATTAGCTTGGAGATTATCAGACCAAAGTCATTACCGCTTCATTTAGACACCGGCGAGTTTAACCGAGTAATACAATCTAAGCTAAGTATTAAATATCTTAAAAAATTTTAACTAATCATGGGGCCAAAACGATATAGTTAGGGAAAAAACCAAGTAAAAAAATTCGCGAACCTTAGTACCCACAGGGTCTTACGAGTTGCAAGTTAAAATGAACAAGATGAAACTAGCCAGCTATGTATTATAATTTGCGATCTAAAATTCATACCTTATTATAAATTGAACTACGTTTTTTACAGTTACCAAAATATGGTTTAATTAGGTAGGTGTTCTTGTAAAAACTTTGGAATTAATTAGCAGTAGTTTACTTACTTTAATTAAATGTTATCGTTGAGTTAATTCTGTAATGAGAGACGGCCGCTCGGTTCACAGGTGATGGAGGTGTGCGCTTGCTCGAGTTAAGCGCTGTATGTTTAATGTTAAATAAGGGAATTAGAGATCCCTTGGTAAATATAAGTTGAACGGTTTTGTATTTATTGTCACCGTTTTCCGCCTAATGTCATTTAATCATTCATCTAACAAATCGGGCTTTGGAGCTATTTGTATGCATTTTTTGTTATTTGTTATTAATAGTTATTAGCGTTAAAAATAAGAGAACAATGTTATTGCTCACAAGATAAGCTCTTAAGTGGTAAACGGCCAGCTTATACAATTTCTACTAGGTATACCTAATGATTCTTGCCCGTGGCTTGGCTTCGCCGAGGTGCTTGACGAAGGTGAACATTGGTGGTGCGAAAACTCCGTCGACGGATGTAACAAGGGGAATGACGTGGCGTGTCGCTTCTGACATGCGTTAGAATGTTTTTTTTTTCTTCTTCAGCGGATTTTTGTATGGAACCAACTAGCACACAAGCAGCTTATACCAGCTTTGTACAGCCTAAATGTTATATAAGAGCAAGACTACATAGTCTTCCTTAAGAAGTACAGCAGCATATTTAATTACATCTTAATAGCAAAGCGGTACAAGAGCCGTTTAATAGCAACAAAATTTCCTATCGTGATAGAAAAGCAAGTGCTAGCGCAGCTAAACAAAAATAAGTACAATTGATTTAATGGAGTCTTTTAAAGCACTGGGAGCTGTAAAAGAGTACTTTAGTGGTACAAGGGTTTAAAAAGGGTGCTTTTGTAGGGTTCATGAGCGCAGAGCGGCATTTTATAAAGCCTTGAGTTCCTTAACGGATTTTTTACCGTTGTGTAACACTATACCTATAATAGCGTTGTATTTGTATAGATCTGGAATAGTGCCTTGAGCGCTATATGTGAGTATTATATAGCAACTGTACAGCAAATAGTTGTATAATTAATCATGCGAAACGCCTATACAGTCGTTAAAGTTACAGAATAGTGCTATGACACTTTAAGTATTTCAATAGTATTGACTAGAGCTCGTGTAACTATTATATTTTATCTATATCGGAGAAACATAACTAGAGCTCAAAGCGCTTTATTTACAAGAGATTTATTTATGCAGCAAAAAAACGATGTAAAGCTGGATAATGAAAGGTAATATGATGCTTTATTCAGCCAATGCCAAAATAATAATATTTATTAGCGCTGGTATATCACTTAAAGCTCTTAGCCATAACCGCTGTGCACTCCCTGAGGTATGGTATGGTATAGTACCTCTTATTAACGATATCAGATAATTTAATAGTATTGAAAACAGTTCTGACTGATCTGTCATTTTAATTTTGTGCGTGTAAAGATTTAGTGACTTGATTGACTTCATTCATTGTAAATAAAATGTCAAACGTTTTATATAATGGTATATCCCAAAGACCATTATACAACCGTGAGCTCTTAATAGTAGGCGCAAAAAGCTGGTGTGCGGCCAAAACAGTTGAATAAAATATATATATAATAAAATTCTACAACAGCAATACTAGAGCCTTTGTAATGCTTGTTACAGCGCTTGTGAGCTAGTTGGGAGGCAACAGAGGGTCGAGCACGATTTTACGAATGCTGCGTAATGTTACGGTTATCGTATCGAGATCGAGAAACCCCGTACTAAATTTTAGTTCCCAATACGCTAACGGGCGGGCGCTGTTCCAAACGTCATACAAACTCGACAACGTTTACTATTCGATTTTACGTTACGCAGCATTCGTAAAGTCGTGCTCGACCCTCAGGGCGTAGTAAGAACCCTTATTTTATGTCAGGATTTCTCGCTCGTTCATTATTTACCTATCTTCATAATATCTAATCTGATGTTTATCACGACTTTACGAGCTCAACGACAAGAGATTTTACCACTCGAGATAGCGTGGCGTAACTACTCGAAATCGTATTTTACTATTTACTTAGTGTGCTAAGGTTCTACGGTCGCCGAGAGGTTGCTTGTTATGGAACTTGCTGCAAACTATATAAGGTTGCATTCTGATTAATGAACAAAATTAACGTAGGACTTCAGTAGGAGTTTCTTGATGGCTTGAGTTGATTTGGGTATAATGGCGTTGCTGACAGCTGCATAAGTATGTAAAATAAGGAGAACCAATTCATACTTTGGTATGTACAGGGAGAGCCACTTGAGGTCAATAATAAATGGATGAGATCATTAATGAATACTTACTTTATTGTTTTAAAATCATTTGTATCAAAAATCATTGAAAAATTGTCTATAAAATCGTTTTGAAAAACCGCGTAAGCAGTCCCGTCGATACATTAAAAAAATATTTGTATGCTCTTACAAAAAGTTCGTTTCCTAATTAGGTAGGTACTTTACTTACAAAAAACACATTTCTCAAAAATGTTTACACAATTGGATACAATAATAATGTAAATTTATTACCTAGTAATTGACCTTGAGCGTCCTATTTGTCTCATTAATAATCATCCGCCAAGTTGAAGAAATCATTGAGTCATATTTACAATTACATTTATAATTTATTATGAGCTTAAGGAAAACATCGTGAGGACACCTGCACACTTCTGCGAACCAATTAAATTATTTTTGTGAAGTTCCCAATCTGCACTTGGCCCGCGTGGGAACTAGCCCGAGCCTTCTCATTCTGAGAGGAGGCCTGTGCCCAGCAGTGGGACGTAAAATAAGGCTGGTGATGATGATGATGATTTACAATTCGACTGCAATTTTTCGGCTCTATCTATTGGTGTAGCTAGGTATTAAAAGTTTTGCTCTCTTGAAAAAAATCTCGTACCTAACTAAGTACTTACCTACCTAGGTTTTTTTTTCATTTGCATTTTATAAAAAACGTCAATAGCGATGTTGTTGGGATGTCGGCTCTTGGTCAAATCAGCAACTTTTCTTGAAAAGTCAAAACCATTTGATCGGATTCGTTAGTTTAGTATGAAATTTGTATTGAATTTGCAGCTTTCTAGTACCAATAGTCTCTGAGCTATGCCGCGGACAGACAGACAGACGGACGTGACGAAACTATAAGGGTTCCGTTTTTGCCATTTTGGCTACGGAACCCTAAAAAAAGACATGCGGTGGAACTCGTAGAACCTCCTCATTCGGTTAAAATTTCTTACGCTATTCAATTTTAACACATTTTAAAATGTTTTTAGAGGGTAGGAGGGAGGTCCACAAAGCGCTTACAAGCTTATTTCAGAGTTGCAATTGCAAAAGCACTTGGTTGATGCAACTTGTGACCAGCTATCAGTGTTATCTTTCTCGCTTTCCAGCGAGGAAACGCTGCCAGCCTTTTGGGCACCATGCCACGGGGGCCTTATTTATATAATTGTAAATTGCTTTTCTCATGTAAATTTGAAAATGAAGAATAAACAGTTGTAGCTACTGTAATTAACCACTAACGGTAATTACAGTAGCTACAACTGTTTATTCTTAATTTTCAAATTTACATGACAAAAGCAATTTACAATGATATTAAATCCAAGCTAACACTGATTAAACTAAAACTTGAAACTAAATTAAATCTAAATAAGGCCCCCGTGGCATGGTGCCCAAAAGGCTGGCAGCGTTTCCTCGCTGGAAAGCGAGAAAGATAACACTGATAGCTGGTCACAAGTTGCATCAACCAAGTGCTTTTGCAATTGCAACTCTGAAATAAGCTTGTAAGCGCCTTGTGGACCTCCCTCCTACCGTCTAAAATTATTTTAAAATGTGTTAAAATTGAATAGCGTAAGAAATTTTAACCGAATGAGGAGGTTCTACGAGTTTTACGAGATTTACAATGATATTAGTTTTAAACTAACTTTTTGTATTATTTTTATTTTTACGGTCATCCCGTTTGAAATTAATTTTTCACAAATTTCAAATTTTTAAAATCAACGATTAGCGCCATCTCTCGCTTAGTAGGTGAACGTAGATGTTTCATACTAAGGTGTATTGGTCTCGTACAGAGATTATTGCATAGATGGCGTTAGCGAGTCAATATCGCTAAGTAACAAGATCTGATGCGTGAATATATAGGAGTTTTTCGTGCTAACTTCCAATTGCTCGGATAGCGTAATTGGATTAGCGCGTTACCACGGTATGGTAAAGGTTCGGGTTCGAACCCCAATTCGAGAACAAATTTTACTGGTTTTTCTGTACATTTACGCATCAAATTTGAAATTTGTGAGATATTAAAGTTAACTGGAAACTTTGCGAACGGTTTTCAGCTTAATATCGCGATCATGGCCACCTGTACAAATAAAACCATTCTCAGCACTCGAGTGAGCCCAGCCCATGCAAAATAAATAAATTTACCTATATATATATATATATATATGTAAGCAAAAACCCGGCCAAGAGCGTTGTTTCGACACGTCCACTATTTCACCAATTCTACAATTGTTAGTTTACATTTACGTTTACAATTTCTTTGCCAATATGAAGCGCGCTAATACAAAGGCTCTTCAAAACTGTGCTATGCTGGCATAACGTCACCATTGTCTTAATATAATTACGATGTGAAGGAAAAAAAACACGTTTATAATTATAGTTTACTAGCTGTTCCCGCGACTTCGTCCGCGTAGATTTCGGTTATCGCGATCCCGCGGGAACTACATAATTTTCCCGAATAAAAAGTAGCTTAAGTTATTCCTCAATATTCAAACTATCTTCTTACCAAATTTCATCTAGATTGATGCAGCGGTTTTCCCGTGAAGAGGTAACAAACAGACAGACAGAGAGACAGAGAGACAGAGTTACTTTCACATTTATAATATTAGTTAGGAAGATAGGATAAGTAAGATACCTACAAAAGGGCGCCAAATGCATGACTCGCCGGGGCGCCTAGATGCTTAAGGCCGGCCCTGCTCAGGTCAGGACGCCCCACACTAACGTTTTCCCGTCCGTGGTCTCCATTCGAGGACTGCGGAGTCCTTGAATAGAGGTATATATGCATGACAAATTACAGGGGGGATACTTGACTCCAACAAAAATGAGCACTTGAAAGCGGAATATTTCGCAAACAAATAACTGTATCGAAAAGTGATCTTCGACCACCCCCAATATTTATTTTTAAAAGACCTATCCAACGATATCCCACATTATGGGGCGGGCGAAAAATAAAAATATATCCCCACTTTACGTGTAGGGGAGGTAAAAAAAAATTTTTTTTCCATTATTTTATCCTAGCACTTTTTCGGCCTAATTAATATATGCGTGTATATCTATACAAAATTACAGCTTTCTAGTACCTAGAGTCTGAGCTATGCCGCGGACAAACGGACAGACAGACGGACATGGTGAAACTGTAAGGGTTCTTTGTGGGCTACGGATCCCTAAAAAGGGTAAAGTACACGTTGTCATTGATATTCCTCAAGTGCAAATATTATTGCAACTAAGTATATCTTCACTCGGTATTTGACAGAAAGCTGCATGATAACGGCATTGGATACAATCATTTATCTATCACGTCGGTCCCAAAAACCCAGGTGGCTAGCTTTTTACAAGACTTCAAAAAAAGGAGGAGGTACTCAATTCGTGGGTTTTTTTTTGTTATTATGTACCTATGTTCCCCGATTACTCGAAGACGGCTCTCCGATTTCGAAAATTCATTTCTTGTTTGAAAGGGTATTAGTACATTGTGCATGAAGGGCGGTAAGAAGGGTATTGCTAACGAAAGTCTATTAGAAGGCCGACGACGCCGAAGGCGGAGGGCTTTTAATGACTTGAGTTTGTAATACCCTTACTGCCCGTGATACACACAATGTTTTTCATCACATTTGCGAGGAAATAAATACATACAATAAAAGGCAAAAAATCTGTTTATTAAAAGTTTGGTCTTCACATACAGAAGACGTATTTTACTAAGTACAGGCAGTACCTCCGTAAATATTAGATTAAGTATAGACGATTATAAATATAAACTCAGCAGTCGGCAACAAATAATAGTTTTGAGATTGTCAACTTTTTTCAATGGAGACTTCAGACTTCCAGTACTTCCACAGATAATGATAAAAAACGCGTTTAGAAACTGGAAAGACGAAAGCCCATCCATACAGCCAGTTTTCATCGTTTTCAAAATAAAATTCACTGAAATAATTGCAAATCAAACTCAAATAGTTTTAAAATATAATAATAACGTTTAAATTAAGTAATACTTATTTGTAGAAAACGTAAGAAACCATGTTTGGTTTAAAACCTCCTTAGTGTGGAATGACATATTATACCTACTTACCTACGAGTGAACGCCATATTTTTTAAAACTAAACCCATTACTCCCTTGGGAAAATTACAAATTCCGTAGGAATAATTTAGGCCGTTGTCCTTCAGTATGCCTGCGTACAATACGACGCTTTACGAGCAAGTGTGATGAAAACTTTTATTATACAACCTTATTAACCGACTTCAAAAAAGGAGGAAGTTCTCAATTCGTCGGAATGTTTGTTTTATCCTACTGCGCAGGCATCACGATTATTTTTATGCCTTGCGGCGCAACATAGCGGCACTGCAGCATTTAAGATATTTGTGTACATACATACATGTACTAACCTATGTTGAACAAATAAAGAGATTATAGTGAAATAAAAACGGATCACTCACGTATATAAGTCGAGTTTAGCCCGACATGTTTCGGAAGCCCCCAAGTAGGAAGACTGTGCTAAATACTGCGTCGACGGTGAGTGTGAACGAGCCTTTACAGAGTGATGTGATCAGTGTAGTGTGCTACCCTGCATTTGACAATAATAAAAATGACGATGAAGACGAGGGTAGTTGTGTGCAACTGTCACAGAGGGTCGAGCACGATTTCACGAAAGCTGCGTAACGTTACGGCTATCGTATTGAGATCGAGAAACCTCGTACTAAATTTTAGTTCCAAATACGCTCACGCGCGGGCGGGCGCTGTTCCAAACGTCATACAAACTCGACAATGTTTACTATTCGACTTTATGCGTTACACAGCATTCGTAAAGTCGTGCTCGACCCCCAGAGCCGCGGCCTGCAGTGTGCGTCTCGCCGCCGCTGGGTCGTGCGCTCCCAGAGAAAGGACTACGAATTAGTCCGGAACAGTCCGTTTTTATTTCACTATGATTCAGTCTCACGGTAGTTTCATGTTAAAAATAAAGAGATTTGTATTTGTTCATTATGTTCTGTATCTTTGTAATGGGGGCTATCGCGAGTCAAAAATCCACTTGGATCGCTAGTATCGATTGAATGAGATCTATCTGTCATTCACCACCATGACAGATAAGCTACTGGTCTATATTGATTTAAATTGAAGAAAGACCTCACTCGACACTGGCGACGCTAGCGGATTTTGACTCGCGGTGGCCCTATTGTCTTGAATAAATCAAGTAGCTATTATTGGATAATAAGCGATATAGCACGTTAAAAGAACTGATGAGACTACACGAACAACAATTTATTTTCTAATTACAGAATTAGACAAATTAACTTTTAATGAACTTAAAATCTAATACAATGCGCGATAGGCAAGTTGGCTTCTCAAACGGGCAGGGGTTCTTCTTAGCAAGTGGTCGCTGGCGTAAGAGAGCGATTCTGAGCGTGCGGCCGGTTTTAAAGGCACAGCCCCCGCCGCTACGCGTCCTCCCCTCCTTGGGTAGTTGATGTTGCCTTCGTTAACACGGCCTCTCCTGACTGGAGGACGTCCTCGTCCTCCCGTGGCCCAGGCTGAAGGGTTGCTGCCCCGCCAGTGGTTCCTGGCATTGGCTCTGGTATCGAGGGCACCTCATCGCCCCTGACAGCTCGCTCTGATGTGGACTCCGTGTCGTCTTTATCTTCATCACGGCATGCATCTGAGAATAGAGGCCACTCATAAAAGACTGAAAACATCTTGCAAAGTGACATAGTGAACTATAGGCACGACGTTAGCGTAGTTCACTAAGACCAGAGAGGAAGCGCGACGTTAGCTATCTCTGATAGTGGCAACGTAAGAAACCTATAGTTACGTTAAGACTTTTACATGGCATAGGCACGACGTTAGCATAGCATGTATCCTTATGTATGACATAAGCACGACGTTCGCTTGTCATACACGCGTGTAGTCAGAATCACGCAGCTAAACATGACATAGGCGCGACGTTAGCATATCATGTGTTCTTTGTATGACATAGGCACGACGTTCGCTTGTCATACACGCGTATAATCACACAGCTAAATATGACATAGGCACGACGTTAGCATATCATCATGTGTGTTAACGAACTAAAATCTCACCCTCAAAGAAGGCAGCACACGTGTCCGGAGTCCACTCCCCTCGCCACGGCACCATAAATTCTGCCGCAGCCTGTGTCGATTTGCCATAGGAGCCGGCCAACAATTGCAGCTCGTATCGACCATGGGGAAGCGCCTTGATCACCCGATAGGGACCGCGCATGCCAGAGTCGAGTTTGCCAGTAGCTTGTGCCTGTTTAATCACAAAAACGAGTGAATTAGTATCAAACGTTCGAGGGGGTCTCCGGTCAGCATTAACATTTTTATCTTGCTGACGTTGGTTCATTTTCAGGCGCTCAGAAGCCCTCTGTCTATGCATTTCCCTTAACGCTTCGCGGTTGGGATTAGTGTTTTCTAATGCGATGTCTCTAACTAAGTGACGTATAAGGGGTGTAGCTGCTTCAATGCCTACCAGTAAGTTCAAAGGCGAGAGCCCGATAGTTCTCTGCTTGGTGATGTTGAGAACCAGCTGCAGCCGCCACATAGCGTCAGACCATTCGTTCTGTCGGTGGTTGCATTCTATGCGAACCATGTTTAACAACGTACGGCAATAGCGCTCGACCTGACCGTTTGAGCGGTGCATCTCGGGTGTAATGAGATGTATGTCAATGCCTAATTCCGTCACAAACTTCGTGAACTCTGAACTTAGAAACATACGACCGCGATCTGCTATGATTTGTTTTGGGGTGCCAAACAAAGAGATCATATTGGTAATAAGTCGCTTTAACTCATTAGCATCCTGACTATACATGGGGTACAACAAGCAATATTTTGAGAAAGCATCTACAGCAATTAGCACGTACCTATAACCGTTAGACTGTGGCAATGGGCCCAACGCATCTACATGAATTACCTCAAAGGGATTACATGGCTTTTCCCATGAATGTATAGGTTGGTGAGGGGCTCTTGGGGTCTTTTTGTGTGTTATGCAAATAAGACAGTGAGCAACATATTTTTGAACAAAAGACTTCAGAGATGGGAACCAAAAATGTTTCCTAATAAGTTCTAGCGTCTTATCTACCCCAGGGTGATTGTGCTCATCATGAAATATTCGAAGTAAGCTAAGCCTATGGCCTTTAGGCACGAAACATAGGAGTCGCGATTCTTCACCTACTGGGGAGTACTTATAAAAGAGCAGTCCATTCCTATGAACGTAATGGGTGGAATCAAGTTGTCCTTCTGTCAGTTTTTGAATGAGCTGTTGAGTTTCTTCATCCGCACCCTGTGCCACTTGAGCCCAATTCTGTTGTTTGCGGGCTTCACAGACATTCACAGGATTGCGGCTCAAGTAATCAGCATGTGACATAGAGGTGCCCTTACGGTACTCTAACGTGAAGTTAAAGTCCTGCATATATATCCACCACCTGGCTACGCGTGGCAAAAGGTCTTTTTTCTGTTGTGTCGATTTTAATGCGTTACAGTCAGTAACGACTGTAAATTGAATGCCAACCAGGTAGTGCCTAAAATGTTGCAAGGCTTTAACAACAGCCAAGGTCTCCAGCTCATAGGAATGGTACCTTGGCTCTGCACCCTGGGTTCGTTTGCTGAAATAGCCTACCGCTCGTTTATGACCTTTTTCATGAACCTGAAGAGTCTTCTTGAAATCCAAATGTTTTGTTTTTATCCGTAGTAGTATATTATTGGGCATTCTGGACCACCATTCATTCGATCGGGCGAAAAATTTCGCCCTCACTCATTCGTGGTGATCCAGAAGCCCAATAATACAATGAATTGCACACAACCTACAATCAACCCAAACCCAACGGTAACCAACCTAACAGTAACCTATCAGCATTTGCGTTCAACATAACGCTCAACCTACACCTGAAATCGCATTGGACATTCTGTTTCACCTCGCGTTCAACGCAACAGCAACTCAAACCCAACGGAACCCAACCTAACAGTGACCTATCAGCATTTGCGTTCAACATAACGCTCAACCTACACCTGAAATCGCATTGGGCATTCTGTTTCACCTCTCGTTCAACGCAACGAATACATCAGCCCAACAGCAACTCAAACCTAACGGAACCCAACCTAACAGTAACCTATCAGAATTCACGTTCATCATAACGCTCAACCTACACCTGAAATCGCATTGGGCATCCACCTCTCGTTCGAATGAGCGAAGTTTTGACTCGAGGTTCAACGACAAGCCAACCCGACGGGAATTTATTCAATGTATTTAAATTTCAGTCCAACTCAAGTCTCAACTAATTGACAACCTAACATAGATATGTTTAATAATGTTTGAGCTTAGATAAAGTAAAAGCAAAAGTACACCATGCACACCGGGTTGATCAAGTCCGATATGCACGAGGCCGAAGCCACTGAGCGCTCCTCGGTCTCAAGCCGCAGCCTTTGACTCAGGTTAACTCAGGTGTTTGCACAACTTGTCTGCGAAGCTGATCAGACTCCACAGACAAGATCGGGTCACCCAGGACGCGTCTAGTTCCCGGCATCCACCTACGGATGTATCGCTATGACCGCTTTTTGTGTGCGTGGTGGTTTTGGATGCCTCCCACCGAGGCTTGTATACAACTCATCCGCAAAGCTGATCAGACTCCACAGACAAGGTCGGGTCACCCAGGACGCGTTAGTTCCCGGCATCCGTTTTCGGATGTATCGCTATGACCGCGTTTTATGTACACGGCAAATTGTATGTCGGATTTATTTATATCAACGAATCTCAAAACCATCGTTAGCGCGAGTTAGGTTTAAACTAATTTACGCTGGAATAAAGCACTAAGTAAACATTATTTAAATTACGAAAACATAAAAATGTGTAACTCACTACACTAGTGAAAACCGAAATATGATTTTAAATTGGTATCGCTAAAACTAAGTCAAATAGTGTGATTTAATTGATGTTAATGTAGAACAACTCCATCTGTGAGACCGCGATACTTTATCACACTTTCTAAATAACTTATATCACTTTATCATGTTGACGTAAAAATTGTCTTGCTGACTAGAATATAAAGTTTGATCAGAAACGAGTTGTAAAGTGATATACATGATTATGTACTTAAGTCATTTCAACTCGAAGACATTGTAGTGTAAGTTAGGTACTCGATCAAATTACGTAGCGAGCGCGCTCGCTAAGGTTTATTGTTCTTAACATGCAAATGGACATACGAGTAGGCGGTGATGACATCTATCGAAATTATTCGAAACCATTTGTATTCTATACGAAACCAGTACATCAAAGGTACTTACTTAAATCATTACTTACACCTACTTAGTTCAGTGCTTAACCCACAGACAGCGCTTATGTTAAACTTTGACATCGTGCGCTAGAATTTGTACCTAGATTTTTGTGTGTCTGTCTGTGGTACCATAGCTCCTAAATGAATGAGCCGATTTAAATGCGGTTTTTCATTTAACAGGTTTTCTAACAATGGTTCTTAGACTTGTTTTATCAAAATCGGTTCAACCGTTTCTAAGATATTGACCTTTGAAGCGAAAATGTCTATTGTTTTTCGACTTTTCTAAGTTGGTTAGGTTATCTTATCATAAATGTTAATAATATAGGAATTGTTTATTTTTGTGTTCAAATTGAAAAAGGTTTATACCTGTTTGTACCTGTAACAAGACAATGTTTGTTTTCGTATTAGGAAATAACAATTGTATGTGTATTTATAATTACGATGTAAAGTAGCAAACATTACAGTTAGAACACGTTTTTACCTAAGTTTAAATCTTCGTCTTAGTAGGTGAGGTAAGATGATATTTGGTTGTGTGAGCTAACCAATTACTAACCTTACCCATTAACTTAGTAATTAAGTCGGTTAATACTGAGGCTATTTGAACGATCTGAGGAGGTTTTTTTCCAGTTTCCGTTATAATTTTAACGTACAGAACTGAGCATGAAAATGTTACCAATTAGGTATTAGCCAATTTTATTGCGCAACGTTATCAAGTTGTAATGTGACACACAGTGCGATCGGCGTCTTTTTGCTGACATACAAATGCGGTGCATGTATGAAGCGTGGTTGCGAAATAATATTCATATTATAAAGGTGTAGGGTTGACAATGATCAATGGATAAATTTACAATTAATGGGTACCTCTATTAAATGCGAATATAAATGTTCTTAAAAGAAATAATGATTACTACAATTACTGAAATACTAATATTTAGGTAATTCCTTAATTTAGCTGGTGAGAAATAAATAAATAAAAAATAAATAAGTAAATTAAAAATTAAAAAAGTAAATTAAAAAAAGCTTACAACTCACTCTCGATTAGTTTTTTGGTATCTTGAATACATGCATATGTGGAATACGAAGTAGGCAGATTTACCAACAGACAGATAGACAAATTCATAACGTTCCTCTTTCCATCGCGTCGAGAATTAAATAATGTAAAATAAAGAACTGTTATGTGCACATAAGCATAATACACAATTGTGATTTGGAATGCGACAGCCCTAGTTCATTTAGTAAAATCAGCAAATAATTTCGTTTAAAACTTTTGCGCGGGGCTAATTTGTTCCTTTCCAATTTCGAACGTGACGTGCACAGTGCATCAAGTCTTCTACATCTTCAGCTCAGAGGTTAAGCTGTGCAGAGTTTCTACGTTAGTAAAGTTTATTTGCTTTATACATCGATTAAAATGTAAGTATGTATTTCAACGTACCTAACGCTTTACTTTCCTAACGAAATTAAAACATTTGGTTCATATTGTTTGTAGGGTTCCAACAGGCATTAATATTTTTAATTTCCTTTCAGGTCTGATTCCGAGTTTGAACCCATCACTGTTGCAAACAGCGGAACCGTTCGGTCAAAAGTGGGAAGGTCGGCTGAAAAACGAAAAGCTTCAGCTCCAAACAGGTAGCCATTTTATATTTATTTTCATATTTCATGTTTTTTATTTTGTCAGCTGGGTACATATTTACTTAAATATTGTTTGTCTACTTTTTTCATTTAAAAAAGGTATTTTTTTTTCTTTTTTTATCGATGTATATGGTTATTTTAAATGTCGAGTAATAAAAACATATTTTTTATTTCAGATCTGATTCAGAGGAGAGCGTTGCCGCTGCAGATGTCAGTATCCCAAAAATAAAAAAACCTGCTCAAAAAAGAAAGCCGTCAACCCCAAGGTATTTTTCTTGTAATTTGTTTAATGAATTTCGACGAACTAAGTACAACTGTCTTATTCATTGTTTAATGTCTGTTATGTTTCAGATCTGCTGCACCCAAGAAAAAAGAAACTAAAAACCCGTTTGACGTGTTCGGAATATTTCCTGAAGACGTTGCTGTTAACCATAAGCCTGCTGAGACTGATCCGCTTGATTCATCCATTATAAGCCGGGTACCGAACGGGTCAACAAAACGAGCTTGCACCCTCAACGGAGACTTTTTCTTGGAGCTGCGGGTGTACAACACTGCTGATATTCGCGGTGAGTTACGTCAGGAGCGTTGGAAAAAGGCTCTCGTTACTCTAAAGGCGCAAATCGATGATGAAACTGTTGAATGGGAGGCATTGCAAAAATTTATTAAAAAGATAAATGTACTTTTCAAGGACGCTAACGTCAAATTTTATTCTAACGATACTAAGTACTAATTTAGTAGGTACTTTTTTGATTTTAACAGATACTGCAGGTTGTCTCTTTTTATTACTTATTTGAATAAAATTTAAACTGCATCAAATTGTGTATCAAGTAATTTTTAATAAATGTTTTTAATAAATGTTAACGATTTATTATGAAACCATAATTTAAACGCTTTTAACGATATTACTTTAAGGGCGCAAATCGATGATAAAACTGTTGAATGGAGGGCATAGCAAAAATTTGTTAAAAAGATAAATGTACTTTTCAAGGACGCTAACGTCAAATTTATTGTAACGATACTAAGTAAGTACTAATTTAGTACTTTTTATTTTTGCTTTTAACGGATACTGCAGGTTGTCTCTTTTTATTATTTGATTAAAATTGAAACTATCAAATTGTGTATTTAACATATAAAACCAGGATTACAGCTTAAGCAAAGTCGCTACATAAAACATGCCCTTTTGCACTCAGTGTTCAATTACAGTAGAAAGCAGGAAGTGGGTAGGGCACCTTAGAAGTAATAAGCATAGAAAAAATTCGGGTGTAAATTTAAACGATGAGGTTGTTGAAATTTCGTCTGCTTTTAAAGGTCGCATAGCATCTTATAGAATAATGGCAACTGATGAGCTGAAGTCTTGTTTACCTGAATCATTTTTGATTACAGTAAAACCTAAAATGCAAAAAATTTTGGAAAATTCGCTTAAAAAACATGTGTCCCTCAAAGTAAATTTCGAATATTTTGGCGATTTTCTTTTGTTTAAAGATGACAAGCAGGAAATGAAATCTTTTGCAACGAAAAATTTTCCTATACATCAAAATTATCAATTCGAAGAGCTTTTAAACACAATAATTATTAGTATACAGAAAAAAATCGAAGAATTTCAGGAGCGCGATTCTGGTTGGACTTTCTTATCTAATTTGTATTTAGAAGTTAACATAAATAAGTATGAACCATTGAAAGCGTCATCTTACATAGACTTACCTAAGATAATAAAAAATAAAAAAGCTTGCATTAATATTCAAAATCATGATAATTATTGTTTTCTCTGGTGTGTTGTTGCTGCTCTTTACCCATGTCAAAACCATCGCGAGCGTCTATCATCTTATCCTCATTTTAAAGACGTATTAAAACTTGATAATATGTGTTTCCCTGTCACTTTAGCCGATATCATTACGTTTGAGCATCACAATATTGATATCAGTATTAACGTATATTCTTTAAAAAACAACCGAACTCTTGTAGGACCTCTATACAGATCGCAATATAAAAGGAAACATCGAATCAATTTACTTTTAATCGAACGCGGTAATAAGTCGCATTATGTTTTGATTACTAATTTACCGCGTCTTGCTCGCGGTCAGATTACCAAACATCATGCTAAGCTTTATTTCTGCGAAGACTGTCTGATATTTTTTCAAACTGAACACGGTTTCAATAGTCACGTTTGTAGTGGGGTTGCTACGGTACTTCCGGAGAAAGGCACCTATCTCGAATTTAAGCATTTTGAACGAAAACAAGACGTTCCATTTGTCGTGTATGCTGACTTTGAGACAATCCTTAAACCCTATCAGAACTGTGAACCTAACACTGACAGTAGTTTTACTACAAATAAACAAATACATTTACCAGCCGCTTTCGCGTACCATATAATTTGCTCTTATGATGAGCAACTTAATCGTTTTGTTCAATACCGAGGGCCAGATTGTGCTCAGAAATTCGTAGATTATTTATATAGACATATTAAAGACATCCATAACGTTTTAGAAAAAGAAATTCCCATGATATTTACTGTAGAAGATTCTTTAGCTCATGAACGTGCCAAAAATTGTCATATGTGTAAAGGTTTATTGTTTGCAGACAAAGTAAGAGATCACTGTCATCTAACGGGCCGTTATCGCGGTGCCGCGCACCAGTACTGCAATCTGCGCTTTCGCGTTCCTAAATTGGTCCCTGTTTTCTTTCATAACTTAGCAGGTTACGATTGTCATTTGTTTATACAGGAACTTAGTAAATGTTCAGGGCCTGTGAAAGTAATCCCAAAAAATAAAGAAAATTATATTTCGTTCACTAAGTTTTTGTGGATTTCAGATCAAAAGTATGCACAAATTCGATTTGTAGACTCTTTTAAATTTTTAGGAACAAGCTTGGAAAAATTAGCGAATGGTTTACATAAAGATGATTTTATTCACTTGAACAAGTTTTATCCTGAAACTAAAAAAAATAAATTATTAACTCGCAAAGGTATTTATCCTTACGATTATATGTCGAGCTGGGATAAGTTTACAGAGACCGAGCTTCCATCACAGAACTTGTTTTTTAATTCTCTTTCCAACGAACAAATAAGCGATTCAGATTACGCACATGCGCAATCTGTATGGTCCGAATTTAAAATCAAAGATATGGGAGAATATACTGATCTTTACCCAAAAACTGATGTGTTGCTTTTATCAGATATTTTTGAGAACTTTCGGTTCATTTGCAAGTTAAATTATCATTTAGATCCGGCATTCTATTTAACTGCTCCAAGCTTATCGTTTGATGCTATGTTATTAAAAACCGGAGTTAAGCTTGAATTGATATCCGAATTAGAAATAATTCGACTCATACAAAAAGGAATAAGAGGTGGTATTTGCATGTGTTCGACCAGATATGCTCAGGCTAATAATAAGTACATGGAAACTTATGACATGAATAAACCAGACTCGTTTTTAGTATATATCGATTGCAATAACTTATATGGTTACAGTATGTGTCAATCGTTGCCCATGTCTAATTTTAGTTTTCTAGATCATCATGAAATTGCCCAACTAGATATTTTGTCTGTCGAAGATGATGCTCCATTTGGATTTATTCTGGAAGTTGACTTGCTATATCCGGAAAATTTACACCATAACCATAACGACTATCCATTTTGCGCACAAAAATTTATTCCTCCAGGAGGAAAAACGACCAAATTGATCCCAAATTTATATAACAAATACGAATACGTCATTCATTACGTCCATCTGAAAACATGTTTACGCAACGGCTTAACTCTTGATAAAATCCATCGCGTTATAAGGTTTCGTCAAAGTCCATTCTTAAAACAGTATATTCATTTAAATACAGAACTGAGAAAAAAAGCTACTACTCCTTTCCAACAAGACCTTTTTAAATTAATGAATAACTCAGTTTTTGGGAAAACTCTTGAAGACAGTGAGCGGCGAGTTGACGTCAAATTAGTAAATAAGTGGCACGACCGTCAAAACAAAACAAAAAAGTTTACTTGTGCTAACAAATTAATTGCCAAACCGAATTTCCATAGTGCAACAGTGTTGTCTGAAAATTTGGTTGTCGTACAAATGAAGCCTGAAAAAGTAATTTTAGATAAACCAATCTACGTAGGATTCTCTGTATTAGAACTTTCTAAAAGTCATATGTACCAATTTCACTACACGGTAATAAAAAAACACTACCAAGATCAAGTTACTCTGTGCTACACTGATACCGACAGTTTTATTTACAAAATCGAAACTGCAGACTTTTACAGCGATTTAAAAAATATTTTTTTAAACTTTTTTGACACAAGCAATTATAACCCTGTAAATGATTTGCAAATACCTTTACGTAACAAGAAGATTCCTGGGTTATTCAAAGATGAGTTAGGAGGAGAACTTATTACCGAGTTTATAGGGTTACGTTCTAAACTATACTGTATCAAAAGTGATAAATCTCTTATCAAAAAGGCTAAAGGAATAAAAAAACCAGCAGTTCAAGAGTTAACATTAAATGATTATCGGGATGTGTTATTCAATGATAAAATAGTTCGGAAAAAACACATATTATTTAAATCGATTAGGCACGAGATCTTCACTCAATCTGTCAATAAAGTTGCTTTATCTAACAAAGACGATAAACGACATATATTATCAGACAAAATTTCAACCAAATCTTGGGGACATGAGTCTATTTTCTAGTACAGTAGTTATCTAAGCGACCTTTCCTCGAGCTGTAATTTTATTTCGTAGGCACCCAATGGGTAATAAAAAATTAGAATGTGTTTAATAAAATAAAATACGTTGAGTACTTACGTTATTGTAAAATTATAATTATGTATGTTGTAGGGTCAGCGTCAAAAGCCGCTCATCACTTTTGTACCTTTTCGCTCTACGACCAGATGAGCGACTTTTGACGCTGACTATACCAAATAAGTAGATTATCATTAAGTACTTTATTTTTTATAATTACACATTGATTTGTAAATTGTATGGTTTGTTCTTTTTTTTTAATAAATAAATATGAAGTGTTATTAACATTTGTTTTCTTTTTTTCTTTCACCCACCTAAGTATATATAGACTGCGAGGATACCGACTGAAAACACATTTTACTTGAGTTGAAATTGAGTTTTCTCGCTTCGGAGGTTTCCTGACGATGTTTTCCGTCATCAAAAAGCTCAGGGCTCAGGCTTAATTTTAAATGTAATATTTTGATAATGGTAAGTAAAATCATGTTCTGTTGAACAGGCAAATAATACCTATCCTCGTTTATTGCATTGGGTATCAATTAAAACATGTCCTTACGTGTCTTAAGCAGCGCGGCGGCATGCAGCCCGTGCTAAGGTAATTTGCTGACACGTGAAATATACCTATTCACATTTATTGCATTTGGTACCAATTATAACAAGTCCTTACGTGTCGTTGTAATTTGATCGGCATTAAGCAGCGCGGCGGTATGCACCGCATGCTCCGAAGCGCGTGTTAATTTAATTTGCTGACGCATGAAATTACTGTAATTATAAATAGCGGCTGTTATAGTAAGTTATCATTCTGCACTCTACATTCATAACTGAGTAAAGTCGTTCCAAAGTTTTGAAAATTAAGACGAGCTGATCCATTCCCGATTCGGTAAGTAAAATTGGCATTATTTAATATTTATTCGTATTATTTTGTTGCTATTATTGTTTTGTAAGCGTATGAAAATGCTCATATGTGTTGCCAGATGCGTTTATTTATTTGATTTCTTTTGTTTCAGAATATGGAAGGAACGCAAGACACTCAAATCATGTTTTCGCAATATGCACAGGGTCCATTAGGATTCCGAGAAGATGAAGAAGAAGAAGAAGTCAGTGAATTTGTAAAAAAAATTGCAAGTGCCAAAACGAAAACCAAGTCTAGTAAACCAAAACTAAGGCTAAACAAAGTGGTAAAGAGAAGTGTACGAGGTCACCCGCCGTCGTTCGTTATAAACAATGAAGCAACTAAGGGGAACAGACTTGTCAAAATCCAAATAATTAACATAAGTGACTCCGCGCCGGATCAAAACGACGAAACCGGTGAAAACGTTATGCTCAGTGCGCAGTATGTGGCAAGTGACGGATACGATGAGATAATAGACAGTACAGAAAGTGTAATAAATAAGATATCCAAGAAGTTGTGCGGATATAGTGTTAGTTATTAATGTTTTTACTGTTTTTGTATATAATTTTGAAAATAAATATGGTCAACAATTTTCTTGTTTTATTCCTTTGATTAAGCGATACGTCAACAGGAAAGATTTTTTTTGTAAGTATGTCAATAAAGCAATAATTCAAACGAAAATAAAATTATCA